>CAWUFW010008248.1:600000-912081 GCA_963921515.1 Calotriton arnoldi
GAGTCGATATGCGGGAGATTGGAGAAGATGAAGACCGCTGTCGAGCAGGACCCCAGGTGAGCAAGAGGGTCCAGGGGGAGGAAGAAATCGGGGGATTTAAGCCAAAAAGGCAATCCCTGGCCGGGAGCTCCCGGCCGGAGCTCCTCATCCGTCGGCCATCTTGGATGTATCTGTTTATGAAAGAACATATTTTAAGTGATTGCACTAATGAAATGTTACATCAGAATTTGGTAGACCTAGGTCTAATTTTTCCCCAAGAATTGGGAAAGAGGGGGGCGTGGCAAACAGCCGAGGGAAATGGCCGCACGGTAGCCTAGCTCCATCGCGCCACTCCCGATCAATCCTGTTTAAACCGCTTTGCCCTGGCCAGAATCGCTCGTGGTGGAGCCCACCTGGCCCTGGTGTCGTGCCCATCGGCTGCGCGGAGGACTGCCTCGATCGGAGGTGTTTGTGAGGCCGAAAGTGATCGGAGAAGTGCGGTGGCAGCGGAGGACTTGAGCGTGCTCCGTCGCTCCCTGGCCATGCGCATTAATCTACACTGCGGCGACACATCGAGGCCCGCGCCTATGCCGAAGAGGCCGCGTTGAGCTCCCTACACCGACCGGATCACCGGTGAGTGTGCCGCCCCCGCTGCTGGTCTCATACCACGCGGATTGACTACCTGTGTGCCCCGAGTGCCAGTGTGCCCCGCGGGACATCGGCGGCCCACACATTTCACTGCCGCTGGACACGGGCTTGATCGGGGCCGGCTGCAAAGACCTGTTGTGCGGCGTCTAGCCTGCGTGCTCCTGGGTGTCACTGGAGGACTATCGGCCCTACGCCGGTGCCTCGCGAGCTGCCCATCACCCACCCTGGGCCTCAATAACGTGGCGCTGTGCACCGCGGCTGCGGTGCACTCGGTGGTGCCTCCACGTATAAATCAAGCGCCACTGCGGTGAATTGGGCCCAGAGTGTGGGCCTCAAGGCCACTTTTGGACAACTGAGGCGCCTGGGGGACATGCTACAGCAGCACAGTGCGGACTGGAGTCCGCGTTAAGTCGACGGCTCCGGTGGGGGGGTACGGCCCGGGGGTCCTGGACACTTAATATTTCAGGCGGTGGGGGCGACGGTTTCGCCCGGACTCAACCGGTCACCAGAGCAATTGCCGAGTGAGCAGCGGCCGTATAGACTCCCTGAAAGGGGGGGAGTTGGAATCCAGCACTTACTTCACCCAAGGTCGTCTGCTCTTTCACAACTGAGGCTTTCCGCAGTGCTGCATGTTGAACAGCTGCTGTTGTTCCCTTCAAGGTCTCTGTTCTCTCTCCCCCCCTCATCTACCGGTGTGGGACTCCTCCGATATAGTGGTACTTCCAGGTCTGGGCCCTGCTGGCGGAAACCGACAGGCCGGTGTGGGCTTGAGCTCACGGCAGGCGGCGGTGAGTAGCTGGTACGGCCCGGTCCCTACTCTGATATACCACCCACCGGTCACATCATGGAGAGCGGCCGCAGTGGTCGAGGCACGTTGCAAGCGAAATTAGACAAATTCGCTTGGCAGAAGGGCCAGGATAAGCCGCAGTCTAACCCCGAACCCAGAGGGGATCAACCGGATCCCACGTTGCAGGACATCTTAACTGCCATCACAATGGTGCGCACCTCACTGGAAGCCCGCATTGATACTGTTGCCACGGAGGTTTCTCTGATTAGAGCGGACATGAGGAAAATGCCTGACCGCATCAGTGCCGTTGAAAGCACCACCAAGGAGCTGTCGAACGATACGGACCTTCTCAAAAGACATGTGACTGCACTTCAAACCACTCAGGAAGCAATGGCACTACAGCTCGATGACTACGAAGGCCGCATGAGGCGTAACAACATCCACATATTAGGGGTACCGGAATGGGCGGAAGGGCAGGCGGCAGACCTCTTTGTCGAGGAACTAATACTCCAGCAGCTCCAGCCAAGGGGTCTCTCCAAATGTTTCTCGATTGAACGTGCACACCGAGTACCCGGGGGTAGGCCCAAACCTGGTGCGCCTCTCTGACCTCTTCTGGCAAGAGTGTTTAATTTTCAAGACAGGGATGCCATACTCCAGACGGCGAGAGCGGCCCCGCCGCTGGCGATAGACAATAGCAAAGTCACCTTCTTTCCAGACTTCACTCTACGGGTCCAGAAACAGCGTTGTAGCTTCCTGGACGTGAAGCGTGCGATGCGGGACCAAGAAATCAAATACGCCATGCTGTTCCCCGCTAAGCTACGTGTTGAATCTGAGGGGAAAAAATGGTTCTTCACTAGACCCGAGGATGCATGGGACTGGCTCGACGGCTGGCGAACTGTTGGCAAACGTCCCCATAAACCCGTGGGTGACAATGATAATACCGGCAGGCCAAGCCTGCGGCAGGGGTCCCCGCCAGATGGTGAATCAGCGACGCAAGGTCCAGTTGGATAGAGGTCGGTGGTCTGAAAGTGCGAAAGACTGCTCTTTGGTTCGAATGACTTCTTGGGTAAAGACCTGATAGGCGCAGGCTGTTCTAGTGTTAACCGCCTTCCGCTTGCTCTATAGCATACTATAGATCCTACAAGTCCAGCTCTACGCTATTATTTGTTTCCTGTGGCCAGGGCATCGTTGACTTTTGATTCTTGATGAATATCACTTAATATGTCTGATTCGTACAATATGGGGTCGAATGCCGGGGATGCAAGTGCTCTCACGAATTGATGCCCCAGGGAGTGGGGTTGGATCATGTTCCCGATACTGTTAAGGGTGGGCGACAGGCACTCGGCAAGTTGGGGGTGGCGGGCGGTTTTGTGCCCATTATGCAGGGAGGCAGGGTGGGGGGTAGGTGTTGGGCGTTGAGGGGAGGGGGGATTTGTTCCAATTGTTTTGCTTTTAGTTGTTTTGTGATGAAAATGTTTGTTTTCTTTTTTATTGATGGGTCAAGTCGTTTTTTGCAGCAATTCTCCTTATCTACTGTACTGTATGTCCACATTCAGGTTCCTACCGCATCATCATGGGGAGCACAGGAAATACGTAGGGGTGCGAACGCTAGTCCACTTACAAATTCTATGAGTACATGGTTTGATCTACTGCCACATTGCATGCCCTCCTACGTCCACTACCCTCACTATCCGGCCATAGGCATGTCCTCTATTTCACGGCTCTACATTGCTCACCGACCTATACATAGATGGGACCTCCTTTAGCTCTTAAACTCCTCAAATGGAACGTTAATGGCCTGGGAGATAAAATCAAGCGGAGTATAGTTCTCCAGTATCTGAAGCGGCAGGCGCCAGACATGGACCTTCTCCAAGAGACACATTTAATCTGCAACTCATGCATTGAATAGATGGGGATATCGCTTGGTCTCTCACTCAGGGTTTACATCGGGTTCTCGTGGGGCCGGCGTGCTCCTGTGCAGAGGATGTCCGTATATGATACACAGGGCTTGGTCGGATGAACAGGGTAGATATGTAGTGCTCTCTGGCACCTGGGAGGGGCAGACTCTCAACGTCGTATCTGCGTATATTCCCCCTGGGTTGCAGCGTCCCACACTGCGAGACCTTGGAACACTCCTGCTTGACTTACCCTTGGGGCTATTGGTGCTGGGGGGGACTTTATTCTGGCGGTAGATGGCGCCAAGGATCGCCTCCCTCCTCGTAGGGACCCCCCGGGGGGATCCAAATTGGCAGGGTTCTTGTCCGCTATGGGCCTGGTTGATATCTGGAGACGGCTTAACCCAACCGCCATGCAATTTACATTTCATTCTGGGGCTCATAACAGTCAATCGCGCATTGACCACGTGTTCACTCACGCTCAAGATATACATGTTTTCACTGAATCCAGGTGCCTCGCACGCGGTGTCTCTGATCACTCCCCCGTCCTCACGACACTCACACTCGAAATACCCAAGCGCCGCGCTACCCTCACTATAAATCCCTGGGTGCTCAAGGTGCCCCACATTAAGGAAACACTACTCAAAGAAGCTGACTGCTATTTTAAGGAAAATGTGGGGTCGGTCTCCTCAGCCCATGTGTTGTGGGGAGCGTTCGGTGCTGTTATGAAAGGCAGAGCCTTATCACTGATGGTTGGACATAAAAGGGAACTTGTCAAATGCATAACGGAACTTGAGGAGGATATCCTGATCAGGGAAAAAGCCCTGGCACTTACCCCTGATCCAGAGGCGCAACACTCGCTAGCGATGGTGCGTCTTGACTACCAACATCTTCTGACGGAAGCGGCCAAAGCGAGGTATAACGCCACATGCCATAAGATATATGAACACGGTGAACGGACGGGTAAACTACTTGCCTGGTTGGAGAAAAAAGAACAATTGTCAAGGTGGGTTCACTCAGTGCATGGGGCCGATGGAGACGCAATTGTTGATCCCCAGCAGATCGCCGATACGTTCGCTTCCTACTTCTCATCGGTATATATATCCTCCGGGACGTCCCAGTCATCCATGGCTGCGGACCTTCTTTCGATGATTAAAGTTGCCTGTCTGTCCTCACAAGAGAGAGATTCCCTAGAGGGCGAAATCACAGAGGCTGAAATACAGAAAGCTATCCAAGATGTCCGCTCGGGTAAAGCCATGGGACCCAACGGGCTCCCGATTGAATTCATCAAGCCAATGGCTACCAAACTCTCTCCCCACTTGCTGCAAATGTATACCGAAAGCTTTGATTTAGGGGCACTACCATCTGATGTTAGGACGGCCTCCATTGTGGTTATCCACAAACAGGGCAAACCGCCAGATGATTGTAGGGCCTATCGTCCCATATCACTCCTCACAGTTGAGGTGAAAATATTAGCAAAACTGCTGGCCAACAGGCTCATCCCCTGTATTACCGAGCTAGTGCACCCGGATCAATCCGGGTTCATGCCGGGGAGGAACACAGCCTTAAACTTAAGATGATTGCATGGGGTCCTGGGCAGACGTGACATGATTAGAGAGGACACAGCTCTGCTATCGTTGGACGCATCTATGGCATTCGACACCATCGAGTGGGACTTTCTTTTCGCAGTGCTGGTAAGGATGGGATTTGGACCAAACTTTATAAAGTGGATCCAACTGCTCTATGCCCACCCAACCGTGCATGTGACCATTAACAATCACGTCTCTAGGCAATTCCCATTGGGGAGGGGCACTAGACAGAGGTGCCCTCTGTCGCCCCTGCTCTTTGCAATAGTGCTAGAGCCATTGGCAGTTTGGGTCAGGGGAGACCCGCTGATCAGGGGTCTGAAGTGGACAGAGGACCACGAAGACCGTATCTCATTATATGCGGACGACATCCTCCTGTACCTAGCCTCACCCTCACAGTCTCTCCGCCGGGTCCTCCATATATTTCATATCTTTGGCGCCCACTCTGGATATGCTATTAACTGGACTAAGTCCCAACTCTACGTGCTGTGGGGTACACCGCCACACAACCCTAGGGGATATGACATACCAGTAGCATCACAGGGCTTCAAGTTTCTTGGCATATATATTACACCAGATCCGACTTTATTCTATGAATTAAACTTGCTCGCACCCCTGACACAGCTTCAATCTGACGCTAAACATTGGCGATCCCTCCCCCTTACTCTCCTGGGAAGGGCGGCACTCTTTAAGATGTTAGCACTGCCACGTTTCCTCTATGTCTTGCAAAACACCCCTAATGCAATTCCCGACACTTACTTCGCCAGTATTGAAAGCGTGGTGCGAGGGCTACTGTGGGATGGTCGAGCTCCAAGCATAGCCATGAAAAAAATTGACGATGGGGTGGTATGATGGGGGTATTGCACTACCCGATATGCGGCTTTATTATCAAGCGTCCCAACTGGTTGTAATCAACAAATGGGTACATGGGGAATACGATGACCCAAATTTCCGTTCAGACCGATGGCTCCTGGGACAGGGGGGGATACAATAGAGCACTCTACACAAACCCTCGCAAGCTTAACCTCACGGGACCCACTGCACGCACAGTGGAGGTCTGGCACGGAGTGAATAGGAAATGGGGTTGGCATAACAAGCTTACAAAAGCCACACCACTCTGGGAACCAGACCTGTTGGGTCAGCTCAGCAAATGCCCTGGGTTCGACAGGTGGGATATGATAGGCATCTCGACAGTGGGTGACATGTGGGTGGGGGGAAAATTAGCCACCTTTGCAGACCTGCAGACGAAATACCATCTAGCACAGACTGAGACATTCCGTTATCTGCAAATTAGCCACGCAGTCACAGCCGCTTTCCCTAAGGATGTCCCTCTACCCGAGGCCTCTCCACTGGAGGACAGACTGATACTGGACCCTATGCTTAAAAAAGCCATATCCCTCACATATAAAAAGCTATTAAATAATCGCCCAGACCCCGTACTGCACCTGCGACAACACTGGGAGGCAGACCTAGGGGACTTAGATGAGGATGATTGGCACGATGCCTTGGCTTTCCCCAGAGAAGTGGCTATCCCAATGAGATTGCGCCTGGTCCAATTGAAGATCCTTCATCGTGTATACTTAGATGCAGGGATCTTGGTCAAAATGGGTAGGAGGGCTGACCCCCTGTGTCTTCGGCAATGCCATCAACCGGGAACCTTTTTTCATATCCTGTGGGACTGCTCAATAGTGCAACAATACTGGAGCAAGGTTACAAAGCAGATGGAGAGAGCGGGTGGTAAGACTCTGAAGGCCTCCCACCAACTATGTCTCCTAAATATCTGGGACGCCACTGACTTAACACAAACAGAGAAAACGTGGGCTTCACTGGGGTGGGCCATCGCAAAACGCAATATTGCACAAAAATGGGGGGTGGGGGCAGCTCCGACCCTACGTGACTGGGCGGTCGATATGGACAGGGCAATGATTGCTGAGAAGGATGTCTTCAAACACAGGGGATGCCCTAAGAAATGGGACCACAAATAGGGGAAGTGGAATAGATACAGAGGCAACATCTGCTTATCTCCTACAGTGGAGTCACAACGTGAATGATATAAACTATTGGATATCTCTGGTATTGATGATGTACTCTTACCTGGAACCGAGTAAGGTGATCGCTCGCATGCTAAGTACCAACTGGTGTACGTATCTGCTTCGTAAATATGATCTTTTATGTGTGAATCACTTGGTGGACATACCGGACATTATCACTAGGATTAAACGGGAGGGCTTGCACTGTGTTTTCCGAATGCCACCTGCACTGAAATATGTACATGTGTACTGTGGACCCTTCTACTGCTTTATTGCTGCTTTATGTTTTTCTTTTCTTTTCATCAATGAAAAATGTTTTTTAAAAAAGAATTGGGAAAGAAGGCAGACCATTGGGTCAAGACAAGGGTGACAAAAACAGCCACTAGGGGTGACCAACACAAAGAGGTCACAAAAAACCTCCCCAGGGGAAAGGTGGTGAGAATCCCAAAGATAAAAAGCCCGAGTCTTCAAAATAGGCCCAAAAACCTGCACAGGGGGGTGGGTCCCAAAACTCTTCCCATTCTACTAGCAAGTACAGGGGAAAGAACGTTGATCCTTTAAAGGCCTAGTGTAATAACTGTAGAAAGTTGGGACACTTAACTGGAGATGCTACTTGTCCTAACAAGAAGCCCCCTAGTCCTACTACAGCTACTACTAGTGTAGCAAGTCTCCTGATGGGATCAACAGTGTGCCAAGAGCAAATCGGGTTGCACACTGAAGCATTTATAGTTTCAGAAGGGGATGTTGAGTTTGCCACTGTAGCTGTGTGGCCACCCAACTTAAAAAAGTACTTACAATACCCTTGGATTAATGGAACTAGGATAGAAGCTCTAAGGGATACAGGTGCCAGTGTCACTATGGTGAGAGACACACTGGTTTCCCCTGAGTAATACTTGATTGGGAGAACTTACCCAATCACCAATGCTGACAGTGTTACCACTAACCATGCAACGGCTATGGTGATATTAGACTGGGGGGGAGGGGTTAGTGGCCTGAAGCAGGTAGTAAACTCTCCAAAGCTTCCAGCTGCATGTCTGCTTGGCAATGACCTGGAAACCTCAGCATGGGCTGAGGTTGAGTTAAAAACCCATGCAACAATGCTGGATACCCCTGAGATGGTGTATATAAAAACAAGAGCACAGAGCAGAAAACAGGGTGAAAAAGAAGTGTTGGAGCCTGAAAGTATGGCCCAACCGTCCAAGAGAAAAGGTAAGGAGACTGGGAAACTAGCTTCTGTACAGCAGGAGGATCAGGACCCCTCTCCACAGGGAGAGGACTTGGACACCCTAGAGGGAACTGAGCCCATGGAGCTTGACCCTTACCAGGTTGAACTCTTAGGCCCAGGGGAACCCTCTAGGGAAGAGCTGTGCCTGGGACAGCAGGACTGTCCAACTATTGAAAACCTGAGGCAACAAGCTGATGCACAGGCAAAGGTGGTACCCACAGAGTTTATTGGGAAGAGTGACTACTGTACACTGAGGCCAGAGACCCCAACCCTGGAGCCACTAGGAGAGTGGTAGTGTCTGTAGGAAGGTGGAATCTGACTATATGGTTGCCCCCACTTTTTTTATGGTGTTTTGCTGGTTTATGACTTAGTTGGACTGGGATCCTGCTATTCAGGGCCCCAGTCTATCTGCTTTCTCTGTAAAATGGTTTCCATGTGCCTTAGGCACATCTCTGATTGGAATCTGGAGTGCCCTTATAAGTCCCTAGTATATGGTATACTATGTACCAAGGGCATAGGTACCTCAGAGGCCTACCAGGGGCTGCAGCACGTATTGTGCCACCCCTGGAAGGCCATCCAAACTGACACCACAGGTCTACTACTGCAGCCTGGGTAAGGTGGTGCATGCACCCCTTACTGTGATATAGGTTACCTATATCACTAAATACATACACACATATAAACCTATAAGTCACTCCTAAGGCAGGCCTTATCAATCCTAAAGGCAGAGTGCATGGTTCCTATGTGAGAGGGTGCCCCTGCATGAGCAGGGCCCCTCTGCAGCGTTCGGAGACCATCTCTGATGCTGTTTGTAGTGCAGCCTGACCATATACTCTTAAGCGCATTATATCCTCGCGGTAAAATGCTAACTTTGGAATGGCTGCACCTAAACATGTCGTGTTTGGTGTCAAACATCTTGGAATACTACCCCCCGCCAATCCTGGCGGCGGGGGTAGCATTCCACCCTTCTAGAGGGAAAGACATGTTAACTCTGACTAACCCGGTAACTTCCTTCTGAAGCCCTGGCATCACAAAATGGATGCTGCTGCCACAGACACAAGTCTGGCCTCCTGCTGCTGGACGAAACTCTGGCAGGGGAGGCCTGGACAATAGGTTTCCTGTTGCAGGGAGGTGTGACCACCTCCCCAGACAGGATAATGTGTATTGGGGCTGGGTGGGTGCACTCTTAGAGTGCTTTGAAGTCCTGCACTGGGGGAGCAAAAGGCTCCTCTGTGCATATGCCAGTTCAAACCAGCTCAGGGGCTACCTGCCCCTGCTCTGGCGCGAAACTGGACAAAGGGAAGTGGGTGTAGCCACCCCCTCCCTTGACCCTCCCATAGGTGGGGTCATAGAGTTAGTCCCTCCCTGTTTTACTGGATAAAATGGGGAACCCTTGCCACAGCAAGGTTAGATTATACCTGGACGAAACTCTGAAACAGAATCCTGGACCTTCGACGCTCTACTCACGATTAGAGGACTGAAGAATCTCCCTTGGGGTCAAGGAGTGACTCCCCTGCTTGGCAGGCACCAAAGAAGCATCTGTCCGGTTCGCATCACTGAAGCTCCTGTCGGACGCCGAAGTCATCGCATCACCAGAGGTGGATTCTCAGACTTCCCCGAGGCTACCCTGAGTCCCCAGCAAAGCTGAGGCCCGTGGCTATCGTGGGTAACGTGAGACCGTGACCCCTGGACACCGAGCACACTTGCAAGTGCACCATCTTCTGGGTCTCCCAAGAAGTCGTGCTTTGGGCTCCGAGTAGCCCTAGCCTCCAGCACCACCTGCACCGAAGATCACTGGCCCCCACTCCACGAGTGTCCTGTAAGCCAGCTCCACGTGCGGCGTCACGAGGCTCCTTCGCGGTCGCTAGCCCGTTGGCTAGTAGCCCTTACCGAAGGCCAATCTTTTCTTTACTTGGCAGTCTGGTTGCCCCAGGCCTGCTCTCACTTACCCTTGCTGGGTGAGTTCCCCAGACCTTGCTGGTCTGCACCATCGACGATCTTCAGCTACATCGAGACTTGCCGTTGCCAAGGCTTGTTGGGTCCAATCTGGTCGCCGACACCGCAGCACTCGACAGACATCGTGTACCAGCCCGAATCCTGCTCCTGGTCGCCGACAACGCCTCCTGGACCTCGTGGCTGCAGAAACGAGACAACCGTCAACGCACCTGAAGCACTCGACATCGGTGGGCATCTGTCCATCGCCTCCCTGGTCACTGGCTAGTGACCCAGACTCTGTCCCCTCTGCTTTCAGGTTCTTCAGAACTCCGATCCATTCTTGGATCCACCCGGACACTTTTCTCCTGGTCGCCAGCAGCACTTTGCAGCAGATCACCATAAGAACCGACGACGAAACCCGACCCCGAAAGGCACCTATGCACCCGGCTTCCCTGGGTGAGGTAACACGAGTACTCCGGTGCTCCCGTGGGTAGAGACTCTTCAAAGTCCTAGATCTCAAAGGGTTTTGTCCTAGTCCTCTTCTAAAGTGTCCCTTTCCTCTATTTTCCCGATCCCGACTTTCTCCATAGAAGTTAACGGCGTATCGCGGTTGTGTATTTACACTGCACGCGTCTCCCGTGGGTCCCCTGTGTCACTACCTTGGGTGGTTCCTTGTGGTCCAAGCACTTCTAGAGGCTCTAGGCCTAGTGTCTAGTTCAGTCGTGGTTCGCATACCACTTTATTGGTATATGGTTTGGTACGCCCCTAGGGCCCAAACGTGTATTTGTGCTATTACTGTGATTTAAGATCTTATAACCTATGTACTTCGAACTCTAGCCTCATAAAGAGACTAGAGGGGTGTGTTTAGTAATAAATACATATATTTTGAATATATACCTGGTGTGGTGCTCTTTCATTTGGTCACTCAAGAGATTATAGACTGGTAAAACAAGCTGCTTTACATTCCTTCAAGACTTAGCCTGAAGGCTGCTCTCCACAGCTACCACTAGGATAGCTTTCAATAAGGTTGTCTTTAACCTACCTACCATAAGAGTCGATTTGGACTGGTGCAAGGTGCCCACTATAATTAGTGGACAGCATATGCCAGGCCAACTTCTCACATTGGTGTGCAGCGTGTGGGATTCCAGCTTGCTATTGTTTTACCAGATAATCTCAATTGAATTGATCAACTGAAAACCACTAAAGGTACCTAAGGTACATATAATTTAAGCTTAGAATATCAGTAAGTTCTACTGAACTTAGAGTTGTGTGTTAAGGGATAGCACAACCCTTTCTACAACTCAAGAGAGTTTAGTAGGCCACACTAGAGTAGGTAGTGCATACACCACACCACACTAGTAATGTCTTTAAAAGCAGGATCCAAAGATGCCCTGCAGGAAGCCATTGAGCTTCCCCCTCCAAGTATGACACACTCCCATTCTTGGAACTGAGAGCTTTGTGTAACGTGAGGAAATTAAGGACAGGCCAAAGTCCCACCACCCAACACCTCCAGGAGTTGTTGGTGGCTTATGATCTTAGTAAGTCCTCAGAGACTGAAGGGGTAGGAGCAGAGGGTGGGCCAGCAGATGAGGAAGGGGCCAGGGGTACTACTACCCCCAGCCCCCCTCTGAAACTGACCAGGAGGGTGACAATGACCCTGACCTGGAAAACCCAATCCCTTCTGGGGAAGATGAAGATGAGGATCTAGAGAACCACACCTTTGTCCCCCCAGGAAGGATTATGAGTGTGCTCAGAAAGTCTAGGTCTCCTTCTCAGGAGTCTAACCACTCTGGCACCTCAATAGGGAGCTCTGTTTCTTCTCACAGGAGGGAATCCTCTCATGAGAGAAGAAAGAGACTGGTCCAGTATGAGGAAACTCAACTAGAGATCAGGAAGAAGCAATTGGCTTTAGATAGAGAATCCCTAGATCTCCTTAGAGAGAGAAGAAAGTTGGGACTAGAGTCCCATGGTGGCAGCAATATCCCTAGAGATAGGGACAGGTCTTATGACCATAGAAACCTAAACAAGATTGTCCCTCCCTACCAGAGTGGGGATGACATCCACAAATGGATAACTGCACTGGAGAGGGCCTGTAAAGTTCAGAAGGTCCCCCAGAGGCAGTGGGCAGCAATCTTGTGGCTCTCCTTTGCAGACAAAGGTAGAGACAAGCTCCTCACTGTAAGAGAAGAGGATGCTGACAATTACACAGTCTTGAAGAGTGCTCTGATAGATGGGTTTGGCCTAACCACTGAACAGTATAGGTTGAAGTTCAGAGACACCCAAAAAGCTCAGACTCAAGACTGGGTTGATTTTGTAGATTGTGCTACAAAGGCTCTGGAAGGTTGGATACATGGCAACAAAGTGCATGACTTTTTAGGATTGTACAATTTGATTATGAGGGAGCAGATCCTTAATAATTGTCAAAACCAGCTTTTGCACCAGTATCTGGTGGACTCTGATCTGACCTCTCCCCAAGAATTGGGAAAGAAGGCAGACAAATGGGTCAGAACCAGAGTAAAAACTAGAAATCAGGGTGGTGACCAGAAGAAAGATTCTACTAAGTCCCAAGAGAAAGGTGGGGATAAATCTAAGGATAAGTCCCCTACAGGGCCCCAAAATTCCTCTTCTGGGGGTGGGTCCCAAACTCCTTCCTCTCCTGAAAAGAAACCATATTGCCATGTCTGTAAAAAGCCTGGGCACTGGAAAACTGATCCCAGTTGCCCCAGGATTGGCAATAAAGAAAATGTTCCTCCCACAACTACTACCACCCCTCCTGGTACTACCAGTAGTAATCCTCCAGTTGGGAGTAGTGCACCCAAAAAGTTGGGTGCTTTTGCAAGAGGAACAGAGGTGGGCCCTAGTTTAGACAGGGACCCCTCAACAGACTCCTCTGACTCTGATGGTGGTATAGGATTTGCCACCTTTACCATGGGTCCCATAGCATTGGGCAGGTACAGATTGGAGCCAATAATTAATGGTCAGAAAGCTGTGGCATTTAGGGACACAGGGGCTAGTGTCACCATGGTGGCAGGGAAACTAGTCCCCCCTCACCAGCTTTTACCTGAGTTTAAATACCAGGTGACCAACATTGATGGTGTCAGAACAGATCACCCCATGGCCATAGTCAATCTCAGCTGGGAGGGGGTCACAGGCCCAAAGAGAGTGGCAGTGTCCCCCACCTTACCTGTAGATTGCCTGATGGGCAATGATTTGGAAATTTCAGCCTGGGCTGAAGTTGAACACCAAACCCATCTTAGGATGTTGGGCGTCCCTGTAAAGGTTAGTGGGGCTGTGATGGCCACAGCCCCAGCCCAAGAATTTGGAGAGATGGAGCCTGAAAGAATGGCCCACTCTCCCCCAAAAGAGAGCACAAGGGTTGAAGAAAAGTCTTCTTCCCCCAGACAGTAGGTAAGGGTCAGCCTCCTCAGGGAACTGACCCTACCCCTAGTGAAGGAACTGCCACAGAGGTAGTCAGGCCTCGCCTGGCCACACCCCTGATGGCAGAGGACCCTTCCAAGGTGGTACCCAGTCTGGAGCAGGTAACCTGCCCCTCTCTACCCTGCCTCAGTCAGCCCAGGGCTGCAGAGGTCAGGGAGGTCAGTGGACCCCCAGGGCCCCCTGTCCAGAGGAAGCCCCCATCAGCAGATTAGGGGCACCCAGTCTAGTAGCCCTAGCCAGGTGAAAATTCCTCTACACACTGAGGGATCCCCCATACCTTTATGTAGGGACCTCCCCCAGAAGGACTCTGGTAGGCAAGGGCAAACCTGGGACCAGAAGGTTCCAAACCTGCCATGTCCCTCCAGTGTTCCATCCAAAGGGACCCAACCCCCTGCTGTAGGCAGCCAAAGGTTGACCCTTAGAGCAAAGTGCAACTCAGTCATGGAAAGACAGGCATACATGGTGACCAGTGATCTGAGGAAGCTGAGGCCAACATTCCTAGGGCCTCACTTCCCTACTCAGACACCTCACCAGCCTTGTACTTTACCTAAGCACACCAGAGGTAGTGATTCCCCATGGTGGAGACCCTCTCATACCCTTAGGGCGAGGGATTGCTTAGTGGACCATAACATAGGGGGCAACCATGCTAGTGCAGGTGCTTCCTTATATGGCCACTTAGTCAATATAGGCTCAACTGGCCAAGGTTAGCCTTATCTCCTTTCGTTTGGGGGGGTTATGTAGGAAGGTGGAATCTGACTATATGTTTGCCCCCACTTTTTTTATGGTGTTTTGCTGGTTTATGACTTAGTTGGACTGGGATCCTGCTATTCAGGGCCCCAGTCTATCTGCTTTCTCTGTAAAATGGTTTCCATGTGCCTTAGGCACATCTCTGATTGGAATCTGGAGTGCCCTTATAAGTCCCTAGTATATGGTATACTATGTACCAAGGGCATAGGTACCTCAGAGGCCTACCAGGGGCTGCAGCACGTATTGTGCCACCCCTGGAAGGCCATCCAAACTGACACCACAGGTCTGCTACTGCAGCCTGGGTAAGGTGGTGCATGCACCCCTTACTGTGATATAGGTTACCTATATCACTAAATACATACACACATATAAACCTATAAGTCACTCCTAAGGCAGGCCTTATCAATCCTAAAGGCAGAGTGCATGGTTCCTATGTGAGAGGGTGCCCCTGCATGAGCAGGGCCCCTCTGCAGCGTTCGGAGACCATCTCTGATGCTGTTTGTAGTGCAGCCTGACCATATACTCTTAAGCGCATTATATCCTCGCGGTAAAATGCTAACTTTGGAATGGCTGCACCTAAACATGTCGTGTTTGGTGTCAAACATCTTGGAATACTACCCCCCGCCAATCCTGGCGGCGGGGGTAGCATTCCACCCTTCTAGAGGGAAAGACATGTTAACTCTGACTAACCCGGTAACTTCCTTCTGAAGCCCTGGCATCACAAAATGGATGCTGCTGCCACAGACACAAGTCTGGCCTCCTGCTGCTGGACGAAACTCTGGCAGGGGAGGCCTGGACAATAGGTTTCCTGTTGCAGGGAGGTGTGACCACCTCCCCAGACAGGATAATGTGTATTGGGGCTGGGTGGGTGCACTCTTAGAGTGCTTTGAAGTCCTGCACTGGGGGAGCAAAAGGCTCCTCTGTGCATATGCCAGTTCAAACCAGCTCAGGGGCTACCTGCCCCTGCTCTGGCGCGAAACTGGACAAAGGGAAGTGGGTGTAGCCACCCCCTCCCTTGACCCTCCCATAGGTGGGGTCATAGAGTTAGTCCCTCCCTGTTTTACTGGATAAAATGGGGAACCCTTGCCACAGCAAGGTTAGATTATACCTGGACGAAACTCTGAAACAGAATCCTGGACCTTCGACGCTCTACTCACGATTAGAGGACTGAAGAATCTCCCTTGGGGTCAAGGAGTGACTCCCCTGCTTGGCAGGCACCAAAGAAGCATCTGTCCGGTTCGCATCACTGAAGCTCCCGTCGGACGCCGAAGTCATCGCATCACCAGAGGTGGATTCTCAGACTTCCCCGAGGCTACCCTGAGTCCCCAGCAAAGCTGAGGCCCGTGGCTATCGTGGGTAACGTGAGACCGTGACCCCTGGACACCGAGCACACTTGCAAGTGCACCATCTTCTGGGTCTCCCAAGAAGTCGTGCTTTGGGCTCCGAGTAGCCCTAGCCTCCAGCACCACCTGCACCGAAGATCACTGGCCCCCACTCCACGAGTGTCCTGTAAGCCAGCTCCACGTGCGGCGTCACGAGGCTCCTTCGCGGTCGCTAGCCCGTTGGCTAGTAGCCCTTACCGAAGGCCAATCTTTTCTTTACTTGGCAGTCTGGTTGCTCCAGGCCTGCCCTCACTTACCCTTGCTGGGTGAGTTCCCCAGACCTTGCTGGTCTGCACCATCGACGATCTTCAGCTACATCGAGACTTGCCGTTGCCAAGGCTTGTTGGGTCCAATCTGGTCGCCGACACCGCAGCACTCGACAGACATCGTGTACCAGCCCGAATCCTGCTCCTGGTCGCCGACAACGCCTCCTGGACCTCGTGGCTGCAGAAACGAGACAACCGTCAATGCACCTGAAGCACTCGACATCGGTGGGCATCTGTCCATCGCCTCCCTGGTCACTGGCTAGTGACCCAGACTCTGTCCCCTCTGCTTTCAGGTTCTTCAGAACTCCGATCCATTCTTGGATCCACCCGGACACTTTTCTCCTGGTCGCCAGCAGCACTTTGCAGCAGATCGCCATAAGAACCGACGACGAAACCCGACCCCGAAAGGCACCTATGCACCCGGCTTCCCTGGGTGAGGTAACACGAGTACTCCGGTGCTCCCGTGGGTAGAGACTCTTCAAAGTCCTAGATCTCAAAGGGTTTTGTCCTAGTCCTCTTCTAAGTGTCCCTTTCCTCTATTTTCCCGATCCCGACTTTCTCCATAGAAGTTAACGGCGTATCGCGGTTGTGTATTTACACTGCACGCGTCTCCCGTGGGTCCCCTGTGTCACTACCTTGGGTGGTTCCTTGTGGTCCAAGCACTTCTAGAGGCTCTAGGCCTAGTGTCTAGTTCAGTCGTGGTTCGCATACCACTTTATTGGTATATGGTTTGGTACGCCCCTAGGGCCCAAACGTGTATTTGTGCTATTACTGTGATTTAAGATCTTATAACCTATGTATTTCGAACTCTAGCCTCATAAAGAGACTAGAGGGGTGTGTTTAGTAATAAATACATATATTTTGAATATATACCTGGTGTGGTGCTCTTTCATTTGGTCACTCAAGAGATTATAGACTGGTAAAACAAGCTGCTTTACATTCCTTCAAGACTTAGCCTGAAGGCTGCTCTCCACAGCTACCACTAGGATAGCTTTCAATAAGGTTGTCTTTAACCTACCTACCATAAGAGTCGATTTGGACTGGTGCAAGGTGCCCACTATAATTAGTGGACAGCATATGCCAGGCCAACTTCTCACAGTGTCTCAGAAGTACAGGGAGTTCCTCCTAACTTTAGCTCATGACATCCCCCTAGCTGGACATCTGGGCCAAACCAAAACCTGGGAAAGGCTAGTTAGCCACTTTTACTGGCCCCAGATGTCTCAGAAGTTAAAGGAGTTTGTCAGCTCCTGTGACACCTGTCAAGCCAGTGGCAAAACAGGTGGACACCTAAAGGCCCCCTTGATAACACTACCTTTGGTTGGGGCTCTCTTTGAAAGGGTAGGTGTGGACATAGTGGGTCCACTTGAACCTCCCACAGCATCAGGAAACACATTTATACTAGTGGTAGTGGATCATGCCACTAGGTATCCTGATGCAATTCCCCTTAGGACTACTAAAACTCCTGCAGTAGCCAAGGCCCTCATTGGTGTCTTCCTAAGAAGGTGGTTTCAGACAGAGGTTCCAACTTAATGTCTGCATACCTAAAACATATGTGGAAGAGTGTGGAGTGCAGTACAAGTTTACTACACCCTATCATCCACAAACCAATGGACTTGTTGAGAGGTTCAACAAGACATTGAAAGGCATGATTATGGGGCTCCCTGAGAAACTCAAAAGGAGATGGGATGTCCTCTTGCCATGCCTGCTTTTCGCCTACAGAGAGGGAACACAGAAGGGATTAGAGTTTTCCCCCTTTGAACTTCTGTTTGGCCATCCTGTCAGGGGACCACTCTGCCTTGTAAAAGAGGGTTGGGAGAAGCCACTCCAAGAACCAGAACAAGACATTGTGGACTATGTGCTTGGCCTAAGGTCCAGAATGGCTGAGTACATGGAGAAGGCATCCACACATCTTGAGGCCAGCCAGGAGCTTCAGAACCACTGATATGACCACAAAGCTGCACTGGTAGAATTTCAACCTGGGCAGAAGGTGTGGGTTTTGGAGCAAGTGGCACCAAAGGCTCTCCAGGACAGATGGAGTGGCCCTTACCCTATCAATCAATCAATCAATCAATCAATCAATCAATCAGTGCATTTATAAAGCGCACTACTTACCCGTGAGGTTCTCAAGGCGCTGGGGGGGGGATGATGCTGCTACTGCTCGAATAGCCAGGTCTTGAGAAGTCTCCTGAAGGCCAGCAGATCCTGGATCTGTCGCAGGTGTATGGGGAGGGTGTTCCAGGTCTTGGCGGCGAGGTGGGAGAACGATCTGCCGCCGGTGGTTGCTCTTCAGATGCGGGGGATGGTGGCGAGGGTGAGGTCGGTGGAGAGGAGCTGGTGGTTCGGGAGGTGAGACGTCTGTTGAGGTATGTTGGTCCGTTGTTGTGGAGAGCCTTGTGAGCGTGGGTGAGGAGCTTGAAGGTGATCCTCTTGTTGACGGGGAGCCAGCGCAGGTCTCTCAGGTGGGGTGTGGTGTGGCTGTGGTGGGGGATGTTGAGGATGAGGCGTGCAGAGGCGTTCTGTATTCGTTGTAGTCGTTTCAGGAGTTTGGTCGATGCTCCTGCGTAGAGTGCGTTGCCGTAGTCCAATCTGCTGCTGACGAGGGCCTGGGTGACCGTCCTTCTGGTTTCGGTGGGGATCCATCTGTAGATCTTGCGGAGCATGCAGAGGGTGTTGAAGCAGGAGGATGAGATGGCGTTGACTTGCTTGGTCATGGATAGCGATGCGTCGAGGATGAACCCCAGGTTGCGTGCGTGGTCGGTGGGTGTCGGTGCAGTTCCTAGTGTGGCCGGCCACCAGGAGTCGTCCCAGGCGGAGGGGGTGGAGCCGAGGATGAGGACTTCCGTCTTGTCCAAGTTCAGTTTCAGTCGGCTGTTCTTCATCCATTCGGCAACGGCCTTCATTCCTTCGTGGAGGTTGGTTCTGGCGGTGGAGGGGTCCTTGGTGAGGGAGAGGATCAGCTGGGTGTTGTCGGCGTAGGAGATGATGTTGAGGTCGTGCGATCGGGCTATGTGGGCAAGCGGTGCCATGTAGATGTTGAAGAGTGTCGGGCTGAGGGATGATCCTTGGGGTACGCCGCAGATGATCTAGGAGGCTTTGGGTCAGAATGGCGGGAGGCGGACACTCTGGGTTCTATCCTAGAAAAGACGAGTGAGATCACCTACTTGGTTGACCTGGGCACAAGCAGGACACCCAAAAGGGTTATCCATGTGAACCACCTTAAGCTCTTCCATGACAGGGATGACATCACCATGCTGATGGTGACTGATGAGGATCAGGAGACAGAGAGTGAACCTCTCCCTGACCTCCTCTCATATAGCCCCAAAGATGGGTCAGTGGATGGAGTTGTCTTTTCAGACACCCTCTCTGCCCAACAGCAGACTGATTGCAAGCAAGTCTTGCAGCAGTATGCTAAGCTCTTTTCCTTGATCCCTGGTCAGACAAACTGGTGTACCCACGATGTGGACACTGGTGACAGTTCACCTGTCAAAAACAAAATCTATCATCAGTCTGATCAAGTAAAGGAAAGCATCAGAGCTGAAGTCAGCAAGATGCTGGAGTTTGGGGTTATTGAACCCTATGAGAGCCCCTGGGCCAGCCCAGTAGTTCTAGTCCCCAAACGTCATCCACAGGGTGGAAAGGGAGAAATGAGGTTCTGTGTGGACTATAGAGGGCTCAACTCTGTCACCAAGATAGATGCTCACCCTATCCCAAGAACAGATGAGCTGTTAGATAAATTGGGTGCAGCCAAATGTCTAAGTACCTTTGACTTAACTGCAGGGTACTGGCAAATTTGCATGGCCCAGGAGCAAAAGAAAAGACAGCATTCTCCACACCTGATGGGCATTATCAGTTTACTGTTATGCCTTTTGGTTTAAAGAATGCCCCTGCCACCTTCTAGAGGTTGGTGAATCAAGTCCTTGCTGGATTGGAATCCTTTAGTGCAGCTTATCTAGATGATATTGCTGTCTTTAACTCCACCTGGCAGGATCACCTGATCCACCTTGGGAAGGTTTTATAAGCCCTGCAAACTGCAGGCCTAACTATCAAGGCATCCAAATGCCAGATAGGGCAGGGAACCTTGGTGTACTTGGGCCCCCTTGTTGATGGAGGCCAGCTACAACCCTTGCAGTCCAAGATCCAGGCCATCCTGCACTGGGCAGCTCTCCAACAACCCAGACCCAAGTCAGGGCATTCCTTGGTTTGACTGGGTACTACAGGAGGTTTGTGAAGGGATATGGGTCCATTGTTACTCCCTTCACAGAACTCACCTCCAAGAAGATGCCCAAAAAGGTAAACTGGACAGTTAACTGTCAAAAGGCTTTTGACACCCTGAAAGAGGCAATGTGCTCAGCACCAATTCTCAAAGCTCCAGACTATGCCAAGCAGTTCATTGTGCAGACTGATGCCTCTGAGCTAGGGATAGGAGCGGTCCTATCCCAGACCAATGATGAAGGCCAAGACCAACCTGTTGCTTTTATAAGCAGAAGGCTGCCCCCAGGGAGCAGCGATTGAGTGCCATTGAGAGGGAGGTCTTTGCTGTGGTTTGTCCCTGAAGAAGCTGAGACCATACTTTTTTGGTACTCGCTTCCTTGTTCAGACTGATCACAGGCCTCTCAGATGGCTAATGCAGATGAAAGGTGAAAATCCTAAACTGTTGAGGTGGTCCATCTCCCTACAGGGAATGGACTTTAGAGTGGAACACAGACGCGGGACTGCCCATGCCAATGCAGATGGACTTTCCAGGTTCTTTCACTTAGAAAATGAAGACTCTCTGGGGAAAGGTTAGTCTTATCCTCTTTCATTTGGGGGAAGGGGTTGTGTGAGAGAGTGCCTTCTTTCTGCATGGTTGCCCCCACTTTTTGCTGAATTGCTGATGTGCTTTGACTGAGTGTGCCCTGGGCTCCTGCTAACCAGGTACCCAGGGCCTATGTTCTTTCCCTAAAACTGCATTGAAGCCTAAACCCAATTGGCATCTCTGGCCACAGGTCAACCCCTGGTAAATGGTACCACAGGTACCCAGGGCACTGTGACCAGGGAAGGCCTCCAAGGGCTGCAGCACTTATTGTGCCACCCTTAGAGGCCCTGTACCTTTACACACACACTGCCTTTGCAGGCTGCGTGTTTTGGTGCAGAACAAAGTGAAGAGTCAACATGGCACACATCCCTGTGTGCCATGCCTACAACCCACAGCCCTGGCATAGATCAGTCACCCCTCTAACTGGGTGCACCATACCAGTGGTGAGGGTACAGGAGCATTAGCCCTGTACCCCTACAGTGTCTAAGTCCATTCTTAGACATTGCAAGTGCAGTGCAAAGCACAATACAGTTGTCTAGTGGGTGGCATTTGCATACCAGATACTCAATGGCCTTAAAACAAGAAATATCTGCTCGAAGATGTGAATACACATATCATACTAGGTCATGGCACTGAAGCACTCATCTGACAGACAACCAAGGTAAAGAAGACATCGGGGTGTGCTAGTGTTTACAAGTGACATCTTCTAGCGTTACTAGTGAAGCTAAACTTTATTACAATGACATGAGATGAAGGTATGCTTCACCGAAGGTATCCATAAAGCACCTTGCTCTTGACAGAAGATACAGATGTCAGTAAATAGTTACATAATGCATGGACAGCGAGGTCTGGTCTAATAAAAGTCTTCATGTGCTCTTCACAAAGCACATATCCTCCCCTTTGCCACTACATCAGGAGTTGCCCTCGAAGTGTTGTATATATATTGCATGTGTCTGACTTGGACAGTAACACTGGTACATGCTCCCAAGAGGATGTCTCCCTACCAGACCTGCCTGTGTTGCACACTCATGCAGGTAAAGCACCTGCTGTCTGTCTTGAGGCTGCTGTGACCTCTGCTGCTACCGACTACTGGGGAGAGAGGCAGACAGTGCACGGGCATAAGTGGTGTGCTTACCCTCAGGAGGCGCATGGCATGTACAAAGGGGGCTCTGTTTCTCGTTCAACAGCTCGGGAAAATATTTCTCCTGCTTCAAGATGCTCTTCAGACTTTAAAACATCTGTCTGTGATGGGAGGAGGGGGGCTTAGAGGTGCCGGTGGTCTCTGTGCCGGAGGGTCCTCAAGGTGCATGTTTGAAAGTGTCCTCTTTCTGCATGGTTGCCCCCACTTTTTGCTGAATTGCTGATGTGCTTTGACTGAGTGTGCCCTGGGCTCCTGCTAACCAGGTACCCAGGGCCTATGTTCTTTCCCTAATACTGCATTGAAGCCTAAACCCAATTGGCATCTCTGGCCACAGGTCAGCCCCTGGTAAATGGTACCACAGGTACCCAGGGCACTGTGACCATGGAAGGCCTCCAAGGGCTGCAGCACTTATTGTGCCACCCTTAGAGGCCCTGTACCTTTACACACACACACTGCCTTTGCAGGCTGCGTGTTTTGGTGCAGAACAAAGTGAAGAGTCGACATGGCACACATCCCTGTGTGCCATGCCTACAACCCACTGCCCTGGCATAGATCAGTCACCCCTCTAGCTGGGTGCACTATACCAGTGGTGAGGGTACAGGTGCATTAGCCCTATACCCCTACAGTGTCTAAGTCCATTCTTAGACATTGTAAGTGCAGTGCTGCCATTAAGAGTATATGGTGCTGGGAGTTTGTCATTACGAACTCCACAGCACCATAATGGCTACACTGAAAACTGAGAAGTTTGGTATCAAACTTCTCAGCACATTAAACCCACACTGATGCCAGTGTGGGATTTAATGAAAAACACACACAGAGGGCATCATAGAGATGCCCCCTGAAAACTAACCTACCACTAGTGTCCTGGCTGAGTGGCTGCTTTCAGCTGCCACCACCAGACAAGTTTCTGGACCCCTGGGTCAAGAGCCTGCTGCTCTCGGGGGCCTGAAACAATGCACATCTGGGACGAGGTGCTAAGCCTCCTCCCCCAGGATGGGCAGGGTCCACGAAGGAGAAGCTTCAAAGGCTTGCCGCCTTTTTGTGCTTCCCCAGGCCACTTGCGGCTTTTAGCAACTGGTCCCCACTGGTTCTGACCCCCACTTTGGGCGGGAGAACCGGCGGGAAAAACAAGTGAGGAAGAGAGGTGTGCCCACCTCTGCCAACTCCACTCCGTAGGTGGGGGAGGCGAGGTGAAGCACAACTCCCAGTCCCCGCCATCTTACAGATGGGGGGACCCAGCCAACCAGGGAAAGGCATATGCCCCCTCCCACAGGAGGGTGGCATAATAGGGGGTTTTACCTAGCTGCAACACCCCTAAATCTAGTATTTAGGGGCACCCCTGAACCTTGCTACCTCAGATAAGAACTAACTACAAGAGAAGAAGAAGAAGGACCGAACAGCCAGGCCGAAGCTAACAAGAGGAAGACACCCACTGACTTGGCCCCAGCCCTACCCGCCTGTCTCCACCTTGAACCTGCTCCTGCGAAATCCCAGTGTGTCCTGCAGCCAGCAACCTCAAAAACCCTGGAGGACCTGCCTGCCTTCAACCACAAAGATTGTGTCTCCCATGAACACCGATTTGTTCATCAACAACCTCTGGCCTGGCCGGAAACCGCGAATCCGCACAACTGTGCACCCGCTGTCCACGGCCCGAGCTCAAGTGGGCAAACACCATGAGGAGGTCTCCCCGGCGATCCTGACCCAAGATCCGGTGACCCCTGACCTGCCTCAAGCCTCCAGCCGACGCCTGCAGCCTCAAACCGGAAGGTCCCCCCAACCGCGACCAGGAGCTGGTAAGAAGATCCGACCCTCAAAGGCACCCCTGCATCCAACGCCCCACGGCCTTGGGTGACCCAACCGACGGTGCCAAGTGGTGGTCGCACCCAGAAGACCTTCCTCCCCAAGCCTGCAGTGCTTTTGCAAACCGGAGACTCACCACTGAAAGCTACAGGGCTTCCGACGCCAAAACAGCACTCTGCACCCGGCCACCCCAGTGCTGCTGAGGGTGCATCTTTTGCGCTGTCCTAAACCCCCATTTGCCCTGAGCTTAAGTCCAGGAGCTTTGCTCCCACAACCCAGTGGCCTGCTCGTCAGCAGCCACCAACCGGAGGCCCCCGATCCCCCATTGGATAACATTGGGCCTCAGCACTCTGCACCCGGCTGCCCTAGCGCCGCTGAGGGTGTAACAAGAGTGCATCCTTGACCCTGGGAGTCTAACCCCAGAATACCAACTCCCACAACAAAGTACTTACCTTTGAACCAACAACACTATTTTAATCCATAGGATAACATTGGCTGTTTTTCTGTGAAAAGTGTGGAGTTGGAAAACCTAAGAAATCCTTTTAAAATTGTATCGAATAACAAAACGCTTTTACTTACCTGTTTTCAGGAAATGTCCCAGTGCAGTATCCAGGTATATCCAGGTATACTGCACTGTGTAAGAAAAGTAATCTAAAGAGTAACTTACCTGTAACTTTACTCAAAAGCCTATACAAAGTATATGAACAGTATTTTCAAGACATTGCATTTCTCAGTATCAGTACTGTAAATCGAAACAAAGTGCATATGCAATTACAATCCAAACTGTGTTATAACTGTATATTTACTGCAAAGTATTTATCACTTACCTGTGCCAGGCTTGCTTGGTTGTAGGAAATAAAATAACTAAGGAATATTTTTATACAAAAACAATTGGTCTGAAGTTCAGTCTTTGAGTGTGTGAATTCATTTGCTGACTGAGTGTGTACAACAAATGCTTAACACTGTCCTCTGATACAGCCTTACTGCTCACCCACACTACCACAAATAGAGAGTAAGGTGCTATCTACTTTTACCTCTGCCTACCTTTGGAGTTCCACTGGACTCTGTGCACACTATACCTCACTTTGGTATAGTATATACAGAGCCAGCTTCCTACAGTGCACGATCCACCTGGGCCCATGCAGTTGGAAGGTCGAACTCTAGTCTGTTATGTGCCAACCATCAGAAGCAAAGCACCGGCTCCCAGCAAGACCACTGTGGGATTGGCAGATGTGCACTGAGTCGTCAGGTATTTGCAGCTGCCCATCGGCTGCTAGGCTCTGCCAGGTTCCCGGCTAACAAGGATGCTCAGTGTTCTGTTTCAAGAGCTGTTCGAGGTGCTGAAACATGAAATCTCAGATAAAACGGCTTCTATGACAAGATGAGAGGCATCATCCTGATAACCAAAGCAGCAAGTAGAGATCTCGGTAGATGAGGGCTACCGCAGGAGCATGCACTTACTCTTCACAGGAAGGTGACTGTGTCACCTAAGAGACTTCATTACAAGATGATTGCCTTTCATGCAAGTGCATGCACCGTTTCCATCTTGTAATGCGTTTTCTTATGTTTTGTAAACTCCATTAAAAGATAGTCACCTTTTTTGCACATGCGTGTTCGATGGCCATTATATGATGTTGGTGTTTGTCAATGCTTTTGAAGCGATTTAACAAGCATCGGTAAACACAAAAATACAAGCAAGACAATGCTGGATAGCACATGGCGGCGGCGGCAGGGAATGGGTAAGGACAGGTGCAACGGAAGAGCGGGAGGGTGGTAACCACGAAGAAGAGTGAAGTTCCCCGCCGTATAAAGAGTATAAAAACAACGAATGACCATCAATGTGTGTGTCAACTGCTTTTATTAGGTAATCCACATCCATGAAATGCTGTGGGCTCAAACTAACACTGATGGATAACTTCTCAAGCCAATATCTAAAGCAAATGTCTTAAATGGGCTATCTACAAGTCCGTTTGTGTATATATGTGTATATTGTGTGGTATGAGGTGTGTGGTGGCATGAGCCCTCAGCAGGCAGATAATGCTTTCTGTAGGCAATACCTAAAAAGAGTGTGCCTGTGGCATAGGTAAAAAAAAAACAAATGCATGTGCAAATTCAGAGAAGGTCCAATAGGGAATTCTGGGCGTCATGTAGGAAGAATTTAGCATTACCCGACCCTCAGATTCAGTAAATCAGAGTGTTGATGCACGCTAAAATCATTATAGACACCTTCCCCTTTGTGAATCTGGAAAAACATTTCGGGAGAGTAGGCAGTGGTCCACGGGACCATTACCAACAGTCAGGGAACTTTTTCCAAAAAGTTAAACTTTTTGGGACTTATTTACAAGCCCCTTGCTCCGCCGGTATGTCACTTTCTCCTATGTTAAAAGGGACGAACCGGTTGCGCAAAGGGCTTGTACTTATGCCCCTTTGTTTTAAAGTTCACAGCCCCGTTTTCGCTATCTATTTATTTAAACTCATTCACAGACATGGATGGTAGTCTGCTGACCCTTACAGGCCCCCATCCCTGTCATTGTGGCCAATCGGAGGGGGTCTCAAATTGCGGCCTGCCTAATTAATATACTAATTAGGCAGATCATTTTGCGACCCCCTGTGATTAGGTATTTTGTGAACCAACCTATTTGCACAAAGGTCGGTTTGCGAAATAATATTCCATTCGCAAGAAGTCAGTGCGCCATTTGCAACCATGCTTTGTGAATGGAATAATAGTAGCTGAGGCTCTCTGAGTGCAGAAGACACATTCTACCGGCCCGTACTTGAAGGGGACCAGTGACTTTCATCTCCAATCCACATAAACAACCTGTGGTGATTAGTTGAAAGATACAAGGTGCACTCACTGAATCATAGAGATATACTTCGGTTTGTACAGTAAGCTCATTTTGAGACCTGCTCGCAAACTGCGCAGACACTCTCCTCGTTCGCAAGAACTTGTCTGTCAGGATGATGCGCGCCATTGGACATTTCGAGTGCTTTTGAACTTGGGCTGAATAACCCTCTCAGTCAATATCGTGCTGTGATTAGAGCTCTCAGGACTCAGCTGGAGACCTTTGTGCTTTGAAATGTCGTTTTCTGACACTATGAAGTTGTGAAAGGCCAGCTGCTCGTCAGAACCGAATGTTATGTCTTTGACAACCTGAAAGTGCGCATGTAGCATGCGGCCATCAAACTGTCACATGCTCCGGGGTGTTCAATGAAACTCCTAATTGTCTGTCATCCTTGGAATGCACACTAGATCTGGGGCTTGGGGGAGGCTCATGACGTTCAGAGTCCGGAAGAGAACTTGAACACTATGAAGCTGCTGCAGCATGAAGAGTGGATTCTTAATAATTTATTAAAATGTCCTTAAATCTTGATGTGCGACTTTCATTTTCTGTTGCCACTATTGGAGTCCAAGTATACTTTATGCTAATGCAAAATAGTTTTACAATTAGATTCACAACTGACCATCTAAAATCATCAGAAGAAGAAGATTTTGCATTTCATAATCAAATAATGAATCTCAGCCTATGTATCCACGAGACCTTATATTCACGGTGCTTCTCTTCATGCATAGCAGTTGTAACATTTGTATTTTTTGTTCAGCCTAGAAAAATGTTCACATTTTTCGGCACTAATTTAAGCATTTGTCCATTCAGAACTCGGTAGCCAGACTCACCCCCAACCTCCCACATAGCACTCACATCACACCACACCCCAGGGAGCTTCACTGGCTCCAGATACACAATGTGCTCATTTAAAATTCCTCACACACACATCATGGCACTACACTACTTATGCTGCACCTACTTGAACAGTCAATTTCCACCCACCACTCAGAAAATAAATTATTGCAACAATACAGGTAAGCAAGAACTCTTAATAAGCTAACAAAACAGAAATGCCAGGACCAATATTGGAATGACGCTTTAAACACGTTGCCCTGCTTCACTTCTGGTAATGAGACAGAATATCGAGGGTAAAGAATAAGACCTACCATAATATTGAGTTAAAAATATTGTGGAATGGAAATATTGAGTGCATGAATAACGTTGTCAAGAAAATCGATTTGAAGGTAATATCGATTTTAAAAATATAGAAGTTATTATCATTTGTAAAAATCTAGGAGGTCATTACGATGGCGGACGGAAAAAAAACCGACCGCCATGGTAGCGGAAAAACACCGCCCGCCGCTACCGCGGGAAAACCGATGGCTAGATTAGGATCCACAGTGGTAAAACCCCAACCGCGGCAGAAAGGAGACCTGAGAATCCGCCGTACGCCTGCGGAAAGGGCCCAAACCCGTCCACGGCGGTCGGTGTCGCAGCGGAAACAGGCCAAACGCCCGCAACCACAGCGGAGACACCGCCATCAAAATTATGATATTCCCGACATCCCCGCGGTGCAGTGCGCTGTTTCCGACCGCCGCGGTCGACAACAGTGAAGAATCAGTGAGACGGCGGAAGCGCAATAGCCGAGCCACCACTGCGGACGCTCCATCAAAAAAATGGCGGTCGCTAGAAAAACACACAACATGGCCACAAAGTGCACCAACCATACAAGGCATGCACCCAAAAATAGCTAACACAGCCCAAAGACACACCCCCATGGGAAACTACAAAACTACAAATCCCAGGTACACACACACACCACACCTGCAACCAATACCCCATCCTGACACACCCACAGACACCAGTATAAATCCAGCCCCCAACAGACCACAATCCTTTGCAAAACTCCACAACTGAGGGGACATCCACCACAGATGACAGGAGAGGCAAATCTGCACAACACACACACACCACCACCACCACCACCACTTCCACACCTGCACCTCTAACACCTTTGCACAGCACACACCATACACATCACAACCACCACTACCACTCCCAAACCTGCACCCTAAACACCTTGACACATCACACACCATGTCACCACAGAGAATGCCCAAATTCACTGAGAGTGAGTTGAGGGTCATGGTCGATGAGATAATCAGGGTAGAACCACAATTGTTTGATAACCAGGTCCAACAGACACCACTAGCAACAAGGACGCAAATGTGGAGAAGGATAGTAGAGAAGATCAATGCAGTAGGGACCGTGCCACGCAATAGAGATGAAATCATGAAGAGGTGGCACGATCTGAAGGCAGTGGTCAAAAAGAGGAGAGCCAAGAACCATGAGCTGGCTCAGAGGACAGGCAGTGGCCCTCCCGTTCCACTCAAAACATTCACTGAATGGGAGGAGAAGGTGCTTGGCATTCTACATCCAGAGAGTCTCTCAGGAATACCCGGGGAGTGGAGGCTGGTACGTACAAACAAATGCCTAACATCACACAAATGTACTGTCTTGCCCTATTACAAAATAATACGTCCTAGGTACAAATTCATTCATGTGCACAACACTCCCCCAACACATCTCTCACAGATACAACAGACACTCCCCCTGAAGCCCCCAAAGGTAGTTAGCAACATCACCATGGGTACATGTGTACATGCTGCCAGCACTACAACTCCCACCAGGCCCCCTTGTCCCACAGCTGAGCAGGATGTAGCCCTCTTCACCGGGAGGTGGGTGGGTGTTTGGGAGGCCTGCACTACAACTCCCACCAGGCCCCCTTGGCCCACAGCTGAGCAGGATGGAGCACTGCCCCCACCCAGAAGCATGCCTCAGCCATTGTGTGCTACACCCTCACCTAACAGGTAGGTAGCCATCTTCACCGGGAGGTGGGTGGGTGTTTGGGAGGCCTGCACTACAACTCCCACCAGGCCCCCTTGGCCCACAGCTGAGCAGGATGGAGCACTGCCCCCACCCAGAAGCATGCCTCAGCCATTGTGTGCTGCACCCTCACCTAACAGGTAGGTAGCCATCTTTACCGGGAGGTGGGTGGGTGTTTGGGAGGCCTGCACTACAACTCCCACCAGGCCCCCTTGGCCCACAGCTGAGCAGGATGGAGCACTAGTCCCACTCATAGGCATGTGACGTCTGTGCAGCCGCACATGACACCATGCCACTTAGTCCACAGTCACCAACACAAATAATGCAAAACAGTTGTGTTGTAGTCACCATGCACAAGTCTCTGTTCAAAATTGACCCACATTGTGTACACTGTGCCAGGCATCACACACTGCAACACTAACAACGATCATGCTGCCCTGCAGCAGTTTCTGGCCGTTTGTATGGCAAAGTGCAAATCACCCATGTCATACCACAGTGTTGCAATGTAAACAGTGAAGTGCAGTGCACCCAAAAACTACACTGCAGCTGGGACTCACAATGCTAAACTAAGCAGATCCCAAATGTCCTGCAACACCCCCAGCTACCACAGTGCTGCACTGAATTGCAGAACAACACCTTGTCTGAATTAAATTGTCAAAGGTGTCTTGTTTGGACCACCAATGTGTGTATGCATTGACAATGTTCACATCTCACACTGTCTGTCTGAACAGTGCTGGTATAGTCTGGCCCCAAAACCATACATTGTCTGCACAGGGCTGAGTACATCTCACACACACACCACTGTTGACCACAACATGTCAGTGTATGGATGCCGTGGAACAACTGCTACACCAGTACTGGGCTCATGTTCTCAGGTCCACAAATACCATGAAACCATGACAGTGTGGAAATGTATGCTGGGTGAGATCTACACCCTGCTGTATGTCACCACTGTGCTACGAGACCATACCCCTTGCCCTATTGTGCCTTCAAATGTCGGGGGAGTGAACCCCACAGCCAGATGGCTGGGACAACAGTGATGGGGGGCTATACCCCATGACCAAATGTAATCTGAAATCAATGGGTACAAAAAGCCACACACACATCATGCTCACCACACGTACATTGCATCCAAAGATTTCTACCAAGTCACATAGCCATGTCATTGCTCACCTTCACCTCAAACGGTAGTTAGCCATCTTCACAGTGAGACGGTGCAGTGTGTTTGGCTATCCGTCCCACAAAATGCAACATGCATGCTGTCCCACCACTATGGAGGATGGGACACTACACCCCCAATAAGAAGCATGTGGCAGGCAATGTATGCTACCCACCCACCTCACAGGTAGGTAACCGCATCTCACAGGTCGGGGTGTGTGGGGCTGGGAAGCTTGCACAACAACTCACACAGGCCCACCTGACCGCCAGCACACAAGACCCATTACTTCCTGACACCAACATGCATGTGTCAGTCATTGCAATGTACACTGCAAAAGAACTGGCATGTGGACATATCATGCTGACTTGTCCCACACTGGACCAAGATGGAAGCCCTCATCCTACACACACGGAGAGGTCTCACAAATACAAGGAAAACACAGCAAACCCAACATATCTACAGCCACAACATGCAGCCAGATATGCATTTAAAAAAACATGTTGGCATAGGACACCAGGCCTCTCAATGCACAACTGCACACCCAGATAGCATTGGCAACTATAGTGTGCACACACCTAAGAAAATGAAACTGTGACAGCAACCAAAGTGTGAATGACTGAAACACATGTCGATGGAACTCCGAGCACAACCATGCACACCACTACATGCCATCTGACAGTAGCAGTGGACCAGACCACCTAGGATCTAATTAAAGCAAACTTAAGCATGTCTGGAATTGCAAATACAGATATCTACACCACACTGAAAAGGTATGCATGAAACTACAATGCTCACTCACTGTGCAGAGAGAACCGCTACAAGGGCTCTACAAGTGACACATACGCGTAAATGGATGACATATGATTGATCAATAACAGGATGCCAACATGAGACTGTCAATGTCAAAAAATTATATTGTGCATGTCATGTCTTGACAACTCCCAATATGGACAAGTAATGTATGTACCACAACAGCTTGTAATGCATCACTGGATGTCGGTCAATGCTAATTTGTACAGTGAACAACTGCTGGATGTACAAACAGTTGATGTAACACTGCTAACACAAACTTTGATGGGTGCAACACAATGACCATTTCTCTTCTGACCCACAGGTGACCAAGAACTCACTGCAGAGGATGACACCACCCTGCAGAGCCAGTCCCCCCGGAACAGAGACAACTGGATGAGGACTCCCTGGATACATTGGATGAGGAGCTCCACGCTGGCCCATCTGGTGTGGCAGGCCTCAACCAGTCCCAGGCACCCATTGTCCCCCCAACCACATCAGCTGCAGCCCCTGACCATCCTCTGACAGCTGCTGTCACAGCCTGTGTGTCAACCACTACTACCACCACCACCACCACCACAGCTGGCCGCAACACCCTCCCTGCCCCAGGGGTTGAGCAGCCCACAACATCGACTGCAGAGGCCAGGGAGAGGATGCAGCGGGCCAATGTGAGGACTGGACAGGACCGTGGCAGCAGTGCAGCTGGTCGGGACAGGCTCATGCAGAGGGGGACTGATCCTGGGACGGAAGCCCTGGGCCACATCGACAGAGTCCTTGGGGCATACCAACAGGCCCAGGGACGAATGGGCCGGTTAGAGGAAGAATCTCGGGAGCACCTCCTGCTGCTGAGGTCCATGGACACACGCATGGGACAGATTGTGGACCTCTTGGGGCAGCTAGTGGCGGTTCTGAGGGACAGGCAAGCGCAACATTCTACCCCTCTGCCTCCCCCCGTTGGGCAGCAGGATGACACTTCATCATCCTCCCCTGCGTCCACAGAGGGGGGTGAGTCCTCAGACACCACTGCCCCTGCAGCAGTGGCCCCTCCAGTGAAGCACAAGAGGGGCCGTCCAAGGAAAGGCGAGGGGGACTCACGTGCCCAAGCACATGCCAAACGCTAGTCCCCGAACCAGCCATGATGGCAGACCACTGCACCACTGCATTGACCTTTTGGACTATCCTTCACCACACTGCCATGTGAATGGCATCCATCTGTTGGACTGGGTCTCCACATCATTGTGGGGACTACTCAAGTATCTCATTTACCATGACTGTCAACTCACATCTTCAATTCCCCCTTCACATTTTCTCCACCCTTGCATGTCACAGTTGTAAATAAATACACCTTACACACATGTTGTTGTGTCTGCTCCATCTTTAATACAGGATGTGCAACCTTCACTGTGTAGGACATGGTCCAGGGGAATGGACTGTAGGTAACAAGTGAGATGCTGAAGGGACCTAGGGAAAACCGCAGAACAAGAGTCACTTGTATGGGTGTGGCATTGCACACATCACACAACACTTGTCAACAAGGTACTCAGATCTAAAAACTTTACACAGAGCAACAGTCACCATAGAGACAATCTGTATCACACTAACCAATCACACATACATTGGCAGGCAGCAATGAGTCAACACCAAGCTGCAGTCAGCAAGCTCACATACACCCACACAGCAACAGCAACACCATCAGACCATTTTGTCCCTTCTACATCGTCACTCACCTTCAAGTGAAGTAGCGGGTGATGAGCTGTCGACGCATGTCGACCCCTTCCTCCTCTCCACTGCCCTCATCACTGGATCCGGCTTGATTTGCAGGCGGCGGCCTTGGCTGCTCATCATCGTCATCCAGGATCAGGGGTATTGCCTTGCGAATGGCCAGGTTGTGGAGCATGCAGCATGCCACCACTATCTGACACACCTTCCCTGGCGAGTACATAAGGGCCCCCCCAGTACGGTCCAGGCACCAAAATCTTGATTTTAGGAGACCAAATGTCCGTTCAATCACACACCGTGTCCTCCCATGGGCATCATTGTATCGCACATCAGCTGGCGTGACGGGGTTCCGCAATGGGCTCAGCAACCACGGGCGGTTTGGATATGCCAAGTCACCTGGGTGTGAGAGGCACAGATTAACCTTGCAGTCCCAAAATGCAAAACAACAGCATGTCACACACACACACCACTCTAATCCACAATGCATACTCACCCACAAGCCATGCACGCTCAGGAAGCAGATTGGCCATCAACTGAGGAACGATGCTGCTGCGCAGGATGTGGGCATCATGGGCTGAACCGGGAAACTTGGCACACACGTGTGAGATGATCATGTTCGCCAGGCACACCACTTGAACATTTACCGAGTGTGAATGCTTCCTATTGCGGTAAACCTGTTCACGTGCCTGAGGTGGCACAAGCCCAACATGTGTGCAATCAATTGCACCAATGACATGGGGGATATGTCCAAGGGCATAGTAATCGCCCTTCACAGCCACCAACTCAGGCCCCCTGGGAAAATGGATATATCTGTCTTTGTACAGCATCATGGCCGACAGGACATCCCTCAGCACCATGCTGAACATCGGCTGTGACATCCCGCCTGCACTTGCGACCGTGTGCTGGAATGAGCCCGTTGCAAAGAAATGCAGGCATGCCATCACCTTAGATGTTGCGGTGAAAGCTGTTGGATATGTCCGACATGGCTGCAGGTGGGGCTCCAACATGGCACATAGGTTCTGCAGGGTTTGTCGGTCCAGCCTGAATTTGCGGATTATCTTCTCATTCTCCATGTCTGCCAGGACTGTGAACGGACAATGGATATTGTGCCTCCTCCTCCTAGGACAGATCACAGTGCACAGATGTCAATGCAGAAGACCATGAAATGTGCATCACATCAATTTCTTCTACAGACACATTCCCAAGTCTTACAACATGCACCATTAACCAACAGGGCACTTCACAAGTAGGTTCACATCAGGCACACTACTTGTACACCTGTCCCCTTACCAGCAGCAATTATCTGTGCACCCCTCCGGCTCATTCGCATGCACAGTGTGATATACTAACAGATATGGGTGCATACCTGTGAGTATGACCCCCAGCATATGTTGATAATTGCAATACTACCCGAACACACCATGTTGCTGGCCCTGATACACCTCCCAACACAGGTTGCACATGGCACACATCAACTACACACTAACCACTGGCTGAGCGTGGGGGACACGTGTGTGCATGTGCATTGGACAATGTGCCAGTTGCTGATGCCCCTAGTCCAGTCAATGAGACGACATTGTGCGTTACATTGCACACACAGACAGTGTCCATTATCTCCATATGCTATGCAACACATTTACTGGACAGTCTACATTTCATTACACAGCACATGTGACATGTGCGAGTGTATGTGCCCATGCAATGTATTGGCGACCCATATATGGTATGTGTTGGTGACGTGGAGTGACATGTCCCTTTTGTGCATTTGCCCTCATGAGGACCCTTCAATATTTGAGACACTGGGCACTGTACATGTTGGCCTATGCAGAGAGCTGGAGGACACGTTAGGTGCAGCACAGCTACTCCACAACTCCATTAACGCTCACTCCAGGCACTGTCTGGCAGACATATGGCGGTGCCTACCGCCTGGCCACTGAGGTGTGGCACCGCCCATAACCCATGCACGATCGCGGGAGACACCGCCAGATATGTATGTGACAATAGCGGTCACCATGCACCGCTACCCAAATCACGGTCACTCCAGGCACTGTCTGGCAGACATATGGCGGTGCCTACCGCCTGGCCACTGAGGTGTGGCACCGCCCATAACCCATGCACGATCGCGGGAGACACCGCCAGATATGTATGTGACAATAGCGGTCACCATGCACCGCTACCCAAATCACGGTCACTCCAGGCACTGTCTGCCAGACATATGGCGGTGCCTACCCCTGGCCACTGAGGTGTGGCACCGCCCATAACCCATGCACGATCGCGGGAGACACCGCCAGATATGTATGTGACAATAGCGGTCACCATGCACCGCTACCCAAATCACGGTCACTCCAGGCACTGTCTGCGAGACATATGGCGGTGCCTACCGCCTGGCCCCTGTGGTGTGTCAGTGGAATGGACCATGCCCCTGCAGCCAATGGGAAGCAGCCTCGCGGTAGCCTGATGCGAGTTTGAAAATCGCGGTAGGCGTGCACCACCCCCGCGGAGGCGGTCACTGGAGGCATTCAAAAGATGCACCACAGCGGTAGCGCGCACATGCATCCTACGGTGTGTCACCGGCATGGACCATGCCCCTGCAGCCAATGGGAAGCAGACTCGCGGTAGCCTGATGCGAGTTTGAAAATCGCGGTAGGCGTGCACCGCCACCGCGGAGGTGGACATTGGATGTATTTGAATGAGGCAGACCTGGTACACCAATTGCAGCACCCTGGGACCACTGACACAGCCCCAGGGGCCTATATATGTGTGGGAGGGCGCACCACATTCCCACAGCTACCAGGGACTGCTGACTGACAACCCTCCACCTGCTGCTGCTGCCTCAAGGGACTGCTGGCTGCCACCCTGCACCTGCTGCAGCTGCCTCAAGGGACTGCTGGCTGCCACCCTCCACCTGCTGCCTCAAGGGACTGCTGGCTGCCACCCTGCACCTGCTGCTGCTGCCTCAAGGGACTGCTGACTGCCACCCTCAACGTGCTGCTGCTACCACATGTCCCTTGTGATGTCGAGGACTCAGAAGATCCGTGCCAGTCCCTTCACCAGTGAGGAGCTTGGGGTCCTGGTAGACGGGGTGCTTGCACAGTACCCAAGGCTTTATGGCGGCCCTAATGTCGTGGTAAGTCTCCCAGACTGTGAGTGAGAGTGCAGGGTGTGCACACGTGGGGTGGAGGTGCTTCGGTATGTGTCAGTGGTTGTGGGGCTCTGACATGCACTGCCTATCATGTTTACTACAGCGGGAAGGGCTTGGTGGGCTCTTTCACACGTTACCCTGCATGCCTATCCTGAGTAGAGGGACATGTCCTGTAGTGTCAGCCATACAGTGCAGCTGCATTTTGGTGATGCAGGAGTCTGGCCAGTTAGCGTTTGTGTGAATGGCTGTGTTGCTCCCAATTAACCCACTCAGTGTCAGTCGACCTGCCCTGCACAGTCCCCACCGAATGCCACATGTCCACATCACTGCATGTACAGTGTGTACCATGTGTGTTTGGCTCACGCCTCTTCATCTAAGTCCCATCTCTGCCATGTAGATTGCACAGGAGCAGGCGTGGGAGAAGGGTGTGTGTATGACAGTTGTTGTCACTCTATGTGAGTTCCAAGACACAGTGAGGCTTTCACAGGGCTAGGACACTTAGGTCTGCGCAGTGTTGGACACAGTGAGTCCAACAACATGACACATGTTTTGCTATCTTCTCTATGTGTAGTTGTAGGTAACTGCAGACAGTAGCTGCAGGCAGACTACACGTTGCTTGCTGTGTTGGTATCCTGCATGTGAATGGGATGTGGAGGTACTGTGTCCACCATCGAACATGCATGCCTGTACGTCTGATTGACCAATGACATTGCATCATGTTCAGAGCAATTGTTGGCTATGTGACAGTTGTAGCTGGAGTTTTGGATGAGTCACTGTCGTGCTACTGCATTTTCGTTGTGTTGTTATTGTGCACTGTGTCACTGGAACATCACCCCTCTTGTCTCCCATGCCTGCAGCTGAAGGTCCACCAGCGTAAAGCCGTGTGGAGGGCCATTGCCTCCAGAGTCCGGGATCTGGGTGTGTCAAACCGAAGGCGCACCCACTGTCATAAAAGGTGGGACGACATCTGCTGGCTGAGCAAGAACGTGGCCGAGATGACGCTGGGGCTGCTCCCTCGGACTGGCAGGTTGGCTAGGCGCAGCATGACACCACTAATGGCCCGCATCCTGGCTGTCACACAACCTGAGCTGGACAGACGACTGAGGGAGCATCAGCAGCGAGCCAGGGGTGAGTATGTGTTGCAGGCTGCCTTTGGCTGGGAGTTGGTGCATGTGTCTACAGAGTGTGCAAATTGTCAGCTGTGTGACGTTGGTTGTGTGGTGCAATGTTTTGTGAGTGGCCTCTGTGCTGGGTGTATGTGCCATGCTTTTGCCCAAACGGCGCTTCATGAAGTGAGTTTTAGCACTGTGCATCTCTCTTACATTTGGAGTTGTGGCCTTCAGGTACCTTCTGCTGTGGGGTAGTGTGTGAATTCTGATGGATGGTAATGCCAGTGTGCCAACTGTGAATGCGTTTCAATGAATGCGTGCAATTCCAGACCTCAGATGTCTGCCAGTCAGACATCTGAGGCCAATGTGCAACAGTAGATGTGCCCATGGACTCGATATGGTGGATGGCATGTGTGCAGGGTCATTGTGGTCTGGTATGTTGTAGTCTGTGTGGTCCCCTACTGCTCCACACATGTAGGTGATGTGCACCATGTCGTGGTGTTCATCCTTGCCAACATCGGGACAGTGTGTGTGCACAGGCCATTTTGGGGCTGTGTCTGATGTGAGCCAACTGCAGGATGGTGTGCTGTGTGAATCACCTGGGGCACTTATGGCAGGACGTGTGGCGGACATGCACCGTTGTGTAGAAATGTTGGGTGTCAAGATATATGTGTGCACAGGGTGGCATGCAATGTGCTGCACACCTCTTTCTAGGATGCAGATGTATTGGCACGTGTTCGTTCTGTTGATGCCACTCATCTCACAGTACTTCTCTCTCCTATGCAGCAGCTCCCGTATGTGCAGAGGGAGAGGGGACGGACACCAGTGGTGAGGCTTCCACTGCAACAGCCGCACCGGAGCTGACTGACACAGATGTGACCAGCGCCGAGGAGGGGGACAGGAGTCTGCTAGAGGATTCACAGCTGGAGACACAAAGCTCTACCTCATCTGACGCCAGCGGTGACACATCCATGTTGGGGGGTACAGGGAACGGGGACTCTGCCTCCTCTTCCGCCACACAGCATCCAGTGCCCAGCCTCCCTTCAACCTCCACTGGTGCTGCCCGTGTCCGCACGAGTAGGAAGGGAAGAGTCACCTTCACCCCAGGCACAGCTGCCCCAGCCCATGTCAGCCCTGCTGCCCTCAGTGCAGAAACAGTCGAGCTATTGCGCCAGCTGTGTGTGGGGCAGACAGCACTTCTCAATGCCTTCCAAGAGCACGACAATAAGTTGGGGCAGGTTATAGCTTTCATGGAGGGCTTACATTCCGACGTGGGTGGGCTACACCGCCCTGTGCAGTCCTTGTCATCAACTGTGACAGCAGCCCTGCAACAGGCACATAGTCAGGGAGCGGCTCCCAGCACTCGGTCCGGCCCCGTGTCACTGTGCACCTCTGACGACAGTGACAATGCCCAACGGACCCCAAAGTCCCGATACAGAACCCGCAGCACACAGGAGCAGCAGCAACCCAAGCGTACTAGGGCACAGACACCATCCCCACATAAGAGTAAGGCCACCCCAGAGCGCAGAGAGAAAAGCCCATCAGGCGACAGCAAGGGCCACAAAGCAAAGAAAAAATCATCAGGGTCACAGGCCTCACCTTCCTCCCCTGCCAAAGACTCCCCTGTCCCAAAGACGTCTCGCAGAGGCAAAAAGACAGTTTCCACACCCACTGAGAAGGTGTTGCCTGCAAACATTACACAGGGTGAGGGCCCCATGGATAATCCATCCTTGACCTCCACTCCCATCCCAAGCCCTGTGAAGCCAGCACGGGAGGACACTGTAGGGGGCAAAGCTGGTGGACAGAGGGAGGCAGGGCGGCGGCAAACACCAGGCAAGCGCACAGCAGGTTCCAGCATGTCCCCAGAGGGGGGTCACCATCCACACCAGAATCAGCTTTGGTGTTGGGGTCACCTGTTGTGTCTGCCCCAGTTCCCCTCAATCCCCTGACAGGGAAGCCTTTCAGGATCCCCAAGAAGTGGAGAGGCACCCCTCCACAATCTCCGGCACACACTGTGTCTCACCAGGGCATGAGTCCACCTCCCGGGCCACCACCCCACCTGGTCCAAGCAGCCCCCAGCTACCACATGCACAGTTGGCTCTTCCACAGTTGTTACTCCCACTGCCCAGGGTAGTCCACCAACAGACCCCAACACACAGTCAGCTCCAAGTCCGACAGACAGCCCCATCTGAGTGGTGGTCACCCTCACACACCTGTCTGTCCACAGGGGTGCGTGTGATGCCCATTGTCAGACCCATTACTCTGTTGCTGGGCATGGCATGGTAGAGTTGCATACATTCCCTGTGTAGGTTCTGATGTAACTACTCTGCACATTGTACTTGCCTTGTGTTTCACTGCTGTGTGCCCCCTGCCTGTGCAGGATCTAATGGACTTCATCTGCACATTGTACTGGTCACTGGCCTTGTTGTTCACTGCTGTTTGCCCCTTGCCTGTGCAGCTTCTCATGTACCTCACCTGCACTGTGTCCTGGCCACTGGCCTTGTTGTTCACTGCTGTTTGCCCCTTTCCTGTGCAGCTTCTCATGTACCTCACCTGCACTGTGTCCTGGCCACTGGCCTTGTTGTTCACTGCTGTTTGCCACTTGCCTGTGCAGCTTCTCATGGACTCACTCTGCACTTTGTCCTGCCGATTGGCCTTGTTGTTCACTGCTGTGTGCCCCCTACCTGTGCAGCTTCTCATGGACTTAATCTGCATATTGGACTGGCCACTGGCATTGCTGTTCACTGCTGTTTGCCCCTTGCCTGTGCAGGATCTAATGGACTTCATCTGCACATTGTACTGGCCACTGGCTTTGTTGTTCACTGCTGTTTGCCCCTTGCCTGTGCAGCTTCTCATGTACCTCACCTGCACTGTGTCCTGGCCACTGGCCTTGTTGTTCACTGCTGTGTGCCCCTGCCTGTGCAGCTTCTCATGGACTCACTCTGCACTTTGTCCTGCCCACTGGCCTTGCTGTTCACTGTTGTGTGCCCCCTGCCTGTGCAGCTTCTCATGGACTTAATCTGCACATTGGACTGGCCACTGGCATTGCTGTTCACTGCTGTTTGCCCCTTGCCTGTGCAGCTTCTCATGTACCTCACCTGCACTGTGTCCTGGCCACTGGCCTTGTTGTTCACTGCTGTTTGCCACTTGCCTGTGCAGCTTCTCATGGACTCACTCTGCACTTTGACCTGCCCACTGGCCTTGTTGCTCACTGCTGTGTGCCCCCTGCATGTGCAGCTTCTCATGGACTCACTCTGCACTTTGTCCTGCCCACTGGCCTTGCTGTTCACTGCTGTGTGCCCCCTGCCTGTGCAGCTTCTCATGGACTTAATCTGCACATTGGACTGGCCACTGGCATTGCTGTTCACTGCTGTTTGCCCCTTGCCTGTGCAGGTTCTCATGTACATCACCTGAACTGTGTTCTGGCCACTGGCCTTGTTGTTCACTGCTGTTTGCCACTTGCCTGTGCAGCTTCTCATGGACTCACTCTGCACTTTGTCCTGCCCACTGGCCTTGTTGTTCACTGCTGTGTGCCCCCTGCCTGTGCAGCTTCTCATGGACTCACTCTGCACTTTGTCCTGCCCACTGGCCTTGCTGTTCACTGCTGTGTGCCCCCTGCCTGTGCAGCTTCTCATGGACTTAATCTGCACATTGGACTGGCCACTGGCATTGCTGTTCACTTCTGTTTGCCCCTTGCCTGTGCAGCTTCTCATGTACCTCACCTGCACTGTGTCCTGGCCACTGGCCTTGTTGTTCACTGCTGTTTGCCACTTGCCTGTGCAGCTTCTCATGGACTCACTCTGCACTTTGACCTGCCCACTGGCCTTGTTGTTCACTGCTGTTTGCCCCCTGCCTGTGCAGCTTCTCATGGACTCACTCTGCACTTTGTCCTGCCCACTGGCCTTGCTGTTCACTGCTGTGTGCCCCCTGCCTGTGCAGCTTCTCATGGACTTAATCTGCACATTGGACTGGCCACTGGTATTGCTGTTCACTGCTGTTTGCCCCTTGCCTGTGCAGGATCTAATGGACTTCACCTGCACATTGTACTGGCCACTGGCCTTGTTGTTCACTGCTGTTTGCCCCCTGCCTGTGCAGCTTTTCATGTAAATACTGTGCATATTGAGATGCCCACTGGCTTTGCTGTTGCCCAAATTTGTTGTGTCAATATGCAAATTGTGAATAAACACAGTTGGTCCTGCAGTGAGTTGTGTCAGTGTCCTTCCTGAATTAAGTTGTTTCTGTGTGTGCATGGTTTACTGTGTCACAGGCTCAGTATGCCACTTCGACATTGCCAATGGGTTGTGTCACATTTCATTTTTTTGCAGGGGTGGGAGGCACTTTATTTCTACATGACTGTGATACTTATGGGTGCAGTGCAGGTGGTTGGCAATGAGGTCTTGTAGTCATCTTCCTTCTTGGCTCATGTTATCTATGGTGGACACATGTCAGGTTTGTGGGCAATGGCAGCACAGGGTGGGAGTTTGGGCACAGGCTTACAGGAAGGCAGGCCAGGGTCATGGGGTCTGTGTGAGCATCCTTTCTGTGTGCCAATCAGTGTCGGTGTATGGACATCTTGTGGTGATGAGTTATCCAGGTCACATGGCTTACTTACAATGTGTGCACTTGGGTGGTGGAGAAGTGTATTGTGTGAAGGGGGTGACTTTGTTGTGACTGTGGATGTGTGTGCACATGCATTGTCAACTACTGCCATGTGTGACCCTGGAGTGGTGTGCCTGTATGTGTACTTGTTTAGCCCTGTGGTTGTGTTTTGTGCACATGGCAGTATTGTGTGTTGCTGTTGTGGGAGGAGGTATGTGTGACATATCCTACTTGTGCTTGGCTGTCATGTAGTGTGTCACTGGGCCCTGTGTGTTGTGCAGCAGACGTTGTCTTGTCCAGTATTTGGATGCCTATGTGTGGCTGGTCAGTGTTTGTGTTCAGGGCCTTCCTTACATCCCTTAGCCTTTACATGGGTGTCCTTGCTGTCTCCAGGAGTTGCGGCATTGGGGTCACCGTGGTTTGTGTTGACTGACTGTGTCAGCCATGTGTGCTGTGATGGGCTGTGTGTGTTCTCACATGTGTCTTGTCTTGCATGTGCTTCACACATGCTTGATGGTTGTGTCACTGCCCTTCCATTTGTGGGCACCTCACTTTGGCTTTCCTATATGTTGCCCTCCATTACTGCTGGCATGTGGTGTGTGTATGTAGCTGTGAGTCAGGGTGGTGTGTGTGTGTGTGACTTGTCAGGTAGTGTGTGCAGTGAAGTGTTTGGTCCTCATCTGTGTGTGTGTACATTTTGTGCCTGGCCTCAGTGTTCTTGGCTTGTGTGTGATGTTGTTGTGGTGTGTGTGTTGGCTGGGGCCTGGGCTTCTGTGCTATGTGTTCCTTTGCAAAGGGTCCTGCTGTGGCTGTATATGCAGTTGTTGGTACGTGGGGCATGGTGTGGCTGTAGTTGTGTTGTTGTTGTGCAGGAGTGGCACTTGTGAGACACATGTTGTGTCCCTTCAGGGAGGTAGCTGGTGTGTTGTGGATGGAGTTGTGGCTCTGTGCAATTTGTACGGTGCCCTTGGCATGCGCTGGCCCTGTGCTCTGCGTTGTGTGCATGGTTTCATGCACACTGACCGCGGCGGTGACGTGACCGGGACATTTGTTCATGAATGCGGTACATGGGTGGGCAGTATGTGGCGCGATGTTTTTGTGACAGGTGGGAAATGTGTGTGTGCAGTGATGGCTGTGTGCCTGTCCCCACAGGGGTGTGTGGTGCTCCCATGCGATGTTTTTCCCTCCTGGAGCTGTGTATTGTGTTACTTGCACTGTTGTGTCTGTACGTACCTGCGGAGGTGTCCGTGGCGGTGGATAACTTGCAGGTGGTGGATCATGTACAGCACCAGGAAAGCGTGTAGGGCAGGATCCATCGCGGTGTGTCCCGGGTGTTTCTTTTCTATCTCCGCTGTGATGTCTCCGCCGTCTTTCGCTGTGCGGTTTCTCCGTCGCGGTGCGCTGCCCTGTTTCCGGCATCGTGATATCTTCGGCGTACGGGACGTCATTCCGCACGGCGGTGTGTGTTGATTGGCTCACTCCGCCGCGGTGGCGGGCGCTGTTCGATGGCGGTCGGCGTCACACCGCGGCGGACGGTAAATGCCTATGTTTTCCCATCCTAATATGGCGGGCGTGAAGACCGCTGCTGGCGTGCGGTAAAAGGCATTTTTCCGCACCGCCGCCACCGCGGTCGTGCCTCCGACCGCCATCGTAATGGGCCCCATAGTTGTTAGAAATATCGATTTTTTAATTAGTGTTATGTATTTTAGTGTATACTTTAAATGTATGTGGTGTATTTTTTGTATAAGTACTGTTTGTTTTTTAATATATGTGTCAAATTTTTAACAGTTATTAATTTTATTTTAATTAAGTTTTGTGTTTTTTAGTTCCGTAGCGGGTTGCGGGTTTATAGGGGAATAGGGTGGGAAGTAATTTAATTATAATAAATTAATGAATATTTATATTGTATTAATATTTATTTAATTGAGATTTTATAATGTTAATTGTGTTTTTAATTTTTTGGGGTAAATTTTAGGTGCAAGTTGTGGGGTTTATAAGGGTAAAGGGTGGGAAGAAATGTATTTTTAATTAATGAATAGTTAGTTGTTAATTAAAATTAATTAATTAATTGACAATTAATTATGGTAACTGTATAATTGATTTTAGGTGTGGGTTGTGGACTTTATAGGGGTAAAGGGTAGGAAGTAATTTATTTTTAATCAATTAATAATTAGTTGTTAATTAACATTAATTAATTAATTGACAATTAATTATGGTAAGTGTGTAATTCATTTTAGGTGCGGGTTGTGGGGTTTATAGGGGTAAAGGGTGGGAAGTAATTTATGTTTAATGAATTTATAATTAGTTGATCATTAATTATAATTAATTAATTGATATTTAATTAGGGTAATAATTTATTTTTTTGTGTGTGGGTTTTACTTTTATAGGGGTAAAGGGTGGGGAGTAAATTTATTTTACTTACTTTATAATTAGTTGTTAAATACTAGTAGTTTTTTAATTGAAAATAAGTTTTAATTGTGTAATTAATTTTTTTACAGTTTTATTTTAGCTGTGGGTTGTGGATATTATAGGGGTAAAGTGTGGGACATTAATTAATTTTTATGAGTTTTAATTTGTTTTTTAATTAATAATATTTCTTTAATTGGTAATTAATTATGGTAATTATGGAAGTACATTTTTTTTTTAATTTAGATGTGGTTTGTGAATTGTGTGTTGCTATAGGGTAGGAAATAAAAAACTAAATTTATGTAATAATTAATGTTTTTGTTTCTAAATATTTTTAAATTAAAAATATTCATTTGTTTAAAAATTATTTTTTAGTTCATTTAATATAATATGTGTAGGTAGTTCTCATATGATTTTCACATTATAATATGTTTTTATTTTTTTTAATTTTCAATATTTAATATAGTTGTATCTAAATTTTTAACATATTTATATATTTTTTCATTTGTTTTGTTTTTAAATATATTTTGGTAGTTGTTAATATTTTGTTTGTTTTGAATTTTTAACTGACTGGAGTGGGAATATTAATTGGTACCCCTCCACTATCAAACACTATCCCTACTGTTGCACTCACTGGAGTGGGAATAGTAAATTTTATCCCACCGCTATCCAACACTTTTCCTACTGTTGCACTGACTAGAGTGGGAATAGTAATTTTTTTCCCTCCGCTATCCAACACTTTCCCTACTGTTGCACTCACTGGAGTGGGAATAGTAATTTTTACCCCTCCGCTATCCAACACTTTCCCTACTGTTGCACTGACTGGAGTGGGAATAGTAAATTTTTTCCCTCCGCTATCCAACACTTTCCCTACTGTTGCACTCACTGGAGTGGGAATCATAAATTTTAACCCTCCGCAATCCAACACTTTCCCTACTGTTGCACTCATTGCAGTGGGAATAGTAATTTTTACCCCTCTGCTATCCAACACTTTCCCTAGTGTTGCACTGACTGTAGTGGGAAATTTAAGTTTAAAGATTTTGTTATAGTTCAAATGTTTTAATTTATAATAGGATTTTTTAAAAATTAGATTTTATGTTATATGTGTATATTTCACGGTTAGTGAGTATTTTTTCTCTTTCACTATTTATACCAAACACTGGGGTCCATTACGATGACTGGCGGATGCACCTCCGCGATGCTGGCGGTGGGAGAAAACGCCATTTACCGCGCACCGGCAGCGGTCCTCACGCCCACCATATTAGCATGTCTAGACAGAGCCCATTTCCCGTCCGCTGCGGTGTGATGCCGACCGCCATCAAAGTGCGCCCGCCAGCGCGGCGGTGTGAGCCAATGAGCACTCACTGCCGTGCGGAATGACGTCCCGTCCGCTGAACAAATCACGATGCCGGAAAAAGGGCAGCACACCGCGGCGGAGCAACCGTATAGTCAAAGACGGCGGAGACACCACAGAGGAGCAAGAAAATAGACACCCGGCCCACACCGCGATGGATCCAGCTCTACACGCCTTTCCGGTGCTGTATATGATACACCACCTGCAAGTCATTGACCGGCGCGGATGCCGCCGCAGGTACGTACACACACAACTGTGCATGCAACACAATACACAAGTCAAGGGTTTGAAAACGGTGCATGTCCACACAAGACACCCCTGTAGGGACAGGCACACAGCCATCACTGCATCCACACATGTCCCACCTGTCACAAAAACACCTCGCCACATCCTGGCTACCCATGTTCCGCGATCATGAACAAATGTCCCGGTGTCGTCACCACCGCGGTCAGTGTGCAGGAAAACATGCACACAACGCAGAGGCCAGTGCCAGCGCCATCCATGGCCACTGTACAAACAACACAAAACCACTACTCAAAAAACAACACACTAGCCCTCTCCCTGAAGGGACATATCATGTGCCTGCCATGTGCCACTCCTACACAACAACAACACAGGTGAATACACACCCTGCCCCACATCCCTAACAACTGCAGAGATAGCCACAGCAGGAGTTGTTGCACAGGAACACATACCACAGAAGGCCAGGCCCCAGCCAACACACACACCACAACAACAGCACACATATGCCAAGAACACTGAGCCCCAGCACAAAATGTACACACACACACATATTGATGATCAAACAATTCACTGCACACACAGCCTACCAACTTACACAGACACACTCTACCCTGCCTCACAGCCACATACACAGACCACATGCTAGCAGCAATGGAGGACAACATACATGAAAGCTAAAGTGATGTGCCCACAAATGGAAGGACAAGGACACAACTATCAAGCATGTGTACATCACATGCAAGACAACAGACATCTGAGAACACCCACAGCCCATCAAATCACACATGGCTGCCACAGTGAGTCAACCCAAAACACAAGCACCCCAATTCAACAACTCAGGGAGACAGCAAGGCCACCCATGTCAAGGCACAGGGATGAGAGGAAGGCCATGAAGTCAAATACTGAACAGACACACAAAGGTATGCAATTACCTGACAAGAGCATCTCTGCACCACAACACACAGGCCCCATTCACACACTCCATGATTGAGAAGCACAAGTAGGATACGTCACACATCCCCCCTCTCACATCAGCAGCACACAACACTCCCATGTGCACCAAATCACAATTGCAGGGCACAACAAGTACACATACACGCACACCACTCCAGGGTGACACTGGGTGTAGTTGACAATGCAGGTGCACACACATCAACAGTCACCACAAAGTCACCCCCTTCACACCACACACTTCTCCACCACCAAAGTGTACACTTTGGAAGTAAGGCATGGGACCAGGATTACTGACCACCACAAGAGGACCATACACATACACTGCTGGGCACACACTAAGTAAGCTCACACAGACACCATGACCCGTGCCAACCTGCATGAAAGCCTGTGTATAAACTCCCACCCTGTGCTGACATTGCCTCCAAACATGACATGTCTACACCATAGACAACATGGACAAAGAAGGATGATGACAACAAGAACATTTTCAAAAAACACCTTCACTGCACCCACAAGTATAAGAGTCAGTAAGAATTGAAGTCCCTGTCACCCCTGCAAAAACATGGAAACGTGAGACAATCCATTGCCAATGTTGAAGTGCCATACTGAGCATGTGACACAGTAAACCATGCACACACAGAAACAGTTTCATTGAGAAATTACACTGACAGAACTGACAACAGGAACAACTGTCTTTATTCACACTTGTGCATAGATAGATAACAAATGTGGGCAACTGCAGGGCCAGTGGCCACTACAATGTACAGAGTAGTTACATCAGAAGCTGCACAGGCAGGGGGCAAACAGTAGTGATCAACAAGGCAAGTACAATGTGCAGAGTAGTCACATCAGAAGCTGCACAGGCAGGGGGCAAACAGTAGTGATCAACAAGGCAAGTACAATGTGCAGAGTAGTCACATCAGAAGCTGCACAGGAAGGGGGCAAACAGTAGTGATCAACAAGGCAAGTATAATGTGCAGAGTAGTCACATCAGAAGCTGCACAGGCAGGGGGCAAACAGTGATCAACAAGGCAAGTACAATGTGCAGAGTAGTCACATCAGAAGCTGCACAGGCAGGGGGCAAACAGTAGTGATCAACAAGGCAAGTACAAAGTGCAGAGTAGTCACATCAGAAGCTGCACAGGAAGGGGGCAAACAGCAGTGAGCAACCAGGCCAGTGGCCAGTCCAATGTGCAGGTGAAGTCCATGAGAAGCTGCACAGGCAGGGTGCAAACAGCAGTGAACCACAAGGCAAGTACAAAGTGCAGAGTAGTCACATCAGAAGCTGCACAGGCAGGAGGCAAACAGTAGTGATCAACAAGGCAAGTACAATGTGCAGAGTAGTCAGATCAGAAGCTGCACATGCAGGGGGCAAACAGCAGTGAGCAACAAGGCCAGTGGCCAGTCCAATGTGCAGGTGAAGTCCATGAGAAGCTGCACAGGCAGGGTGCAAACAGCAGTGAACCACAAGGCAAGTACAATGTGCAGAGTAGTCACATCAGAAGCTGCACAGGCAGGGGGCAAACAGCAGTGAACCACAAGGCAGGTACAATGTGCAGAGTAGTCACATCAGAAGCTGCACAGGCAGGGGGCAAACAGTAGTGATCAACAAGACAAGTACAAAGTGCAGAGTAGTCACATCAGAAGCTGCACAGGAAGGGGGCAAACAGCCGTGAGCAACCAGGCCAGTGGCCAGTCCAATGTGCAGGTGAAGTCCATGAGAAGCTGCACAGGCAGGGTGCAAACAGCAGTGACCCACAAGGCAAGTACAATGTGCAGAGTAGTCACATCAGAAGCTGCACAGGCAGGGGGCAAACAGTAGTGATCAACAAGACAAGTACAAAGTGCAGAGTAGTCACATCAGAAGCTGCACAGGAAGGGGGCAAACAGCAGTGAGCAACCAGGCCAGTGGCCAGTCCAATGTGCAGGTGAAGTCCATGAGAAGCTGCACAGGCAGGGTGCAAACAGCAGTGAACCACAAGGCAAGTACAAAGTGCAGAGTAGTCACATCAGAAGCTGCACAGGCAGGAGGCAAACAGTAGTGATCAACAAGGCAAGTACAATGTGCAGAGTAGTCACATCAGAAGCTGCACATGCAGGGGGCAAACAGCAGTGAGCAACAAGGCCAGTGGCCAGTCCAATGTGCAGGTGAAGTCCATGAGAAGCTGCACAGGCAGGGTGAAAACAGCAGTGAACCACAAGGCAAGTACAATGTGCAGAGTAGTCACATCAGAAGCTGCACAGGCAGGGGGCAAACAGCAGTGAACCACAAGGCAAGTACAATGTGCAGAGTAGTTACATCAGAAGCTGCACAGTGAATGTTTGCGAAGATACCATGACATGCTCAGCAACAGAGTCATGGGGATAACAATGGGCATCACAGACACCGCTGTGGACAGACAGGTGTGTGAGGGTGACTACCACTCAGATGTGGCTGTCTGTTGGACTTGGAGGTGACTGTGTGTCGCGGTCAGTAGGAGGACTGCCCCGGGGAGTGTGAGGAACATCTGTGGAAGAGACATCTCTGGCTTGGGAAGCTGGAGGGCTGCTTGGACCAGGTGGGGTGGTGGCACGGGGAGGTGGACTGATGCTGTGGTGAGACACAGTGTGTGCAGGAGATTGTGGAGGGGTGCCTTTCCACTTTTTGGGGATCCTGAAAGGCTTCACTGTCTGGGGACTAATGGGAACTGGTGTGGCCACAACAGGTAACCCCACCACCAAACCTGCTCCTGGTGCTGACTCTGGGGCCCCCTCCGGGGACATGCTGGATCCAGCTGTGCGCTTCCCTGGGGCTTGCCTCCGCCCTTCCAAACCCTTTCTACTATGTTTAGCCCCTACAGTGCCCCCTTGTGCCTGCTTCACAGGGCTCGGGATGGGAGTGGAGGTTGTGGGTGGATCAGCCATAGAGCCCTCATCCAGTGTAAGCCTTGCAGGTAACACCTCCTCAGTGGGCAGGGAAACTGCCTTCTTTGCTTTGCGAGCGGTCCTTGGGACAGGAGAGTCCTTGGCGGGGGATGACTCTGAGGCCTGTGACCCTGAGGCCTGTTTCTTGTCCCTCTGGCCCTTGGTGTCGCCTGACGGGCTTTTATCTCTGTGCTCTGGGGTGGTCTTAGTTTTCTGTGGGGATGGTGTCTGCGGCCTGGACCGTTTGGGCTGTTGCTGCTGCTGTGTGCTGCGTGTGCTGTATCTGGACTTTGGGGTCTGTTGAGCATTGTCACTGTCGTCAGAGGTGCACAGTGACAGGGGGGTGGGCAAAGGGACAGGAGCTGCTCCCTGAGAATGTGCCTGTTGCAGGGCTGCCGTCACTGTTGAGGACAATGACTGCACAGTCCAGTGTAGCCCACCCACATCCGAATGTATGCCCTCCATGAAAGCTATCACCTGGCCCAACTTTTTATCGTGGACTAGGAAGGCATTGAGGAGAGCTGTCTGCCCCACACACAGCTGGTGCAATAGCTCTACTGACTCAGCACTGAGGGCTGCAGGGCTGACATGGGCCGGGGCAGCAGTGCCTGGGGTGAAGGACACTCTTCCCTTTCGACTTGTGCGAACACGTGCAGCACCAGTGGAAGTAGATGGGAGGCTGGGCACTGGACGCTGTGTGGCGGAAGAGGAGGCAGAGTCCCTGTTCCCTGTGGCCCCCAACATGGATGCGTCACCGCTGGCATCAGATGACGTAGAGATTTGCGTCTCGGGTTGTGATTCCTCCAGCAGACTCCTGTCCCCCTCCTCGGCGCTGGTCATATCTGTGTCACTCTGTACCGGTGCGGCTGTTGCACTGGATGCCTCACCGCTGGCGTCCGTCCCCTGTCCCTCAACGCACACGGGAGATGCTACATGGGAGAGAGAGGTGGTGTTAGTGGAGTGGCACCAACTGAAGTAACATGTGCAAGTAAATAACCATTCAAGAAGATGTGTTATCCGCGTTTCACATCACCCTGACTAAATATACATTGCCACCTCAATTATCAACCCAACAGTGCATGTAAAGAACAAATCCAGCCATAAGTGATCCCGGTGACTCACACAGCACAACATCCTGCCTGTGGCCCACTTCAGACACAGGCACAAAAATCTCTCTGACCACGCAGGGTGCCGAGGATGGCAAGGATGAACACCACAACATGGTGTCAATTACGTACATGGATGGAGCAGTAGGGGAGTACACACACACAGACCACAACATAGTAGCCCACAATGGCCATGAGCGCATGCCAGCTACCATGTTGCTTGCATGGGTACTGTAGCACATTGTCCTCAGAAGTTGTAGCAGCTGAAATCTGCTGTCAGGCATTGCACGCATTTATTGAAACACACTCAGATTATGCACACTGCCGTCAACATCAATATGAATTCACACAGTACCCCACTGCACAAGCTACCTGAATGCCCCAACTTTGAATGCAATGGCAATGCACATTGCGCAGATCACATCAGTGAGTACAGGTGGGACAAATGCATGTCAGATGCACCCATCACAGACGCCACTTACAATCCACTGCATCACACTACCAACATCAGATAGCTCAGAGTTTGTCCAATCTGTGGACACATGCAGCCACTCCCTGCCAAAGCCACCCGTCAACAAATACTCACCCCTAGCTTGCTGCTGATGCTCCTTCAATTGTGCATCCAACTCAGGCTGTGTAACGGCCAAGATGCGGGCCATTAGTGGTGTCATGCTGCGTCGGGACAACCTGCCGCTCCGCGGGATCAGCCCCAGCGTCATCTCGGCCACATTCTTGCTCAGCCGGCAGATGTCGTCCCACCTTTTATGACAGTGGCTGTGCCGTCGGTTTGACACACCCAGATCACGCACCTTGGAGGCAATGGCCCTTCACACGGCTTTACGCTGGTGGACTTTCAGCTGCAGGCATGGGAGACAAGAGGGGTAATACATCAGTTACACAGTGTATACTACCAAAATCTCTCAATACAGTGGCACGATACTCACTCATCCCAAATCAACAGATATATGGAACAGAGCCAAGAATGCATGGCACATGGTACAACCGCATTGGAGAACCACACGTGAATCCATGAAGGTGGGAGGGTGGACACAGTACCTCTACATCCCATTCACATGCAGGATGCCAGCACATCAAGCAATGTGTAGTCTGCCCACATCTACTGCCCGCTGTTAGCTAGAGCAACACATAGATCAGATAGCAACACATGGTTGTTGGTGGACTCACTGTGTCCAACACTGTGCAGCCCCCAATGTCCTAGCCCTGTGAATGGCTCACTGTGCCATGGAGCTCACATACAGTCACATCAACTCTCATACACACACCCTTGTCACAAGGCTAGTCGTGTGCAATCTACAGGGCTGAGATGGCTCTTTGATGAAGATGTGTGAACAAAAGACACATGGAACACACTGTACATGCAGTGATGTGTACTTGTGGGATTGGGCGGCGACTGTGCAGGCCAGGTGGGCTGACACTGAGAGGGACATTTGGGACCCACACAGCCATTCACACAAGCAATCACTGGCCTGACTCCTGCATTACCAAGTTGCTGCTTCACTGTATGGCTGACAGGACAATACATGTCCCTCAAATCTGGATGGGCATGCAGGGAAACGTGTGAAAGAGGCTACACAGCCCTTCCCCTGGAGAAAACATGCTAGGCAGTGCATGTCAGAGCCCCACACTCACTGACACATACTGCAGCACCTCCACCTCACGTGGGCCCCCCCTGCACTCTCACTCACACTGTTGTAGACTTACCACGACATTAGGGGCACCATAGAGCCTTGGGTACTGTGCAAGCACCCCGTCCACCAGGACCTCCAGCTCCTCGCTGGTGAAGAGACTGGCCCGGATCTTCTGTGTCCTAGACATCATCGTGGACAGGTGGCAGCAGCAGCAGGTGGAGTTCAGGGGTGGCAGGCAGCAGTCCCTGGAGGCAGCAGCAGCAGGTGGAGGGTGGCAGGCAGCAGTCCCTGGAGGCAGCAGCAGCAGGTGGAGGGTGGCAGGCAGCAGTCCCTGGAGGCAGCAGCAGCAGGTGGAGGGTGGCAGGCAGCAGTCCCTGGAGGCAGCAGCAGCAGGTGGAGGGTGCCAGGCAGCAGTCCCTGGAGGCAGCAGCAGCAGGTGGAGGGTGGCAGGCAGCAGTCCCTGGTAGCAGTGGAAATGTGGGGCACCCTCCCACACATATATAGGCCCCTGGGGCTGTGTCAGTGGTCCCACGCCGCTGCAATTGGTGTACCAGGTCTGCTATTTTTAAAATCATCCAATGTCCGCCTCCGCGGTGGCGGTGCACGCCTACCGCGATTTTCAAAGCCATATGAAGCAACCGCTAGTGTGCGTCCCATTGGCTGCAAGGGCATGGACCATGGCGGTGACACACCACAGGGGCCAGGCGCGCGCTACCGTGGTGGTGCATCTTTTGAATGCTTCCAATGACCGGCTACGCGGTTGCGGAACACGCCTACCGCTATTTTCAAAATTGCATCAGGCTACCGTGAGGGTGCTTCCCATTGGCTGCCAGGGCATGGTCCATGGCGGTGACAGTCCGCAGGGGCCAGGCGGTAGGCACCGCCATATGGGTGCCATACAGTGCCTGTAGTGACCGTGAGCTGGGTAGCGGTGCATGCCAACCGCCATATACACATGTAGATATGGCTGAGACTACCGCAATCGTGTCTGGGGTATTGGCGGGGACAGTCCGCAGGGGCCAGGCGGTAGGCACCGCCATATGGGTGCCCTACAGTGCCTGTAGTGACCGTCCGTGGACTTGTGGAGCAGGTTTGCTGCACATATGGAGTCATCCATCTCTATCCATAGCCCAACATGAACAGTGCCCAGTGTCTCCAACATTGAAGGACCCTCATGAGGCCAACATTACGAATGGGACATTTAACTCCATGTCACCTACACACGCCATATATGTGTATGTGATAAATAGCATTGACACATACACACGCACATGTCACATGTGATGTGTAAGGGCATCTAGACTGTACAGTTTTTGTGTTGCATAGCATATGTAGCGAATGGTGAATGTGTGCAGGTGCAATGTAACGCACAATGCTGTCTCATTGTGTGAACTAGGGGCATCATTGACTGTCACATTGTCTACTGCACATGCACACACGTGTCCACCACGCTCAGCCTGTGGTCAGTGTGTACTTGATGTGTGCCATGTGCAACCTGTGTTGGGAGGTGTATAATGGACAGCAGCACAGTGTGCTAGGGTAGTATTGTAGTTTGACACATATGCTGGGGGTAATACTCACAGGTGTGCGCACACATGTGGTGCCATATCCCACTGTGCATGCCAATGAGCAGGGGGTGTGCACAGATCATTGCTGCGGGTAAGGGGACAAGTGTACGAGTAGTGTGTCTGATGTGTACCGACTTGTGCAGTGCTCTGTTGGTTGATGGTGCAGTCTGTAACATTTGGCAATGTGTCTGTAGAAATGTGAACTGTCCTGTACATCTCATGGTGTGTTTCATTGACATATGTGCACTTTCATCTGACCTAGGAGGAGGCCCAATATCCATCGTCCATTCACAGTGCTGGCTGACATGGTGAATGAAGAGATCATCCGCAAATTCAGGCTGGATAGAGTTTCCCTACAAAACCTATGTGCCATGTTGGAGCCCCACCTGCAGCCACGTCGCACATATCCAACAACTTTCACTGCGACTTCAAAGGTGATGGCGTGCCTGCATTTCTTTGCGACAGGCTCATTCCAGCACACGGTAGCAATCGCAGGTTGGATGTCACAACCGATGTTCAGCATGGTGCTGAGGGATGTACTGTCAGCTATGATGAACTACAAGGACAGATACATTCAATTCCCCAGGGGGGCAGAGTTGGTGGCTGTGAAGGGAGATTTTTATGCCCTTGGACACATCCCCCATGTTGTTGGTGCCATTGATTGCACACATGTTGGGCTTGTGCCACCACAAGCACGTGAGCAAGTTTACAGAAATCGGAAGCATTACCACTCAGTAAATGTTCAAGTGGTTTGCCGGGCGGACATGATCATCTCCCACGTGTGTGCCAGGTATCCCGGGTCAGCCCATTATTCACACATCATGCGCAGCAGCATCATCCCGCAGCTGATGGCCAATCTGCTTCCTGAGCGTGCATGGCTTGTGGGTGAGTATGCCTAGTGGAGTAGCGTGGTGTGTGTGTGACATGCTGTCCTGTGGCATTGTGGAACATCAAGGTTAATCTGTGTTTCTCACACCCAGGTGACTCTGCATATCCTAACCGTCCGTGGTTGCTGAGCCCACTGCGGAATCCTGTGACAGCAGCTGATGTGCGATATAATGATGCCCATGGGAGGACACGGCGTGTAATAGAGCGTACATTTGGTCTCCTAAAGTCACGATTTCGCTGCCTGGACCGTACCGGAGGTGCCCTGATGTACTCGCCAAGGAAGGTGTGTCAGATAGTCGTGGCATGCTGCATGCTCCACAACCTGGCCATTCGCAAGGCAATACCCCTGATCCTGGATGATGATGAGCAGCCAAGGGCCCCGCCTGCAAACCAACCCGGGTCCAGTGACGAGGACAGTGGAGAGGAGGAAGGTGTCGACATGCGTCAACAGCTCATCAACCGCTACTTCACTTGAAGGTGAGTGACGATGTAGGAGGGACACATGGTCTGATGGTGTTGCAGTTGCTGTGAGTGTGTATGTGAGCTTGGTGACTGCAGCCTTGTGTTCACTCATTGCTGGTTGGCAATGTTTGGGGGATAGGGTAGTTTGACACAGATACAGGATGTCTCCATTGCGACTGTTGCTCTGTGTAATGTGTGAAGATTGGAGTACCTTGTTGACAAGTGTTGTGTGATGTGTGTGATGCCACACCAAAACAAGTGACTCTTGTTCTAATGGTTTTCCGGGGTCCCTTCAGCCTCTCCTTGCCTACCTACATTCCATTTCCCTGGGACATTTACATCACGGTGAAGGTTGCACATCCTGTATTAAAGACGGAGCAGACACAACAACATGTGTGTAAGGTGTATTTATTTACAATTGTGACATGTGAGGGTCGAGAAAATGTACAGGGGGAATTTGAAGAAATGAGTTGACGGTCATGGTAGATGAGATAATTGAGTAGTCACCACAGTGATGTGGAGACCCAGTCCAACAGACAGATGCCATTCACATGGCAGTGTGGGGAAGGATAGTCCAAAAGGTAAATGCAGTGGTGCAGTGGTCTGCCATCATGGCTGGCTCCGGGACTTGCCTTTGGCAGGTGCTTTGGCACGTGATGCCTCCTGGCCTTTCCTTGGACGGCCCCTTTTGCGCTTGACTGGAGGGGCCTATGCTGCAGGGGCAGTGGTGTCTGAGGACTCATCCCCCTCTGTGGACGCAGGGGAGGATGGTGAACTGTCATCCTGCTGCCCATCAGGGGGAGGCGGAGATGTTGAATGTTGCGCTGGCCTGTCCCTCTGAACCGCCACTTGCTGCCCAAAGAGGTCCACAATTTGTCCCATGCGGGTGTCCATGGACCTCATCAGCAGGAGGAGCTCCCGAGAATCTTCCTCAGACCGGCCCATTCGTCCCTGGGCCTGTTCGTATGCCCCAAGGACTCTTGATGTGGGACAGGGCTTCCGTCCCAGGCTCAGTTCCCCTCTGCATGACCCTGCCCCTCCCACCTACACTGCTGCCACGGGCCTGTTGGCGCCCCACATTGCTCCGCTGCATCCTCTCCCTGGCCTCCTCAGTAGATGTCGTGGCGTGCTCATCACCTGGGGCAGGAAGGGTGTTGCGGGCAGCTGTGGTGGGGGTGGTGGTGGTGGTGGTAGTGGTTGCCACACAGGCCGTGACAACAGCTGTCTGGGGAAGGTCATGGGTTGCAGCAGATGTGGTTGTGGGGACAATGGGTGCCTGGGCCTGGTTGCGGCCTGCCACAACAGATGTGCTGGCTTGGGGCTCCTCATCCAAGGAATCCAGGGAGTCTTCATCCAGTAGTCTCTGTTCCGGGGTGGGGGACTGGCTCTGCAGGTTGGTGGTGTCGTCCTCTGCAGTGAGTTCTTGGTCACCTGTGGGTCAGAAGAGAAATGGTCATTGTGTTGCAACCAGCAAAGCTTCTGTTCGCACTGTTACATCAACTGTTTGTACATCCAGCAGTTGTTCACTGATCTAATTTGCAGTTACCGACATCCAGTGATGCATTACAAGCTGTTGAGGTACATGCATTACACGTCCATATTGGGAGTTGGCAAGACATGACATGCACAATTTACATTTTTTACATTGACAGGTTCATGTTGGCATCTAGGGAGTGTTTAATCATATGTGATCCAGTTACGCATGTATGTCACTTGTTGTGCCCTTGCAGCCGTTTTCTCTGCACATTGGGGGAACATTGTAGTTGCAGCCATACCTTTGGCATGTGGTGTACATATCTGTATTTGCACTTCCAGCCATGATTTCTTTGCTTTCATTTGGTCCTTGCTGGTCTGGACCCCTGCCATTCTCAGATGGCATGCAGTGGTGTGCAGGGTTGTGCACTGAGTTACATCGACATGTGGATCTGAATGTCACACTTTGGTTGCTGTCATGGTTTCATTTGCTTAGGTGTGTGCACACTATAGTGGCCAATGCTATCTGGGTGTGCAGTTGTGCAATGTGAGGCCTGGTGTCCTATGCCACCATGCTTGTCGTGAGGCATATCTGGCTGCATGTAGTGGCTGGTGATATGTTCTGTTTGCTGTTTTTGGCTTGTATTTGTAAGACCTCTCTGTGTGTGTGTGAGGAGGCTTCCATCTTGGTCCAGTGTGGGACAAGTCAGCATGATATGTCTACCTACCAGTGATTTGGAAGTGGACATTGCAATGACTGACACATGCATCTTAGTGCGAGGGTGTTATCAGTCTTGGGGGCTGGAGCTCATGTGGGCTTGTGTGAGTTGTTGTGCAAGCTTCCCACCCCACACACCCCGACCTGTGAGATGCGGTTAGCTACCTGTTAGTTGAGTGGGTGGCATACAATGCCTGCCACATGATTCTGATTGGGGGTGGAGTGGCCCATCCTACTCAGGGGTGGGACAGCATGCATAGTGGGATTTGTGGGACAATTTGCCAACCCCATAACACTGTCTCCGTGTGAAGATGGCTACCTACCGGTTGAGGTGAAGGTGAGCAATGACATGGCTATGTGACTTAAGAGTCATTCTTGGGAGGAACGTGCCTGTGGTGAGCAGAAGGTGTGTGTGGGTTTCAGTACCCAAACTTTTCACATCACATTACGGCATTGGGTGTGGTCCCACCATCACTGTTGTCCCAACTATCTGGGTGTGGGGTTCACTCCCCCAACATTTGCAGGCAAAATAGGGCATGGGGTATATCCACCCCATCACTGTTGTCCCAAGTATCTGGGTGTGGGGTCCACTCCCCCAACATTTGAAGGCACAATGGGGCATGTGGTATAGGCTCCTATCACTGTGGTGACATACAGCAGGTTGAACATCTCACCCAGCAAACATTTCCACACTATCATGGTTTCATGGTATTTGTGGACCTGAGAACATGAGCAAAGTACTGGTGATGCAGTTGTTCCGGGGCATCCATACACTTACATGTTGTCATCAACAGTGGTGTGTGTGTGTAAGATACTGTCATCCATGTGCAGACAATGTGTGCTTTTGGGGCCAGACTATACCAGCACTGTTCAGACAGACAGTGTGAGATGTGAACATTGTCAATGCATACACACATTGCTGGTCCCAAGCAGACACATTTGTGCATTTTAGTCAGACAAAGTACTCTTGTTATGCAATTCAGTGCAGCACTGTGGCAGCTGGGTCTGTTGCAAGACAGTTGGGATGTGCATAGTTTAGCAGTGTGAGTCCCAGGTCCAGTGGAGGTTTTGGTAATCTGCACTTCCACTGTTTACATTGCAACACTGTGGTATGACATGGGTGATTAGCACATTGACAGGCAACCTGCCAGACACTGCTGCAGGGAAGCATGATAGGTGTTAGTGTTGCAGTGTGTGATGCCTGGCACAGTAGACACAATGTGGGAAATTTTTGCAGTGAGACTTGTGTATGTTGAGTACAATACGACTGTTTAGCATAATTTGTGTAGGTGACTGTGGCCAAAGTGGTATGGTGTGATGTGCGGGGGAACAAACATCACATGCCTATGAGTGGGACAAGTGCTCCATCATGCTGATCTGTTGAAGAAGTGGGCGTGTTGTGGGTTGTACTGCAGTGTCACCAATTACACACACCACTCCCAGTTGAAATGTTTTGCCACATGGTTGTGGATGTGGGGAGTGCTCCATCTTGCGCAGCTGTAGGACAAGGGGGCCTGGTGGGAGTTGTAGTGCAGACTTCCAAACCACACACACACCTCCCTGTGAGGATGGCTACCTACCTGTTAGGTTAAGGTGAGCAATGCAATGGCTGCCACATGGGGGTGGGGGGGGGTCAGGGTTCCATCTTGCGCATCTGTAGGACAAGGGGGCCTGGTGGGGGTTGTAGTGCAGACTTCCAAACCACACACACACCTCCCTGTGAGGAGGGCTAACTACCTGTTAGGTTAAGGTGAACAATGCAATGGCTGCCACATGGGGAAGGGGGGGTCAGGGCTCCATCTTGTGCAGTTGTAGGACAAGGGGGCCTGGTGGGAGTTGTAGTGCTGGCAGCATGTAAACATGTACCCATGGTGATGTTTGTAGCTACCTTTGAGGTGACTGGAGGGACTGTTGGATTAATGTGTGAGAGATGTGTTGGTGAGAGTGTGGTGCACATGACTGCATTTGTACCTGGGAGGTATAGCTTAGTAGTGGTGCAAGACAGTACATATCAGTGTGATGTTAGGCATTTGTTTGTACTTACCAGCCTCCACTCCCCCGGGTATTCCTGTGAGACTCTCTGGATGCAGTATGCCAAGCACCTTCTCCTCCCATTTGGTGAATGTCTTGAGTGGAACGGGAGGGCCACTGCCTGTCCTGTGAGCCAGCTCATGGTTCTTGGCTCTCTTTTTCTTGACCACTGCATTCAGATCGTGCCAGCGCCTCATAATTTCATTTCTATTGCGTGGCACGGTCCCTACTGCATTTACCTTATCTACTATCCTTCTCCACATTAGCGTTCTTGTGGCTACTGGTGTCTGTTGTACCAGGTTACCAAACAATTGGGGTTCTACCCTGATTATCTCATCTACCAGGACCCTCAACTCACTGTCAGTGAATTTGGGCATTTTCTGTGGTGACATGGTGTGTGATGTGCCAAGGTGTTTGAGGTGCAAGTGTTGAGGTGGTGGTGGTGGTGGTGATGTGCATGGTGTGTGATGTGCAAAGGGGTTAGAGGTGCAGGTGTAGAAGTGGTGGTGGTGGTGGTGGTGATGTGTGTGTGTGTGTTGTGCAGATTTGCCTCTCCTGTCAGCTGTGGTGTATGTCCCTTCAGTTCTGGAGTTTTGCAAAGGATTGTGGTCTGGTAGGGGGCTGGATTTATACTGGGCTATGTGGGTGTGTCAGGATGGGGTATTGGTTGCAGGTTTGGTGTGTGTGTCGTCCTGGGATTTGTAGTTTTTGAGTTTACCATAGGGGTGTGTCTTTGGGCTGTATTAGGTGTTTTTGGGTGCATGACTTGTTTGCTTGATGCACTTTGTGGGCATGCTGTGTGTATTTTTTCCGACCGCCATTTTTTTCACGGAGCGTACGCAGCGGTGGCTATGCTACGGCGCTTCCGCGGGCTCTCTCATTCCTCACTATTGTCGACCGCGGCGGTCGTAAACAGCGCTCTGTACCGCAGTCATGTCGGGGATATCATAATTTCCATGGCGGTGTCTCCGCTGTGGTAGCGGTGGTTTGGGCTGTTTCCGCAGCGAATCCGAATGCTGCGGACGGGTTTCGTGCTTCTCCGCACGCGACGGGCGGTTTCTCGGGTCTCCTTTCCGCTGCGGTTGGATTTTTACCGCCGAGGATCCTAATCTAGCCATCGGTTTTCCCGCGGTAGCGGCGGGCGGTGAGTTTCCGCTACCATGGCGGTCGGGTTGCTTTTCCGACCGCCATCGTAATGACCCCCACAGTTTGCCTATAATGTGGCATTCATTATAAATTCAAAAAACGCTCTATCAATTTATTTATAATGAATTGCAAAAAAAACAGTATTGTGAATTATATTCAATGTCACCTGAAATTCTGAGATAAAACCTTGTAAATATTGTATATAGATACACAAAATGTAATAAGTGAACTACGTTTCCCACAATGCCACATTATAGGCAAACTGTGTTTGGTATAAATAGTGAAAGAGAAAAAATACTCACTAACCGTGACAAAGGCCTTGCAAGGGCTGAAACACGTTGGTGTGAGCCAGTACTGCTGAAAATAAAAAGCTTTAGACTGGATTTGGAGTGCGTCGTATCTTTGTTTATGAAAATTAATTAAGGGCTTGGATTCAGCCCCATCGCGATTGCACCCGTCTTTGAGTGCGCTGCTAACAGGATCCGATTGTGTTGGAATATATAGATATATATATATATATATTTATTTTTATTTCTAAATTTTTATATAATTTAAAAATTATTAAATAAATTAAAATTAATAGTTTATTAATTGTTTTAAAGTAAATATATATATACATATTAATTATTATGTATGTGTTTAACTTTTTAAAATTAAGTTTATTTGTTATATTTGTTAAAATGTATATTAAATCCCCCAAAAATTACATTAATTTTATTTAATATATTTAATATTTATTATTTTTTCATATATATACACAAATCGATATTTTGTACAACTATATTTTTGATATCAATATTTTTTCTCTCGATATTTTTGTACTTACCTGTTTAAGTATTGGGAGTCAATATTTTTGCATTCCATATTTTTACCTCGATATTTTTTACATCTATATTTTTGAGGTCGATATTATGTCAGTGAACCTTCACTTCTATAGCAACTATTGCTTCAAACACCGCTCTGAGTATGTATTCATGTGCCTTCTTATCCTTCCCTCAAGCCTTCACCCATTGCTTAAATACAGAGCATTCCTGCAGTTAGACTTGGCCCTTTTTGCAGGGTTATCCCCAAACTCTTCGCTTCTTTCTCCTATTTTTTCCTAACCTGTTGTTGTTGGCTGTAGGACTCTGGTAACTTTACCACTGCTGATCAGTGCTAAAGTGCATTTGCTGTCAACAAAATAGGTATGCAGTTCCTGAAAGGCAAGGGGAATAAGGTTAGCGAAGTGTGGAAATGTCCTCACTTAATAGCAGGAGGAAAGGGGGATTCCTCCTTTCGGAATTTGGGCCCTCACACACCCAGCCAGCTGGATGTCATGCTTCATCATAGGGCTTGCTCCTCGTCAGTTTGGCGCTGCAATACCGCTCTGGCACCCTATGAGGGGCTCTTTGGCTCTTGACCACAATGTAGAGCGCGGTATCCTGACGCATCATATCAGGAGTGCGCCACATCCATATTTTTTAACCAGGTTGGAAGCCATATTCATTAAAATTGTTCTGGTTGGACTTCCATTTCCTGTTTTAGCCCTTGCATGGTCCATTGACCCACACTTCACACATCTACACCTTTAGGTCCCTCACACCCACGGCACCAAACAGCATGGAATAAAAGATCTCCGCCAAAGAGCCCCTCATTGGGTGCCCGTCAGATATTGCAGCGCCGACCTGACGAGGAGCAAGCCCTTTGATGAAGCATGACACCCAGCTGGCTGGGTGTGTGAGGGCCCTAATTCCGAAAGGAGGAATCCCCCTTTCCTCCTGCTATTAAGTGAAGACATTTCCACACTTAGCTAACCTCATTCCCCTTGTCTTTCAGGAACTGAATACCTATTTTGTTTGACTTCATTTGGGCATGTATGCTGGACCTCAAAAAAGCCCTTAGTCCCCCCTTCTTCTTGTTGTAAAGTGCATATGCTCTCTGTGTGAAATGTGAACATGATTGGTTATCCATGATTGGCATATTTGATTTACTGGTAAGTCCCTAGTAAAGTGCACTGAGTGTGCCAGGGCCTTTAGATTATATGCTACCAGTGGGCCTGCAGCACTGATTGTACCACCCACATGAGTAGCCCTGTAAGTGTGTCTCAGACCTACCACAGTAGTGTCTGCACACACAGTTGTGAACTGCCATGTCGACCTGGTAAGCGCACCCACATGCCAGGGTCTAACCTTCTTTTTTTTTACACGTAAGGCACCCCTGTGGTAGGCCCAAGGTACCCCCATGGGCAGGGTGTGGTGTATGTAAAAAGGAGGACATGTACTGATGTGTGTGTGACCTGTCTTGATAGTGAAATACTGCCAATTTTGTTTTTACTATTAAAAGGCTATCTGTCCCATCGGAGAGAATGGGAGATACTTTGTAACATCTTACAAGTATAACTTACCATTGGGAAAGAGATAGAGGAATAAAGTTTAGGCTCTCTGAACTCAGAATTTAATAACACATATTTTAGTAAAGATGGTTTTTAAATTGTGTGTTGGAAAAATGCCACTTTTAAAAAGTGGGCATTTTCTTGTTTAACCATTCTGTGTGCCTCTGCCTGTTTGTGTATTGACTCTCTGGTTTTGGAGTGACAGGGGCTGGGGATGTGCATTCACTGTAGACAGTCACTGGGGGAGTTGAGGTGTGCCCTGCCCTTCCTGGATGACTCTGAGCTGATCTGAATAGACCTTGGCTGAATTTAAAGTTGTGAGAGGAGTTTTCCTTGCACTTGAATAGGGCCCGTCTCCCTCTCACAATGCTGTCTCCACCCCCTGTGTTCATACTGTACCATTGAGGACAGAACTGGTTTTGACTGGGCTCAGAGACCCTTGCACAAAGAAAACAAAGACATTTTGGGGTATAAGTATTACACCTGAAACCCCAGAACTTTAGATTACTTCTGGACGCAAGAGGAACCTTTGCCAAGGAGAAGAGATGAAGAGCTTTGAGGAGGAGTACTGCCTCTTTGCTGTGTGCTGTGTGGGCTTGGCCTGCTGTTGTTGTTTCTGCCAAGGAAAGGACAAAGACTGGAACTTTGCTGTGAACCTGCTTGAAGAAGATCTCCAAGGGCCTGTGTGTGCTGGCCTCCTATTCTGAAGTCTCAGGGACACAAAGGCTTCACCCCCAGCTCCCCTGAAATCTGTTGCTGAGAGTTCTGACCTGCCAGGAGGTGCCTGTTCCAATGTTGGGCCTCTGAAGGTTGTTCCTGCTGTTGGGAGCTGGAAGACGAGAAGAACTGAAGAAATCGACCCATCGCTCTTCTTACAGCTGTTTTTCCCGATACAGCACCGCCGTGTGAGAAGAATCTCCACGCATCGCCGCACCGCTGCCGAAACCAATGCATCGCATGTCGCGGCTGCAAGAAGCGACTCATCGAGGGATTGAGGCTGAAGGAACCGACACAGTGCTGCTCGACGCGCAGCCGCATCGATTGCTGATGAATCTTGGATTTCCACGCATCGTAACTGTGCGACAAGCTTTCCCGACGCATCACCCGCGGACCAGAATCACCTTGGAGTCGACATCACTTCCCCCTACAGACCGGATTCAACACAACACTTCTCCTGCATGCAGCAGAACTCTTGCCTCGCCTCCCCAAGGTCTTAGGAACTGACGCATCTCTTTGTTTCCGATGCTTCACATCTCTGCGGCTGTTTGGCCTTGTGAATTTTGATGCATCTACTGGGACTTTGTGAGAAATCACGCATCCATAGTTTTCTATGGACCAAGTTGTTTGAAACCTTTCTAAAGTCATATTCTTATTACATGTATGTTGGATTTCTTTTTATATTTTGGTCTTGTTGAGTTTAGATAAAAATACTTTATTTTTCTAAACTGGTGTGGTGTGCATTTGTAGTGTTATCACTGTATTACTGTGTGTTTTGAGAACAAATACTTTACACATTGCCTTTGGGATAAGTCTGTCTGCTCATGCCAAGCTACCCAGGCGGTGATCAGGGGTTATCTAAAGTGTGTATCCCCCTTACCCTGACTAAAAGCAAGGGTCCATATTTGGACAAAGGTACCTACCTCTGCCAACTAGAGACCCCCATTTCTAACATTGGTGTTCAGTGGTGAAGATTTGAACTTGTATTTGTATTTGACCCACAGTGATTGGTGTACATCACTGGACTAGTGCAGACCATTATGCAACCACATACTATTTTTTTCCCTTCGGAATTTGGTGGTTGGAACTCTGCTTAGTTGATGCACCTGTGGGGCCCTGGCAAAATGGAAATCAACTTTTGGCACCTGTACATCTACACGATGAGGAAACTAAAAGTCTTTTGCAAGGAGAGAGGGCTACCTGTGAAGAGGAGATCCAAAAGGCAGAATCTTGAGGCAGCCCTGTATAGCTATGAAGTACCACCCTGGGAAGCAACACTGTCAGATGACTCTGAGGAGGAATCTGAGGGGGAGGATACCCAGTCAGAATATCCAGAGGGTAGTAGCCCTGAGAAGGGAACATTGTGGGGAAGCTTAGCTCGTGAGGAAAGGAATCCGAACCGCGCTTGTGACCGGAGACTGAGACAGCTGGACTGGGAGTGCGAGGAGATAGAGCGAGCCTTTGCTGAAAAGAAAATGAAATGTGTGCAGCTCATGCCTAGTGCTGAGGCAGAAGTACACACACCCAGAGATGTGGCGCCTGACTTGAAGGAGGGGGTTAACATACTCCAGGGGGTTCAGTATTATGAGGTAGCTCCAGTGGTACGCAGTGTCCCTAAGGTGGATTGGGGAACTGGCACAGGGGTCCATATTCCTAGTGGTGGCATGGACACTCTACTGACTCTAGATGAGAGGTGCAGGGAGAGGGGTTCCCCCATGGTAGAAGCCTTGGTAGGTGAGTATGGAGACCGCCCAGAAGAGTGTGGGTTGAGTGACACAGACAGTCAGACACTGTCTTGACAGTCTCAGGAGGGTGATGTGAGGTACTTGTGTGAGGCACTGGATGGTGAGGCAAAGAGTAGCATGGTCAACACTTGTGTGGGGCTGTGTGATTTGATTGTTGGAGAGCATATTTTAAGTCCATGTTTTCCAGGGCTATGCCAACCGCTGGAGGAGTGTAAGTTCTCTGACCCCAGGGAGCTTGCACTGGAGGCAGACCTTTTGGTGGATTCCAGAGGGTCTTAAGAAGCTTTTGGGAGTGATCCTGAAGGGGGTGACTCAGGTTTTCCCCAACCAAGTGAGGTAAGGGAGGTTTGTGGTAGCCCAGATAGGTCCCAGTGTAGTGGTTGTGGTGTAGGGTCCCACATCCTGTCTCAGAGGAAAAGGAGTGGGAGTGGGCTGTGTCCCAAGGTGCCCAAAACCCAGTCCCAGGGCCTGGTTGGTTCAATGAGTGAACACCAGGAAGGGGGCCTAGTCTGTACACGGAGGCCATCCCCTGAGGGGGATCCCCAGGGGTCAGTTAAGCTGGAGGAGACTGCTGTAACCAGCATTGCTCCAGCTCTGGTGTCTGGCAGCACCGCTCCAGTTGGGAGGGTGCATGAGTCCAGGGAAAAGGGTGAGGGAGGGATGCAGTCCCCAGTGGAAGGACCAGTGGGTCAGGGGTTGCCAGCTCTGAGGTCAGAGCACCCCAGGACTGACCCTGATGAGGCCACTTCTGGCCTGGGGGGTCTTCATGCTCTGTCAGGTGGACAGGAGGCTGGAGACCTACACCAGGCAGACTCCCGTACAACTCATGAGGAGTGTGTTTCCCTGGGGGGGTTGGTGTACTCCCCTGGAAGTCCTGGGTTGCCAGGCACAGGTCCAACTTAAGGGCACAGATCCTGGGTTGGAGGACCAGGTTCAGGGTGTCCCCCCTGACCTGGAAAAAGGGGCGACTGCTAGCAGTGTCCCTACTGGGTTGTCTTCTGGGGGTACTGCTCCAGGTGGGAGGGTGCAGAGATTCAGGGAGGACGAGCGGGTGTGGGAGAGCCCACCCCAGTCCTGTGTCCAGACTCAGGTACAGACCCTGGGCAGATATACCAGTTGCAGGATAGCACCCCTGAAATATTGGGAGAATTGTGTGGGACAGGTGCCCTGGCAATTCTGGATTCTGGGGGTACCGCTCTAGGAGGGAGGGTGCAGAGCCCTAGGGAGGAGGACCGAGTGTGGGAGTGTTGTATTCCTCTTATGGTGTGGGTATATAGGTTTTCCTGTATCATGTCCTTATATAGGCACAATTCGCCCTGCCCTTATATAGGCATAAAATCCCAGTCCTTATTTAGGCATTAAACCATGCACACCAAATACAGGCATGGTCTCCGACATCCGTCCACCCTAACGTCACAACGAGTTCTTGAAGAACAGACCCTTAGGCTTTGGGAGTTTCCCTAGCACAGGACTATTGATTTCTTCAAGGACTCATCTATTATGCATGAACCGTTATACCTTAAGGGTTCATTCATGACGTCTTCCGCTGTCCGATTCACGTCAATGCTAACATTCTGAGGTACCTCCCGGGTATAAATATACCTTCCATAGCCCTTGAAAATCAGAGGAGACCTCGACTTCAGTGGAGCCCGTTTCCCGGCCTGACGCACTGAGAAGACGCTGTCATCCCTGCACGCAGAGAGTCCAGCTTCCAGTGATCTGACTTCCCTTGCGGGGTGTTGGAGTTCGAGTCTGGCAAGAGATTCCTACCTCTCTCATTTTTAAGGTATGGAGCTGACTAGAACCTAGAGGGACTCTTCGCATACTAGGCATACTAGGCGTAACATACTCTTAGTATACCATAGTAAGGAATACTCCACCTACTTCATACCTCTCCCTACACCTAGGTTAGGTTAGGTACATTGGGGTAGAACTAGCTTAGAAACGCATCGTACGAGTACTCGCATTTTTAGTATGTGTTATTTATGTAAATGAATATCTACTAAAGATCATGCTAGCGAAGTATTATTTATTTCTACTGCTTACGCTGTACATTATTTATCTTGCATACTGTCTTGTGATCGTAACAGCACATATTACTTACACGAGAAACAAGACTGTTCAATAAATCTTTTATTGAAACGCCCGTCTATTCTTTCTGTGTAACTTTGAGGAAAACTAAGCATGCACGATTGAGCTGAGTGAAACGGTTATCTATTGTTTCCACGACTCTGGGACACGTTCTGATTCTAAAGGGAAACAAAGTGGTCATGTTTTGCGGCTGCCAGAAACTACTCCCTTCTTCTTTGTCAAGGAGTTTCTAGTGGCCTCGGAGCTAGCTGGCACAAGTAATTAAGTTTAATATAGTCGATAGGGACATACCGACCTCAGTCCTATGTCAAGCCTATAGGGTATATTATTCCAATGCGCAGACCCAATTAGGGAAATAGGAGCTACACTACATGGCACCCAACGGTTTGGTAAGGCGGTAATTTAACGTTAGATACTGAGTAACTCAGCTGTGCTTTTTCTCTCAGAGACCCCTACCCATATACTCCAAAAGACGTCTGGAGTGGGCAGGGTTAAGTATCCACCACGGCTACATAGGGAAACACCCTATATTTTAGCTGTTTGGTTTGCTCAACGTTGAAGGATACAGTGTTCCAAAATATTGTGCACCTTATCTTTGTTTCCTTGAAACTTGTTCTACATTTTTTAAAAAACAAAATGCCTGACTCCGACAACGACGAAGTTACGGGTCACCCAGCTTTAACAGCTTTTAACATTACAGGTTTAAATGGAACCGAGGAGGGTGTCATAGACATCATTCCAAACTTAAGAAGAGCCATCACTCTAAAACTCATAAAACACGGCCTACCACCAAGAGGCGGTAGAGCAGTTTTCGTGATAGAGGCACACAAATCCTTTCAGACAGAGGTATTCTATTCATGGGTAATATTTCCTGAATCCAATCCAGTTACAAAACTGTTTCACTTCTATAGAAGATGATCCACCAGAGGAATATATTCCTTTTGAGGATATTGAAATTCCACTAACATACCAGGAGCATCAGCTCTGGTTTAAAGGCGCCCTAAAACATCACAAAAACATTACCAGGCTCGGTCCACTAGGTAGACCAGGAGCAACATGGCCGATTCTAGCTGCTACACACCTCATCCTGACATTGAAGAAATGTCAAACAAGGAACTACATACACAACTTACAGAGTTAATAAAAATGTACAGACAATTGGTCCAATATGTCATGCGGACTTTCACAGTCCAATCACCATTAACAATTCCAAATCAAACTCCTCAACAGGGGAATACACAAAAAATTACACCACAGACTCTATATGCAGTCATGGGTAAAATGCCCACAAAACGTGAGCAAATTCCATTCTGGATAGCTCAAAAAAGTACTCAAATCAAAGCAGTATTTCCAAATACTAGCCCGTATGAGAAACACAGAATACTAACAATCAGTTTACCAATGGGGATCACACCACAACTGGAAGACTGTACCACTTGGGGCTCAGTCTTTGCTGCCATCTATACTAAAACACATGGTATTCCATCAATTGCGGTAATACCTGATGTCCTGAAACAAATTCAAAACGAATACGGGCCAGAGTCTGCTCTGAATTTAGGTATGAAATTACTGAAAAATTTCGACCAGGTCTCAACAATAATATTATCTAATATTAAAGGGGAGGCAGCAGCAGTGGCGATCCGCCAACGATTAAGGGAATTCGATGTTACAGAACATCAAACTGAGCTACCCAGAATAATTGAAAAATCATATGCAGAATTAGGCAGAGATAGTTTGGGTGGAAAACCAGTGAAACCAAAACTATCTGAAAGTCCTGAAAAGGACTCTATTAAACAAATTCCTACATCTTCTAAAAAGAAGTGGGAAACTAATAAACAAAATTCAAACGAGAAACGTTCTCAATCCCGAGGTAGGTCTCCTCAAAAGGAGCCCTCTGAAAGCCCTCAGGAATAGGGATAGTTTGAGAAAACCTGACAGGTATCAAGATACTGATACACGCTCCTCTCGTACCTTTCAGATCTCGTCACGGACTTCGGAAAGAAGAGGACGGTCAGAAAATAGAGAAAAACGTGTGAAATCCAAGGAAGATAAACACGCTCCAAACAATAAAACAAAACCTCAATTCTCCAAAAGAAAGTAGCAGGTCTAAAGATCAGACATGCAGAGAAGATTGAGAACACAACTCAAGAACGGAGAATGGACCCAGACAATGCTGGACAGTGCAGCAGAAGTCACAATAGTTCGCCAGAACCTGAAGGAACTTCTGGAGATAGTGGACTTGAATGAGTACATTACAGTTGAGACTGTAGACACCAGGGTGTGTACTCCACAAAGGTTATATGAAATAACACTCCGAATGGAGGGAGACATACCTAGACAGGTGAAAGCACTCTTTTGGGAAAAACTTTCAAGGGGCTATGACATACCACAATTTGTCAGGGAGTGCCCACATGGCGAGAACATTATTATGCCTGCCTTCTCTAACCATATTCCAATTCATTTAAAATATACTTATGCCAGGAAATGGGCAGTATGCAAAAACAACAGTTGATGGACAGAATGCAGAACAATGTCATACATTCACCCCAGTACAGAGATCTGGGCCTAAATCCATCGTTTTTTTGCTCACCATGCCATTCCAGTTTGAACCCAGCCATATGCAAATCAGTCTTGATCCTGTGCCTCATGGGAACAGTCCAGCCCGAACTGCCAAGCCAGGTCCTCCCTGGACTGGAAAAAAGCATCCTAGGACCAGTTTCGGGGTTTCACCCCTCTTCAGCCAGGATAGCTTGATTCCAGTGGCATGGAGAGCACGGGACCCACGTCTGGGCATACCCGTCCCACTCGGGGTGACAAATGCAAAAACAACAGGTGATGGACAGAATGCAGAACAATGTCATACATTCACCCCAGTACAGAGATCTGGGCCTAAATCCATCGTTTTTTTGCTCACCATGCCATTCCAGTTTGAACCCAGCCATATGCAAATCAGTCTTGATCCTGTGCCTCATGGGAACAGTCCAGCCCGAACTGCCAAGCCAGGTCCTCCCTGGACTGGAAACAAGCATCCTAGAACCAGTTTCGGGGTTTCACCCCTCTTCAGCCAGAATAGCTTGATTCCAGTGGCATGGAGAGCACGGGACCCACGTCTGGGCATACCCGTCCCACTCGGGGTGACAAATGCAAAAACAACAGTTGATGGACAGAATGCAGAACAATGTCATACATTCACCCCAGTACAGAGATCTGGGCCTAAATCCATCGTTTTTTTGCTCACCATGCCATTCCAGTTTGAACCCAGCCATATGCAAATCAGTCTTGATCCTGTGCCTCATGGGAACAGTCCAGCCCGAACTGCCAAGCCAGGTCCTCCCTGGACTGGAAACAAGCATCCTAGGACCAGTTTCGGGGTTTCACCCTCTTCAGCCAGGATAGCTTGACTCCAGTGGCATGGAGAGCACGGGACCCACGTCTGGGCATACCCGTCCCACTCGGGGTGACAAATGCAAAAACAACAGTTGATGGACAGAATGCAGAACAATGTCATACATTCACCCCAGTACAGAGATCTGGGCCTAAATCCATCGTTTTTTGCTCACCATGCCATTCCAGTTTGAACCCAGCCATATGCAAATCAGTCTTGATCCTGTGCCTCATGGGAACAGTCCAGCCCGAACTGCCAAGCCAGGTCCTCCCTGGACTGGAAACAAGCATCCTAAGACCAGTTTCGGGGTTTCACCCCTCTTCAGCCAGGATAGCTTGATTCCAGTGGCATGGAGGGCACGGGACCCACGTCTGGGCATACCCGTCCCACTCGGGGTGACAAATGCAAAAACAACAGTTGATGGACAGAATGCAGAACAATGTCATACATTCACCCCAGTACAGAGATCTGGGCCTAAATCCATCGTTTTTTGCTCACCATGCCATTCCAGTTTGAACCCAGCCATATGCAAATCAGTCTTGATCCTGTGCCTCATGGGAACAGTCCAGCCCGAACTGCCAAGCCAGGTCCTCCCTGGACTGGAAACAAGCATCCTAGGACCAGTTTCGGGGTTTCACCCCTCTTCAGCAGGATAGCTTGATTCCAGTGGCATGGAGAGCACGGGACCCACGTCTGGGCATACCCGTCCCACTCGGGGTGACAAATGCAAAAACAGCAGTTGATGGACAGAATGCAGAACAATGTCATACATTCACCCCAGTACAGAGATCTGGGCCTAAATCCATCGTTTTTTTGCTCACCATGCCATTCCAGTTTGAACCCAGCCATATGCAAATCAGTCTTGATCCTGTGCCTCATGGGAACAGTCCAGCCCGAACTGCCAAGCCAGGTCCTCCCTGGACTGGAAACAAGCATCCTAGGACCAGTTTCGGGGTTTCACCCCTCTTCAGCCAGGATAGCTTGATTCCAGTGGCATGGAGAGCACGGGACCCACGTCTGGGCATACCCGTCCCACTCGGGGTGACAAATGCAAAAACAACAGTTGATGGACAGAATGCAGAACAATGTCATACATTCACCCCAGTACAGAGATCTGGGCCTAAATCCATCGTTTTTTGCTCACCATGCCATTCCAGTTTGAACCCAGCCATATGCAAATCAGTCTTGATCCTGTGCCTCATGGGAACAGTCCAGCCCGAACTGCCAAGCCAGGACCTCCCTGGACTGGAAACAAGCATCCTAGGACCAGTTTCGGGTTTCACCCCTCTTCAGCCAGGGTAGCTTGATTCCAGTGGCATGGAGAGCACAGGACCCACGTCTGGGCATACCCGTCCCACTCGGGGTGACAAATGCAAAAACAACAGTTGATGGACAGAATGCAGAACAATGTCATACATTCACCCCAGTACAGAGATCTGGGCCTAAATCCATCGTTTTTTTGCTCACCATGCCATTCCAGTTTGAACCCAGCCATATGCAAATCAGTCTTGATCCTGTGCCTCATGGGAACAGTCCAGCCCGAACTGCCAAGCCAGGACCTCCCTGGACTGGAAACAAGCATCCTAGGACCAGTTTCGGGGTTTCACCCCTCTTCAGCCAGGGTAGCTTGATTCCAGTGGCATGGAGAGCACAGGACCCACGTCTGGGCATACCCGTCCCACTCGGGGTGACAAATGCAAAAACAACAGTTGATGGACAGAATGCAGAACAATGTCATACATTCACCCCAGTACAGAGATCTGGGCCTAAATCCATTGTTTTTTTGCTCACCATGCCATTCCAGTTTGAACCCAGCCATATGCAAATCAGTCTTAATCCTGTGCCTCATGGGAACAGTCCAGCCCGAACTGCCAAGCCAGGTCCTCCCTGGACTGGAAACAAGCATCCTAGGACCAGTTTCGGGGTTTCACCCCTCTTCAGCCAGGATAGCTTGATTCCAGTGGCATGGAGAGCACGGGACCCACGTCTGGGCATACCCGTCCCACTCGGGGTGACAAATGCAAAAACAACAGTTGATGGACAGAATGCAGAACAATGTCATACATTCACCCCAGTACAGAGATCTGGGCCTAAATCCATCGTTTTTGCTCACCATGCCATTCCAGTTTGAACCCAGCCATATGCAGATCAGTCTTGATCCTGTGCCTCATGGGAACAGTCCAGCCCGAACTGCCAAGCCAGGTCCTCCCTGGACTGGAAACAAGCATCCTAGGACCAGCTTCGGGGTTTCACCCCTCTTCAGCCAGGATAGCTTGATTCCAGTGGCATGGAGAGCACAGGACCCACGTCTGGGCATACCCGTCCCACTCGGGGTGACAAATGCAAAAACAACAGTTGATGGACAGAATGCAGAACAATGTCATACATTCACCCCAATACAGAGATCTGGGCCTAAAGCCATTGTTTTTTTGCTCACCATGCCATTCCAGTTTGAACCCAGCCATATGCAAATCAGTCTTAATCCTGTGCCTCATGGGAACAGTCCAGCCCGAACTGCCAAGCCAGGTCCTCCCTGGACTGGAAACAAGCATCCTAGGATCAGTTTCGGGGTTTCACCCCTCTTCAGCCAGGATAGCTTGATTCCAGTGGCATGGAGAGCACGGGACCCACGTCTGGGCATACCCGTCCCACTCGGGGTGACAAATGCAAAAACAACAGTTGATGGACAGAATGCAGAACAATGTCATACATTCACCCCAGTACAGAGATCTGGGCCTAAATCCATCGTTTTTTGCTCACCATGCCATTCCAGTTTGAACCCAGCCATATGCAAATCAGTCTTGATCCTGTGCCTCATGGGAACAGTCCAGCCCGAACTGCCAAGCCAGGTCCTCCCTGGACTGGAAACAAGCATCCTAGGACCAGTTTCGGGGTTTCACCCCTCTTCAGCCAGGATAGCTTGATTCCAGTGGCATGGAGAGCACGGGACCCACGTCTGGGCATACCCGTCCCACTCGGGGTGACAAATGCAAAAACAACAGTTGATGGACAGAATGCAGAACAATGTCATACATTCACCTCAGTACAGAGATCTGGGCCTAAATCCATCGTTTTTGCTCACCATGCCATTCCAGTTTGAACCCAGCCATATGCAAATCAGTCTTGATCCTGTGCCTCATGGGAACAGTCCAGTCCGAACTGCCAAGCCAGGTCCTCCCTGGACTGGAAACAAGCATCCTAGGACCAGTTTCGGGGTTTCACCCTCTTCAGCCAGGATAGCTTGATTCCAGTGGCATGGAGAGCACGGGACCGACGTCTGGGCATACCCGTCCCACTCGGGGTGACAAATGCAAAAACAACAGTTGATGGACAGAATGCAGAACAATGTCATACATTCACCCCAGTACAGAGATCTGGGCCTAAATCCATCGTTTTTTGCTCACCATGCCATTCCAGTTTGAACCCAGCCATATGCAAATCAGTCTTGATCCTGTGCCTCATGGGAACAGTCCAGCCCGAACTGCCAAGCCAGGTCCTCCCTGGACTGGAAACAAGCATCCTAGGACCAGTTTCGAGGTTTCACCCTCTTCAGCCAGGATAGCTTGATTCCAGTGGCATGGAGAGCACAGGACCCACGTCTGGGCATACCCGTCCCACTCGGGGTGACAAATGCAAAAACAACAGTTGATGGACAGAATGCAGAACAATGTCATACATTCACCCCAGTACAGAGATCTGGGCCTAAATCCATTGTTTTTTGCTCACCATGCCATTCCAGTTTGAACCCAGCCATATGCAAATCAGTCTTAATCCTGTGCCTCATGGGAACAGTCCAGCCCGAACTGCCAAGCCAGGTCCTCCCTGGATTGGAAACAAGCATCCTAGGACCAGTTTCGGGGTTTCACCCTCTTCAGCCAGGATAGCTTGATTCCAGTGGCATGGAGAGCACGGGACCCACGTCTGGGCATACCCGTCCCACTCGGGGTGACAAATGCAAAAACAACAGTTGATGGACAGAATGCAGAACAATGTCATACATTCACCCCAGTACAGAGATCTGGGCCTAAATCCATCGTTTTTTTGCTCACCATGCCATTCCAGTTTGAACCCAGCCATATGCAGATCAGTCTTGATCCTGTGCCTCATGGGAACAGTCCAGCCCGAACTGCCAAGCCAGGTCCTCCCTGGACTGGAAACAAGCATCCTAGGACCAGCTTCGGGGTTTCACCCCTCTTCAGCCAGGATAGCTTGATTCCAGTGGCATGGAGAGCACAGGACCCACGTCTGGGCATACCCGTCCCACTCGGGTGACAAATGCAAAAACAACAGTTGATGGACAGAATGCAGAACAATGTCATACATTCACCCCAGTACAGAGATCTGGGCCTAAATCCATTGTTTTTTGCTCACCATGCCATTCCAGTTTGAACCCAGCCATATGCAAATCAGTCTTAATCCTGTGCCTCATGGGAACAGTCCAGCCCGAACTGCCAAGCCAGGTCCTCCCTGGACTGGAAACAAGCATCCTAGGACCAGTTTCGGGTTTCACCCCTCTTCAGCCAGGATAGCTTGATTCCAGTGGCATGGAGAGCACGGGACCCACGTCTGGGCATACCCGTCCCACTCGGGGTGACAAATGCAAAAACAACAGTTGATGGACAGAATGCAGAACAATGTCATACATTCACCCCAGTACAGAGATCTGGGCCTAAATCCAACGTTTTTTTGCTCACCATGCCATTTCAGTTTGAACCCAGCCATATGCAGATCAGTCTTGATCCTGTGCCTCATGGGAACAGTCCAGCCCGAACTGCCAAGCCAGGTCCTCCCTGGACTGGAAACAAGCATCCTAGGACCAGTTTCGGGGTTTCACCCCTCTTCAGCCAGGATAGCTTGATTCCAGTGGCATGGAGAGCACGGGACCCACGTCTGGGCATACCCGTCCCACTCGGGGTGACAAATGCAAAAACAACAGTTGATGGACAGAATGCAGAACAATGTCATACATTCACCCCAGTACAGAGATCTGGGCCTAAATCCATCGTTTTTGCTCACCATGCCATTCCAGTTTGAACCCAGCCATATGCAAATCAGTCTTGATCCTGTGCCTCATGGGAACAGTCCAGCCCGAACTGCCAAGCCAGGTCCTCCCTGGACTGGAAACAAGCATCCTAGGACCAGTTTCGGGGTTTCACCCCTCTTCAGCCAGGATAGCTTGATTCCAGTGGCATGGAGAGCACGGGACCCACGTCTGGGCATACCCGTCCCACTCGGGGTGACAAATGCAAAAACAACAGTTGATGGACAGAATGCAGAACAATGTCATACATTCACCTCAGTACAGAGATCTGGGCCTAAATCCATCGTTTTTTGCTCACCATGCCATTCCAGTTTGAACCCAGCCATATGCAAATCAGTCTTGATCCTGTGCCTCATGGGAACAGTCCAGCCCGAACTGCCAAGCCAGGTCCTCCCTGGACTGGAAACAAGCATCCTAGGACCAGTTTCGGGGTTTCACCCTCTTCAGCCAGGATAGCTTGATTCCAGTGGCATGGAGAGCACGGGACCGACGTCTGGGCATACCCGTCCCACTCGGGGTGACAAATGCAAAAACAACAGTTGATGGACAGAATGCAGAACAATGTCATACATTCACCCCAGTACAGAGATCTGGGCCTAAATCCATCGTTTTTTGCTCACCATGCCATTCCAGTTTGAACCCAGCCATATGCAAATCAGTCTTGATCCTGTGCCTCATGGGAACAGTCCAGCCCGAACTGCCAAGCCAGGTCCTCCCTGGACTGGAAACAAGCATCCTAGGACCAGTTTCGGGGTTTCACCCTCTTCAGCCAGGATAGCTTGATTCCAGTGGCATGGAGAGCACAGGACCCACGTCTGGGCATACCCGTCCCACTCGGGGTGACAAATGCAAAAACAACAGTTGATGGACAGAATGCAGAACAATGTCATACATTCACCCCAGTACAGAGATCTGGGCCTAAATCCATTGTTTTTTGCTCACCATGCCATTCCAGTTTGAACCCAGCCATATGCAAATCAGTCTTAATCCTGTGCCTCATGGGAACAGTCCAGCCCGAACTGCCAAGCCAGGTCCTCCCTGGACTGGAAACAAGCATCCTAGGACCAGTTTCGGGGTTTCACCCCTCTTCAGCCAGGATAGCTTGATTCCAGTGGCATGGAGAGCACGGGACCCACGTCTGGGCATACCCGTCCCACTCGGGGTGACAAATGCAAAAACAACAGTTGATGGACAGAATGCAGAACAATGTCATACATTCACCCCAGTACAGAGATCTGGGCCTAAATCCATCGTTTTTTTGCTCACCATGCCATTCCAGTTTGAACCCAGCCATATGCAGATCAGTCTTGATCCTGTGCCTCATGGGAACAGTCCAGCCCGAACTGCCAAGCCAGGTCCTCCCTGGACTGGAAACAAGCATCCTAGGACCAGTTTCGGGGTTTCACCCTTCTTCAGCCAGGATAGCTTGATTCCAGTGGCATGGAGAGCACGGGACCCACGTCTGGGCATACCCGTCCCACTCGGGGTGACAAATGCAAAAACAACAGTTGATGGACAGAATGCAGAACAATGTCATACATTCACCCCAGTACAGAGATCTGGGCCTAAATCCATTGTTTTTTTGCTCACCATGCCATTCCAGTTTGAACCCAGCCATATGCAAATCAGTCTTAATCCTGTGCCTCATGGGAACAGTCCAGCCCGAACTGCCAAGCCAGGTCCTCCCTGGACTGGAAACAAGCATCCTAGGACCAGTTTCGGGTTTCACCCCTCTTCAGCCAGGATAGCTTGATTCCAGTGGCATGGAGAGCACGGGACCCACGTCTGGGCATACCCGTCCCACTCGGGGTGACAAATGCAAAAACAACAGTTGATGGACAGAATGCAGAACAATGTCATACATTTACCCCAGTACAGAGATCTGGGCCTAAATCCAACGTTTTTTGCTCACCATGCCATTTCAGTTTGAACCCAGCCATATGCAGATCAGTCTTGATCCTGTGCCTCATGGGAACAGTCCAGCCCGAACTGCCAAGCCAGGTCCTCCCTGGACTGGAAACAAGCACCCTAGGACCAGTTTCGGGGTTTCACCCCTCTTCAGCCAGGATAGCTTGATTCCAGTGGCATGGAGAGCACGGGACCCACGTCTGGGCATACCAGTCCCACTCGGGGTGACAAATGCAAAAACAACAGTTGATGGACAGAATGCAGAACAATGTCATACATTCACCCCAGTACAGAGATCTGGGCCTAAATCCATCGTTTTTTTGCTCACCATGCCATTCCAGTTTGAACCCAGCCATATGCAGATCAGTCTTGATCCTGTGCCTCATGGGAACAGTCCAGCCCGAACTGCCAAGTCAGGTCCTCCCTGGACTGGAAACAAGCATCCTAGGACCAGTTTCGGGGTTTCACCCCTCTTCAGCCAGGATAGCTTGATTCCAGTGGCATGGAGAGCACGGGACCCATGTCTGGGCATACCCGTCCCACTCGGGGTGACAAATGCAAAAATAACAGTTGATGGACAGAATGCAGAACAATGTCATACATTCACCCCAGTACAGAGATCTGGGCCTAAATCCATCGTTTTTTGCTCACCATGCCATTCCAGTTTGAACCCAGCCATATGCAAATCAGTCTTGATCCTGTGCCTCATGGGAACAGTCCAGCCCGAACTGCCAAGCCAGGTCCTCCCTGGACTGGAAACAAGCATCCTAGGACCAGTTTCGGGGTTTCACCCCTCTTCAGCCAGGATAGCTTGATTCCAGTGGCATGGAGAACACGGGACCCACGTCTGGGCATACCCGTCCCACTCGGGGTGACAAATGCAAAAACAACAGTTGATGGACAGAATGCAGAACAATGTCATACATTCACCTCAGTACAGAGATCTGGGCCTAAATCCATCGTTTTTTGCTCACCATGCCATTCCAGTTTGAACCCAGCCATATGCAAATCAGTCTTGATCCTGTGCCTCATGGGAACAGTCCAGCCCGAACTGCCAAGCCAGGTCCTCCCTGGACTGGAAACAAGCATCCTAGGACCAGTTTCGGGGTTTCACCCCTCTTCAGCCAGGATAGCTTGATTCCAGTGGCATGGAGAGCACGGGACCCACGTCTGGGCATACCCGTCCCACTCGGGGTGACAAATGCAAAAACAACAGTTGATGGTCCTAGGATGCTTGATTCCGGTCCAGGGAAAACATGGCTTGGCAGTTCGGTCTGGACTGTTCCCATGAGGCACAGGGTCAAGACTGATTTGCATATGGCTATGTCTGAACTGGGGTGGCGTGGTGAAGCAAAATAACGATGGATTAATCCCAGATCTGTGACTGGGGGTGAATGTTTGCCAATGTGCAACATTCCGTCCATCATCTTGTGTGTTTTGCATTTCGCCCTAAGTGGGAAGGGTATGCCCAGATGTGGGTCCCGTGCTCACTACGCCACTGGAGTCAAGCTATCCTGGCTGATGAGGGCTGAAAGCCCGAAACCGGTCCTAGGATGCTTGATTCCGGTTCAGGGAAGACATGGCTTGGCAGTTCGGTCTGGACTGTTCCCATGAGGCACAGGGTCAAGACTGATTTGCATATGGCTATGTCTGAACTGGGGTGGCGTGGTGAAGCAAAATAACGATGGATTAAACCCAGATCTGTGAATGGGGGTGAATGTTTGCCAATGTGCAACATTCCGTCCATCATCTTGTGTGTTTTGCATTTCGCTCTAAGTGGGAAGGGTATGCCCAGACGTGGGTCCCGTGCTCACTATGCCACTGGAGTCAAGCTATCCTGGCTGATGAGGGCTGAAAGCCCGAAACCGGTCCTAGGATGCTTGATTCCGGTCCAGGGAAGACATGGCTTGGCAGTTCGGTCTGGACTGTTCCCATGAGGCACAGGGTCAAGACTGATTTGCATATGGCTATGTCTGAACTGGGGTGGCGTGTTGAAGCAAAATAACGATGGATTAAACCCAGATCTGTGACTGGGGGTGAATGTTTGCCAATGTGCAACATTCCGTCCATCATCTTGTGTGTTTTGCATTTCGCCCTAAGTGGGAAGGGTATGCCCAGACGTGGGTCCCGTGCTCACTACGCCACTGGAGTCAAGCTACCTTGGCTGATGAGGGCTGAAAGCCCGAAACCGGTCCTAGGATGCTTGATTCCGGTCCAGGGAAGACATGGCTTGGCAGTTCGGTCTGGACTGTTCCCATGAGGCACAGGGTCAAGACTGATTTGCATATGGCTATGTCTGAACTGGGGTGGCGTGGTGAAGCAAAATAACGATGGATTAAACCCAGATCTGTGACTGGGGGTGAATGTTTGCCAATGTGCAACATTCCGTCCATCATCTTGTGTGTTTTGCATTTCGCCCTAAGTGGGAAGGGTATGCCCAGACGTGGGTCCCGTGCTCACTACGCCACTGGAGTCAAGCTATCCTGGCTGATGAGGGCTGAAAGCCCGAAACCGGTCCTAGGATGCTTGATTCCGGTCCAGGGAAGACATGGCTTGGCAGTTCGGTCTGGACTGTTCCCATGAGGCACAGGGTCAAGACTGATTTGCATATGGCTATGTCTGACCTGGGGTGGCGTGGTGAAGCAAAATAACGATGGATTAAACCCAGATCTGTGACTGGGGGTGAATGTTTGCCAATGTGCAACATTCCGTATTTCATCTTGTGTGTTTTGCAGGAAATGGGCAGTAGCCCAGGCCCCAGCATTATATAAAAATCATGTAGGATGGGATGAGGACTCACCTCACCATAAAATACATCTGAAACATGAACCAACTGCACAAAGGCAGTACCCAATAAAGCAAAAAGCTAAAAAACAGGTCAGGGAGATCTTAGATCAACTTGAATACCAAGGGGTGATTGAAACATGCACCTCCTCAATGAACAATCCTTTGTTTCCTGTCTCCAAACCAGACAACACCTATCGTCTAGTTTTGGATTACAGACACTTAAACACTTGTTGTAAAACATTTGCAGTGCAAAATGCACATAGCACAGCATTAATGAATAACATTGTGCGTAAAAATATAAAACCACATTGGACATCTCAAATGGTTTCTTTTGTCAAAATATAGCACCTGAAAGCAGGTACTTAACAGCATTCTCCATAATGGTGACCCAGCGTCAATTTTGTCGACTCCCACAAGGGTTCAAGAACAGCCCGGGGTTATTCTCAGCGAGAGTAACAGAGTTACTACAAATTTATGACAATGAGGCATTGTCCTATGTCGATGACATATATCTAACGGACGATGACCTGGACAAACACTTGAACTGGGTAAGCACCATTATACTGGGCTTCGCCTCTGAGGGCTACAAGTTCAACTTTAAAAAGTCCCGAATTGCCCATCTCAATGTCCTATTTCTAGGATATGAGCTTTCAAGTGAAGGCAAGAGCTTGGCAGCTAACTTTTTAGAAAAGTGTGCGCTGCTCCAACCTCCAAAAACGCTAAAAAACTTACAATCCATACTGGGTTTCCTAAACTTTGGAAGAACATACATTCTAAATTACGCAGAAAGGGTTAAACCTCTCTACGCATTAATCAAACCTGATTTTTCTATCAAGAATTGGACACAAGAACACACAGAAATCTTGCGTTCACTACAGGCTAACATGTTAGCAACAAATCACTTACAAACACGCGTAAGTCAACGCAATTTGGTGATCCGAATAATTTCGGGTCAATGCGGATTCACCTACTTAACATTTAATGAGGGTGAAAAAATACCAATCGCGTACAAATCTAATTTGTACACACAAGCGGAAATGCGCTTCACTTCAACTGAAAAAAATCTGACAGCAGTTCAAACCGCTGTAGCAAAAGAAAGAGCCCTAGCCCAAGGGAAACGCATTATTGTCGTAACCCCGGTACCAGCTTTAGAAGCGGTAACAAAAGCAAGCATTCCAAATGCTAAAGCATTACATCCAAGATGGATACAGTGGGTTAATTCTCTTGCTGCAACAGATGTTGAATATGTTTTTGATCCTGATTTAAAAACACAAGCATTCCTGCAATATGAACAAGAAAGTCCTCTGCCCACTGAAATTCTGCCTCTCGATCAGTACGAATTCATAATTTACACTGACGGATCCGCACAACCCGCAGCAGGGGATAAGCAAGCTTACAGTGCAGCGTGCGCAATCGTTAAAGGTCGCATGCGCGATGGTATCTTCAGACCTATGGTCACAAAAACTCAATCTCTAGGAGATTGTACAGCTCAGCGAGCTGAACTACAAGCATTCAAACTGGCACTTGAAAGTACAGATCGAGAATTCCCCACACTAATAGTGTGCGATTCTTTTTACTGTGTTCAGTCGTATAATGAATATATACAAAACTGGCTTGAAAATGGATTCAAAGATGCAAAAGGTGGCACAATAAAGCATAAAACGCTTTGGGAACAAGTAGTTCAGTTAAAAATGAACTACCAAAGGCTCACGTGATCCACACACTGAGTCATCAACGTGATGGCGTTCACGTTGCAGGGAATTCATTGGCTGACGAAGCCGCAAAGGGGGCTGTTCAGACGGCTTCCGTAGCTGCGATCACTCGTTCAAAAACAAAAATAGACAGTGAGATAATGTTGGCTGTCAATGCTACAAGCAAAGGCAGTGGTGCAGCGTTACCAAAAAAGTTTCCACTCAAGTACTCTTATGTAATTGATGCGAACAACGTTCCTTTTGCTCGAATCCCTGGAGTGGGGGATAGGGTAATTCCAAACAAGGAACGTAGATTAGGACTAATCCTAGCAGCACACGAAGGGATAGCTTCTGCCCATGCAGGTGTTTCTGCAACAGTATCTTTACTCAAGCAAAGATATTGGTGGCCTGGCATTAGAAAACAAACAAAGAACTATGTTTTAGAATGTGATATATGCCAACAGATGAAAGTCTCCACAGTGAAACGCCCTGCGCAGACACCCCTGTTAATTTCAGACAAACCATTAGCTTGTGTTTACCTGGACCACTGCGGTCCCTTGCAAAGGGATGGTAACTATAAATTTATCATGGTTGCAGTGGATTCATGCTCTAGGTTCCTATGGATATGGCCTCAGCGCTCGGCTGATGCTCGAACTGTTATAAAAGATTTGCAAGTCTTTATTGGCACATAAGCAATAGGCACGCTACAATCTGACCAGGGCCCTGCGTTTAGCTCTCGGGCTTACAAAGAAGCCATGGCCAGTCTGGGTGTTGCATTGCGGTACTCCTCTCCATTCCATCCTGAGGGAAATTCGGTTGTGGAAAGGAAAAACCGGGACATAAAGCAGTCTATAACAGCTAGGGTATTAGGTTCGGGTGATGGGTGGGTCAAACATCTTTATGGGGTCCAACGATCATTAAATAATTTGCCAAGAAGTTCTCTAGGGGGGGTCACTCCATATGAGGTCCTATTGCTGGTAAGCTCGCCCCCCTGTTTGCTACCTCTGTGCCCGTTTTTGCCTTTTGCTTCCCCTCGTTTGCCTTCTGTACCCCACGCTGCCCCCGTATTTTGTGTCCACCTTTGCCTTCTGTACCCCTCGCTGCCCCTGTTTTTTTGTGTCCATCTTTGCCTTCTGTACCCCTCGCTGCCCCTGTTTTCTTGTGTCCACCTTTGCCTTCTGTACCCCTCGCTGCCCCCGTATTTTGTGTCCACCTTTGCCTTCTGTACCCCTCGCTGCCCCTGTTTTCTTGTGTCCACCTTTGCCTTCTGTACCCCTCGCTGCCCCCGTTTTCTTGTGTCCACCTTTGCCTTCTGTACCCCTCGCTGCCCCTGTTTTCTTGTGTCCACCTTTGCCTTCTGTACCCCTCGCTGCCCCCGTTTTCTTGTGTCCACCTTTGCCTTCTGTACCCCTCGCTGCCCCTGTTTTCTTGTGTCCATCTTTGCCTTCTGTACCCCTCGCTGCCCCCGTTTTTGTGTCCACCTTTGCCTTCTGTACCCCTCGCTGCCCCTGTTTTCTTGTGTCCATCTTTGCCTTCTGTACCCCTCGCTGCCCCTGTTTTCTTGTGTCCACCTTTGCCTTCTGTACCCCTCGCTGCCCCCGTTTTCTTGTGTCCACCTTTGCCTTCTGTACCCCTCGCTGCCCCTGTTTTCTTGTGTCCATCTTTGCCTTCTGTACCCCTCGCTCCCCCGTTTTTTGTGTCCACCTTTGCCTTCTGTACCCCTCGCTGCCCCTGTTTTCTTGTGTCCATCTTTGCCTTCTGTACCCCTCGCTGCCCCCGTTTTTGTGTCCACCTTTGCCTTCTGTACCCCTCGCTGCCCCCGTTTTTGTGTCCACCTTTGCCTTCTGTACCCCTCGCTGCCCCCGTTTTTTGTGTCCACCTTTGCCTTCTGTACCCCTCGCTGCCCCCGTTTTTTGTGTCCATCTTTGCCTTCTGTACCCCTCGTTGCCTCTCTCCGCTCCCGCTGCTGCGTCCCCTGCGGCCCCGCCCCCCTGACTGACCATTCGCTGCCCCTGCCTCCCGCCTCCCAGCTGCTCCTCCCTCCCACCTCCCCATATATGGCAGCCGCTGCGCGGTGAGGAGAGCGACCCTTGACCTTGCCAGGTAGGTCGCTCCCCCACCACACAGCTCCACCTGTGGTGCCCTACCCGCTGCTGCTGCTGGTAAGCTCGCCCCCCTGTTTGCTGCCTCTGTGCCCGTTTTTGCCTTTCGCTTCCCCTCGTTTGCCTTCTGTACCCCTCGCTGCCCCCGTATTTTGTGTCCATCTTTGCCTTCTGTACCCCTTGCTGCCCCCGTTTTCTTGTGTCCACCTTTGCCTTCTGTACCCCTCGCTGCCCCCGTATTTTGTGTCCACCTTTGCCTTCTGTACCCCTCGCTGCCCCTGTTTTCTTGTGTCCACCTTTGCCTTCTGTACCCCTCGCTGCCCCCGTTTTCTTGTGTCCACCTTTGCCTTCTGTACCCCTCGCTGCCCCTGTTTTCTTGTGTCCACCTTTGCCTTCTGTACCCCTCGCTGCCCCCGTTTTCTTGTGTCCACCTTTGCCTTCTGTACCCCTCGCTGCTCGTGTTTTCTTGTGTCCATCTTTGCCTTCTGTACCCCTCGCTGCCCCCGTTTTTTGTGTCCACCTTTGCCTTCTGTACCCCTCGCTGCCCCTGTTTTCTTGTGTCCATCTTTGCCTTCTGTACCCCTCGCTGCCCCTGTTTTCTTGTGTCCACCTTTGCCTTCTGTACCCCTCGCTGCCCCCGTTTTCTTGTGTCCACCTTTGCCTTCTGTACCCCTCGCTGCCCCTGTTTTCTTGTGTCCATCTTTGCCTTCTGTACCCCTCGCTGCCCCCGTTTTTTGTGTCCACCTTTGCCTTCTGTACCCCTCGCTGCCCCTGTTTTCTTGTGTCCATCTTTGCCTTCTGTACCCCTCGCTGCCCCCGTTTTTGTGTCCACCTTTGCCTTCTGTACCCCTCGCTGCCCCCGTATTTTGTGTCCACCTTTGCCTTCTGTACCCCTCGCTGCCCCCATTTTTTGTGTCCACCTTTGCCTTCTGTACCCCTCGCTGCCCCCGTTTTTTGTGTCCATCTTTGCCTTCTGTACCCCTCGTTGCCTCTCTCCGCTCCCGCCGCTGCGTCCACGCCCCCCTGACTGACCATACGCTGCCCCTGCCTCCCGCCTCCCAGCTGCTCCTCCCTCCCACCTCCCCATATATGGCGGCCGCTGCGCGGTGAGGAGAGCGACCCTTGACCTTGCCAGGTAGGTCGCTCCCCCACCACACAGCTCCGCCTGTGGTGCCCTACCCGCTGCTGCTGCTGGTAAGCTCGCCCCCCTGTTTGCTGCCTCTGTGCCCGTTTTTGCCTTTTGCTTCCCCTCGTTTGCCTTCTGTACCCCTCGCTGCCCCCGTATTTTGTGTCCACCTTTGCCTTCTGTACCCCTCGCTGCCCCTGTTTTTTTGTGTCCATCTTTGCCTTCTGTACCCCTCGCTGCCCCCATTTTCTTGTGTCCACCTTTGCCTTCTGTACCCCTCGCTGCCCCCGTATTTTGTGTCCACCTTTGCCTTCTGTACCCATCGCTGCCCCCGTTTTTTGTGTCCACCTTTGCCTTCTGTACCCCTCGCTGCCCCCGTTTTCTTGTGTCCACCTTTGCCTTCTGTACCCCTCGCTGCCCCTGCTTTCTTGTGTCCACCTTTGCCTTCTGTACCCCTCGCTGCCCCCGTTTTCTTGTGTCCACCTTTGCCTTCTGTACCCCTCGCTGCCCCTGTTTTCTTGTGTCCATCTTTGCCTTCTGTACCCCTCGCTGCCCCCGTTTTTTGTGTCCACCTTTGCCTTCTGTACCCCTCGCTGCCCCTGTTTTCTTGTGTCCATCTTTGCCTTCTGTACCCCTCGCTGCCCCCTTTTTTTGTGTCCACCTTTGCCTTCTGTACCCCTCGCTGCCCCCGTATTTTGTGTCCACCTTTGCCTTCTGTACCCATCGCTGCCCCCGTTTTTTGTGTCCACCTTTGCCTTCTGTACCCCTCGCTGCCCCCGTTTTTTGTGTCCATCTTTGCCGTCTGTACCCCTCGTTGCCTCTCTCCGCTCCCGCCACTGCATCCCCTGCGGCCCCGCCCCCCTGACTGACCATTCGCTGCCCCTGCCTCCCGCCTCCCAGCTGCTCCTCCCTCCCACCTCCCCATATATGGCGGCCGCTGTGCGGCCGCGCCTAAGGCAAGCCCGTCTGTGCCCGTCCGCGCCTGGACCGCGCCCAGTGCCAGAACCCCTGGTCCTTGCGCCCCCCGCTCCAGCCTCGAGGACCGACGCCGATACGATGCCACCACACTCCACGCTCTCAACCCCGGACGGACACACAACTGCTTCAAGGCCGCCCCGAAACGCACTCATGGTCCCTTCACCTGCCGGAACTGCAGCTACACCAGCCTCAGAGCCACCGAAGCGCCCGCCAAGAAGGACCTCAACCACCTCCGATGCATCCTACTGAACACCCGCTCCGCACCCAAACATGCCGTCGAGCTCTGGGACCTGCTCGACACATCATCACCAGACGTCGCCTTCCTGACAGAGACCTGGATGAACGACTCCTCCGCACCCGACATCGCCATCCCAGACGGCTATAAGATCACCCCCAGAGACCGCACCAACGGAGTAGGAGGAGGAATCGCCATCGTCCACAAGAACTCCATCAGGGTCTCGACCAGCACCGACGACTTTCTTTGCACCGCCGAACACATGCACTTCCAGATCCACACGGACCCCAACACCACCCTTAGAGGCACCCTTGTCTACAGACCCCCTGGGCCCCGACCCCAGTTCAGCGACTCCATCGCCGACTTCATCAGCACGCACGCCCTGACCTCTACCGACTACATCCTCCTCGGAGACCTGAACTTTGACCTGGAGAACAACAACGACAGCAACTCCACCACCCTGATCGACAACCTCGCCAACCTCGGACTGAGACAGCTCGTCACAACACCGACCCATTCCGCCGGCAACACGCTTGACCCCGTCTTCTCCTCAAGCTCCCACGTCTCCTTCAGCCACACCACAGAACTCCTCTGGACCGACCACCGCTGCATCCACTTCACCTTCCAGAAACCCACCACACACCACCGCACCCAACAGATCCCACGCCGCTGCTGGAGCAAAGTCACCGAAGACCAACTACGGGCAAACCTCGCTCTCAGCCCTCCCTCCGACCCATCCAACACCGACGACGCTGCCTGCAACCTCAGACAATGGATAGACGACTGTGCCAACACCCTCGCCCGCTGAAAAAACTCACCTACAGTGACACCACCAAAAGAGCCAGCTGGTTCACCCCGGAACTCCTAGCGTCCAAGCGTACCTGCCGGAAACTAGAGAAGAAATGGCACAGTGATAAGACACCGGACAGCCACGCAGCCCACAAAGACGCCATCCATAACCACCACCACCTCATGAGGTCCACCAAGAGAATCTCCTTCAAAGACCGCCTCGACAACAACGCACACAACAGCAAGGAGCTCTTCAACATCGTGAAGGAACCCCATCTCCAACACCAACGACATCCTGCCGTCGCAAGCCCTGTGCGATTCCCTCGCCACCTTCTTCCACCGCAAGATCGCCGACATCCACGACAGCTTCAACACCCAGACAGCCCCAACTAAGATCGATGCACCAGACCCGCCGCACACCATCGACCACGACCCCTTGCTAGCCTGGGCCAGCGTGAACGTCGATGACACCATCAAGACCATGAGCACAATACACTCCGGCTCCCCGTCAGACTCTTTCCCGCACCACATCTTCAACAAGGCCAGCAGCTCCATCGCACCCCACCTGTGCAACGTTATCAATCTCTCCTTCGAGACCGCGACCTTCCCAGAGAGCTGGAAACATGCAGAGATCAACGCCCTACTAAAAAAACCCAAGGCGGACCCGAGAGACCTCAAGAACTTCCGGCCCATCTCCCTGCTTCCGTTCCCAGCCAAGGTCATCGAGAAGATCGTCAACAAACAGCTAACCCGATACCTCGAAGAAAACAGCATCCTGGACCCATCCCAATCAGGGTTCCGCAGCAACCACAGCACTGAGACTGCCGTCATCGCCGCCACCGACGACATCAGGACCCTGCTGGACAACGGTGAGACCGCAGCCCTCATCCTGCTGGACCTCTCCGCTGCCTTTGACACTGTCTGCCACCGCACTCTACGTGCACGCCTCCACGACGCAGGGATCGGAGACAAGGCCCTGGAATGGGCCACCTCCTTCCTCGCCGGCAGAACCCAGAGAGTCCGCCTCCCACCATTCCGATCCGAAGCCTCCGAGATCATCTGCGGCGTACCCCAGGGATCATCCCTCAGCCCAACACTGTTCAACATCTACATGGCCCCGCTCGCACGCATCGCCAGACAGCACGACCTCAACATAATCTCCTACGCCGACGACACTCAACTGATCCTCTCCCTCACCAAGGACCCCTCGCCGCCAAATCCAACCTCCATGAAGGAATGAAGGCCGTCGCCGATTGGATGAAGATCAGCCGACTAAAGCTGAACACGGACAAGACAGAGGTCCTCATCCTCGGCTCCAACCCCTCAGCCTGGGACGACTCCTGGTGGCCAACGACACTGGGAGCAGCCCCGACACCCACCGACCACGCACGCAACCTGGGAGTCATCCTCGACTCAACGCTCTCCATGGCCAAGCAAGTCAACGCAGTCTCCTCCTCCTGCTTCAACACCCTCCGCATGCTTCGCAAGATCTACAGGTGGATCCCGACAGATACAAGAAGAACAGTCACCCAGGCCCTCGTCAGTAGCAGACTTGACTATGGGAACGCCCTCTACGCGGGAGCCCCGGCCAAGCTCATCAAACGACTGCAACGCATACAAAACGCCTCCGCACGCCTGATCCTCGACGTACCACGCCATAGCCACATCACCCCCCACCTGAGGAACCTGCACTGGCTCCCCGTCGACAGGAGAATCTCCTTCAAACTCCTCATCCACGCACACAAGGCACTCCACAAGACTGGCCCAGCCTACCTCAACAGACGACTCTTCTTCTACGTCCCCAACCGCCAGCTCCGCTCCGCCGACCTCTCCCTCACCACCGTCCCTCGCATTCGAAGAACAACCACCGGCGGCAGATCCTTCTCACACCTCGCCGCCAAGACCTGGAACACCCTTCCACTAAGCCTACGACAGACCCAAAACCTGCTGACCTTCAGGAGGCTACTCAAGACCTGGCTGTTCGACCAGTAGCAGCAACCCACCCCCCCTTTTTTTCTCCCCAGCGCCTTGAGACCCTCGCGGGTAAGTAGTGCGCTCTACAAATTCTGTGATTGATTGAGAATGTGGGTACCAGACCTCGATCACGTAGGCACAGTGGTGGAAAATAAACCCTTTGATATCAAAGATCGTTTGGCTGTTTTACAGGAACTCAATGAACTAAGATCGAAACAAAGCAACGTATTCCTGCAGCCAACCACCACTGGGGAAAACCGGCGGTCCCAGCAAGGCCTGTCTGGATTCCAAAAGTTGGGGATCTAGTCAGAGAAAAGATTGCGGACAAGAAGGAATTTGGACCTTCTTACAGACAACCAGTACCTGTCCTAGCAGTTCAAGGAACAAGAACAGTACTTCTGCCGCCCCTTGCTGGAAAAAAGGAGAAAAGATTTGTGTCCATCGACCTCATCAAACCACAGTATGTGGCCAATACTAAATAGTAGGCCTCGTGGACTCTGACCTAGTAGCAGACACACTCCTCTCGCTACTATCCAAGAGGTTCAGACTGAAAGACTGATAACCATCGAGACTTCAGCAGTAACAGATGAAGGACTAAGCAACAATGCAATGGAACTCATCCCTCTTGAAAATCAAGTAACAGTTCGTCCAAATACACCTGTCTACACCAATGTAGCAAGTGATCAACTGGTTCCAGCGATTTCTACAAATCCTGATGCAATTTCAACAATTGACAGAACTGCTTCTGGCTATTTCATTAACTTTGATACGTTCTCAGAAGATCTGAGTGAACCTGAAACGACGCCAGCATCATTAACATTCAAGCAGCAAGTACAAGACTTTCTTCACTTTCTGAAAAAAACTTATCTGGTTTCACCATGATTGAACTCTGGATTATTTCTGGAATATTTGTTTTCCTGCTTTGGCTAGCTTTGGTTATGGCTATGAGCGTGCTTATAAATGGCAGATACATCCATGTGAACACTGAAAGAAAAGATGTGAACTTACTTTTGAAACCTCATAAATCTTCCCATCGTGAAGCAAGAGACTTGTCAACAGTAAACATCACAGCCGTTCCTATACAGGATGGTATAGTGTGGGACAAAATAGATTTTGATATTTTTGGCCCGACGGAACAATTGAACATTCCACATTTGTTTAAAATTTCACTAAGTGATCTCATTTCGTCCAGTACCTATTCTGATGATTGGGACTTTGAGACTGTTAACAACATAATGTTTGACCTAGAAAAATCTGCTGCATTTTCTAAAAATGAATATTTAGAGGGTTCATCAGACTATGAACAGCTGTATTGCTATAACCACTATGGTCATCATTATTTGCATAAATCTGCATACCTTAGAAATGTGTTTATGTTTAACCAATGGCAGCATTGCCCTACACCACCAAAAGGTAGTTCAAAAACATTTGTTAATAAGTTTCCATATTTTTCAGGTTACAATACATCTGATCCAGAAACGTTTTACTATAAAAATGTAAACAAAACAGGACTGAAAATTATGTTAACAAATACAAAACAGATTTATTCTGCAGCATTTATTGCCCAACTGTCTAGACAGGGTTTCGTCTTTTGGAAAGGCACAATAGACACAAAAACTGTCTGGGGTACTAAAGATTGGCAAGTGCAGGGGATAGAAGCTTTATTTAGAGCCTGCATCATCCCTGAACAAATAATATTTTTGAATGAAACTGTCCAACAAACATCAAAGAGATGAAAGAGATCAAAGAGATGAAAACACCTTCTGTACCAACACCTGCAAGTGATAACAATACATAGGCAGCAGTTACAATTGGAGAAAATGGTTGATCTGGCCCACAGACACGAACAACTGTCAGAAAAGATTCCTCAATAAAACTCAGAGCTTTACTATTCATAGGCCAGACCCAAGATACTTCCAAAGACAGCATCCGGGGGTAGTGACAACATACAGTGTAGGTAAATTATGCCTCGATTGGCTGCAGAAATCTACACTACAGGATGTGAAACAACACTTATCCTTACTTAAAGAAGACTCAGACCGTAGGGAATTCTTCCTTGGACCAAGAAAACCACGTCAAAAACGTTTCATATATGCCAGCATTTATGCTGCCTATGATGAAGCATGGAAAGTGTCACAGATGGAGGCCGCAGAACGAATACGTGAACTTGATTGAATTAATTTAGAGAAAACTCTCTCTGTGGTCGACAATGGGTTAACAACTTTGTCCTCCAGAATATATTCATTCGACGGCATTGTATCCTCTGCTATCGACAAACTGGAACAAGATTTGGCGATGTTACAACAAGGCCAATCTCAATTACGTTCTATTGTGTTATTAAGCTGGACGCTGCAATCTTTGCGTGCGGGCTATGTCCCTTGGCGTTTTATCAACACGTCAATTCTGTTTGCAGAATACAATTTAACTGATAAACAGATCAAACTGGCACAAAGAGGAGCAAAGTATACAGTGCTGGGCATTGAAAAACTGGAAAAGTTACCATTCACAGTGGCAGAAAAACCAGCTACAGAATGGCTTATTCATGGTAAAATCACACTACCTGTGACTACTTTTCAGTTTCAGTATTGCCTCAAACAAATGCAAGCAGGCAAATATGAAAGGTTGGGTAAGGAATACATTAAGACATCTTGGAATTTACCATACACATATAGTTGTTGGAGTGGGGATCGTGAAGTGTTTCTGAGCAGTACATACTGTAAAAATGCACTGAGCGGTTCACTAATATGTCAGGACATTTCTTTACACGGGGCTTGTAATGGTTCTGTGGCAAATTTGTCTTGCCACCAGCAGGGTACACCAGCTGCTGTGATTAATCCAACGTTTGGACAACTTTCTAATGGGAGTTACCTCATGCTGAATGATCAGAGTTGTTGCGGCATGTTGCCAGGCATCCCATATCTAGTAACGGTCAACTCCAGGGTCACTTGTTGTATGCAAGTATTGTTTGCTCCAATAGACACAGTCAGGGAGTCGCCTTTGTGGCCTTCGCTGAACGTCTCTTTTATAAGATTTGATACTTTAAGCAGAATGAAAGCCATGCTTTTACAACAAACAGTGCCTTTGACCTCGGCCACAGAAACCTATGATCTTCAAGTCGCAAGGACTTCGGCTGAGATACAGATGTTAATACGTACAAACTGCCCTATACATTTCGTGGAAATGATAGGACGTATCTTTAACATGTCTGATACAAGCGGAATTGTACATGTATTTAAGAGCATCTGTTCCGGTCTGTTAGCACCTTTCCAGGCAATACTCGGAATAATCCCGAACTTTGCACATTCGGTGTTTGGTGGCATACCATTAATTCTAGCACTTGTTGCCGGAATTCTATTTCTCTTCCTGCTATTACGCTATGGCCAGCCTATTCGCAGACATCACTCCGAGCGAAGTGGAGAAAGCTCTCCTTGAACGAAAGTGCCGTGAGCGAATAGTACAGCTTTTGGGCATGAATCGTCTACGGGAACTTAATACCACGTGGTTCCTGTCGTTCAGACCAATCTGGCAAGATTGCATTTTACCTGTTCTACGATGCCTGCTATGCGGTGAAGAATGCGTGTTGGACACCTGTCTAACATTTCCATCAGCTACGCCAACGGATATCGATACTCTGCTGGACCCGGTAACGGCCCATGCTCTGTGTTGTCCCCAGAGGCTACCAATCCTGATGACGGCATTCATTGAGATCTCACAGACGCTTCCAGCTGCTGCTGAGGTACGAGATGGATCTACGGGCACGCAGGTAACAACAGACGCGAACATTGCTGCGGCATCCTATGCTGAAAGCGATGCTTCACATCTCTGTGCAATTAATCTACTACACGAGGTGTTCCGAATGTCACCAACTACAGTGGACGATATTTTGTCTACAGAAATAGATGATCTCATGTTTACACCAGACGCGTACACTGACTCTGATTCAGCCCACAGTGTTCCAGAGATGCAATAACAATTTGGCCCTCATATTTCAAAAACTTGGAACTCTTCCCAAATTGAACTTTTTTCAATTTTTTCAAATCAAATGGCAAATCAATCTGCTTGAAGTAGAACTATTCTTATAGTACGAACTTCGCGGTACTTCCTCAGACACTTTGTCATCTTATTTGTCTAAAAAGTTCATTAATTTCCATGACATGAAATGACTTTGATTTTGAACAACTTATCGATCATTTTTTTTTGTCACATGTAATTATTACTGCTTATTTCATTCCAATTGCATTTTATTTTCAAATATATGCCTGAAATGAGAAGCAATGCTTAAAATGTACAGTACTTTTTGCATTCTAATAGGTTTTTTAAGTGCTTTTTAAATGCTTTTAAGAAGTATTTTAGCAATATGCGGTACTCGATTTTATGTTTAGCATTTAAAATGTTTAGCATTTATATTATTATCGTACATGTGAGAAGTTGGCCTGGCATATGCTGTTCACTAATTAAAGTGGACACCTTGCACCAGAACAATTCGACTCTTATGGTAGATAGGGTTAAGACAACCTTTATAGAAAGCTATCCTAGTGGTAGCTGTGGAGAGCAGCCTTCAAGCTAAGTCTTGAAGGAATGTAAAGCAGCTTGTTTTACCACACAATCTCTTGAATCACCAAATGAAAAGACACCACACAGGTATATATATATCAAATATATATGTATTTATTAATAAACAACTCTCTACTAATCTCTTTATGAGATTAGAAGTCAGGAACATATGTACAAGTCAAATGTTATCAAAATAAGTTTAGCACAATCGAATATCACAATCTTAGTTTGCTAGACCTAGGTCTAGGGCATCTAGAATCGAGGGACCCCCAAGAACCACCCCAGGTAGTTGTAGGAGACCCACAGGGGACGGACGCGGTGACCTGGCACCGGTGCGAGTCCTGTGCGAGTCTATGCGCTCAGACGCGATTGAGATTTCAATGTTAAAGGTCCCTTGCGTGTTCGAGGCGAACACACCGATCGGTCCTTGTACGAGTCGAAGGACGCGGTTACAGATAGAGTTGCAAGGGAGATGGACGCGCTGTGTCTAACACAGACGCGAACCTTGTGCGAGTCAGTGCAATGGAGATCTCAGTGTTACAGGCCCTTTGTGTGTTCGAGGCGAACACCGATCGGACTCAGTACGAGTCGAAGGATACAGTTCTAGATAGTGTTACAAAGGAGATGGACGCGGTGTGTCTAACACAGACGCGAACCCTGTACGAGTCAGCGCAATTGTCGTACTTAGAAAAGGAGAGTTTTAGGACACTTCTAGGGAAGCTACAAGCAAGTCACTTACAGGGTAAGTAGTTCTAGGGCCCACACCCACAGGAGCACCGTAGTGCTGAAGTTACCTCACCCAGGGGAGCAGGGTGCATAGGTGTTCTTTGGTGTTGGGTCGCGGCGTCGTTTTCAATGGGAGCCAGTGAAGACTTGCTGCTTGCGGCGACAGGAGAAGTGTCCGGAGGAATCCAAGCCTGGATTCGGAAGATGGAAGACCTGAAAGCAGAGGGGACAGTGTTCAAAGTCACTTGGCAGTGACTCGGGGCAAGGAAGATGGATGCCCACCGTCGTCGCAAGATTCAGGTCGTTCATGGTTGCCTTGACTCTTCAGCCACGAGGTCCAGGAGGCATCGACGATGACCAGGAGCTGGATTCGGTGTGTCCCACAATGTCTACAGCTTACTGCAGTGTCAGCGACTCGATCGGAGCCAACAATCCTTGGTAACAGCAAGTCTTGGGGAAACTGTGAATAGACAATGGCGCAGACCAGCAAGGTTTGTGGGACTCACCCAGCGAGGGTAAGTCAGGGCAGGCCTGGAGCAACCAGGGGAGCCCTTTGGTGTCTTTAGAAAGTCTTCTGGGGACCCACAAGCCGGCTGGCAAGGGATTGCAAAGACGCCTCGGGAGGATTCGCTCACAGGGGCCTACGGTCACTCGGGACATGGTAGGCCTCTGATCTTTGGAGAGTTTCCTGCTGGAGGCTAGGACCACACGTGGTCCAAAGTACAAGTTCGTGAAACGTTGTGAAGGGGTTGCACTTGACAATAGTGCACGGTACCCAGGGGTCGCGGTTCCTCGTTACTCTTGGGGTCCACTGACCTCAGCTTTGCTGGGGACTCACGATAGCCTTTGAGAAGTCAGGAAATCTACTTCTTGGGCTGCAGGGACTTCGGACTCTGGCGGGAGCGGCGTAGTTTGCAACCGTCGTTTGTAGTTTTTGGTGCCTGCCAAGCAGGGGAGTCACTCCTTGACTCCAAGGGAGATTCTTCAGTCTTCCAAAGGTAGTGGAACGTCGAAGGTCCGGGATTCTTCTTCAGAGCGTCGTCCAGGGAAATCTAGGGTGCAATGCACAGGTTCCCCCTCTTATACTAAAAGAAAGGGAGGGACTAGCTCTATGACCCTACCTATGGGAGGGTCAGGGGAGTGGGTGGCTACACCCACTTCCCTTTGTCCAGTTTCGCGCCAGAGCAGGGGCAGGTAGCCCCTGAGCCGGTTTGAACTGGCATATGCACAGAGGAGCCTTCTGCTCCCCCAGTGCAGGACTTCAAAGCACTCTAGGAGTGCACCCACCCAGCCCCAATACCCTAAACCCTGTCTGGGAGGTGGTCACACCCCCTTGGGACAGGATATCTATTGTTGGGCTTCCTCCACTGCGAGTGTTGGTCATCAGCAGGAGGGCGGCCCAGTGTCTGTGACTGGTGGCATCAATTTTGTGATGCCAGGGCTCTGCAGGATTCTACCGCGTTTCCACAGTAGGTACATGTCTATCCCTCTAGAAGGGTGGAATGCTACCCCCGCCGCCAGGACTGGCGGGGGGGTAGTATTCCAAGATGTTTGACACCAAACACGACATGTTTCGATGCAGCCATTTCAAAGTTAGCATTTTACCGCGAGGATATAATGCACTTAAAAGTATATGGTTTAACCGCATCCACAAACAGCACCAGAGAATGGACTCTGAGAGCTGCAGAGGGGCCCTGCTCAGTCAGAGGCACCCCCTCACATAGAAGCCAAACACCCTGCCCTCAGGATTGATAGGGCCTGCCTTAGGGGTGACTGATAGGTTTATATATGTGTGTAGGAGAGATATAGGGGACCTATATCTCAGTGAGGGGTGCTAGCACTTCCTCACCCAGGCTGCAGTAGCAGGCCTGTGGTGTCAGATTTAGTCTGCTTCCCAGGGGTGGCATAATACATGCTGCAGCCCCTGGTAGGCCTGTGGAGTACCTATGCCCTTGGTACCTAAGGTACCATATACTAGGGACTCATAAGGTACCACAGTATCCAATCACTAGTGCACCTAGAGTGCACTCCAAATCGTTTAGAGAGAACAGAGAGGCTGGGGCCCTGATTAGCAGGGTCCCAGCCAGACTATAGCCAGAAACCAGTGTAAACATCAGAAAAAAGTGGGGGCAACGTAAGAGGCAGATCCTACTCTCCTACACAACCCCCCCAAACGCAGGGACACTAAACTAACCTTGACCAGTTGAGTCTTCGTGTTCAAAGTGGAAATACCTTGAGAGTCCATCTGCATTGGCATGTTGGGTCCCAGGTCTATGTTCCACTGTATAGTCCATCCCCTGTAGGGAAATGGACCACCTCAAAAGTTTTGGGTTCTCACCTTTCATCTGTTTAAGCCATAGGAGGGGCTTGTGGTCAGTCTGAACTATGAAGTGAGTGCCAAACAAGTATGGCCTCAGCTTCTTCAGGGCCCACACCACAGCAAAGGCCTCCTCTCTATAGCTGACCAACGTTTGTCTCTAGGGGTCAGCCTTCTGCTAATAAAAGCTACTGGCTGGTCTTGACCTTCATCATTCAGTTGAGACAGTACAGCTCCCACACCCAGATCAGAAGCATCTGTTTGGACAATGAACTTTTTGGTGTAGTCTGGACTCTGTAAGATGGGGGCAGTGCACATGGCCTGCTTTAGGTCTTCAAATGCCTTCTGACAGCTAGCTGTCCACTGAACCTTTTTTGGCATTTTCTTTGAGGTCAGATCATTCAAGGGGGTCACTATAGATCCATATCCCTTGACAAACCCCCTAGAGTACCCAGTCAGGCCTAAGAAGGCTCTCACCTGTGTCTGGGTGGTTGGAGCAACCCATTCCATTATGGTTTGGATTTTGCTCTGTAAAGGCTGAACCTGGCCTCCACCTACAAGGTGGCCCAGGTATACAACCTGACTCTGCCCTATCTGGCACTTAGTGGCCTTGATAGTGAGGCCTGCTTTCTGCAGGGCCTTCAAAACATTCCTGAGGTGGACCAGGTGATCCTGCCAGGAGGAACTAAAGACAGCAATATCATCTAGATAAGCTGAGCAATAAGTTTCCATCCCTGTCAGAACTTTATTCACCAACCTCTGAAAAGTGGCAGGTGCATTTTTCAATCCAAAGGGCATCACCACGAAGTGGTAGTGCCCACCAGGGGTCGAAAAGGCTGTTTTGGCTTTTGCATCATCAGCTAACCTGATCTGCCAGTAGCCAGCTGTCAGGTCAAACGTGCTCAGATACTTGGCTGAGGCCAAAGTATCAATCAGCTCATCTGCCCTTGGTATGGGATAGGCATCAGTCCTAGTGACTGCATTGAGGCCTCTGTAGTCTACACAAAACCTCATTTCTTTCTTACCACCCTGGGTATGAGGCTTGGGTACCAGGACTACTAGGCTAGCCCAAGGGCTATCTGAAGGCTCAATTACACCTAGCTCCAATATTTTCTGGACTTCAGTCCTGATGCAGTCCCTGACATGGTCAGGTTGCCTGTAGATTTTATTCTTGACAAGCAGACTGTCTCCAGTGTCCACCTCATGGGTGCACCAGGAAGTCTGACTAGGGGTCAGGCTAAACATATGTCTATACTGTTGCAGAACTTGTCTGCACTCAGTTTGCTGATGGTCAGTGAGGCTGCTTGCCAAAGCAACACCATCTACTGACCCATCATCAGGGTTCTGAGAGAGCAGGTCAGGAGAGGGTCACTCTCCTCCTCCTGTTCCTCATCAGTTGCCATGAGCAAGCCCATGTCAGCCCTGTCAACATATGGCTTTAATCTGTTGACATGGAGCACCCTCAGGGGGCTCCTGGGAGTTCCATGATTCACCAGGTAGGTGACTTCTCCCTTCTGTTCAACTATTGTATGGGGGCCACTCCACTTGTCCTGGAGGGCTGCTGGGGCCACAGGCTCCAACACCCACACTTTCTGTCCTGGCTGGTATACAGTCAGTACAGCCTTTGGTCATGCCAAGCTTTTTGTAATTCTTGGCTGGCCTCCAGGTTTTTGGTTGCCTTTTTCATGTACTCTGCCATCCGGGAGCGGAGACCAAGTACATAGTCCATCACATCTTGTTTGGGGGGCTTGAGAGGTAACTCCCAGCCCTCTTTACCAAACACAGTGGACCTCTCACAGGATGCCCAAACAGAAGCTCAAATGGGCTGTAACCAACCCCCTTCTGTGGAACCTCTCTGAATGCAAACAACAGGCAAGGAAGAAGAAGGTCCCATTTCCGCCTAAGCTTCTCTGGGAGTCCTTTAATCATTCCTTTCAAGGTTTTGTTGAAGCGTTCAACTAAACCATTGCATTGTGGGTGATAGGGGGTGGTGAACTTGTAAGTTACACCACACTCCTTCTACATTGCTTTCAGATATCCTGACATGAAGTTGGCACCTCTGTCAGAAATGACCTCCTTTGGGAAACCCACTCTGGAGAAGACTCAAATGAGGGCTCTTGCCACCACAGGGGCTGTGGTGGTCCTCAGGGGAATTGCTTCTGGGTACCTGGTGGCATGATCCACTACCACCAGGATAAACCTGTGCCCAGATGCAGTTTGAGGGTCAAGGGGACCAACAATGTCAATACCTACCCTTTCAAAGGGTACCCCCACCACAGGTAGTGGTATCAGGGGAGCCTTTGTTGTGCCACCTGCCTTACCACTGGCTTGGCATGTGACACAGGAGCGACAAAACTCCTTTGTGTCCTCTGACATATGTGGCCAATGAAAATGTGGAACAAGCCTGTCCCAGGTCTTGTTTTGGCCCAAGTGTCCTGCTAAAGGGATGTCATGTGCTAGGGTCAAGAGGAACCCCTAAACTTCTGAGGTATTACCATCCTCCTGGTGGCTCCAGGGGCTGGATCTCTACCCTCAGAATATAGGAGTCCCTCATCCCAATAAACTTTATGGGACCCACTAGCACTCCTAGCAGCCTCAGCAGCAGCCTGCTGTCTGAGGGGTTCAAGAGAGGGGCAGCACTGTTGCTCCTTACTCAGATCTTCCCTAGAAGGGCCCCCTGCCCCCAAGAACTCAACCTGATCAGGCTCAAGTCCCTCTGGGGCAGTTCCTTCTTCAGGATCTGCTTCACCTCCCTCTGGGGGTGAATCTGTGATCTGAGACAGAGGGGAAGGCACTGCCTTTACCCTACTGCTCCTCCTCTTGGGAAGCATCTGGTCCATTGTTCCAGGATCCAGAGCTGGTTCAGTGTTATGCATTCTTGCTTGTGACCTGGTCACAGCAAATACCTCTGCAGGGATGCCCAACATCTCAGCATGAGTCCATAACTCTACTTCAGACCAGGCTGAAGTCTCTAGATCATTGCCCAATAGACATTCTACAGGGAGGTCTGCACTGACTACAACCTTCTTGAGGCCAGTTACCCCTCCCCAGGAGAAATTCACAACTGCCAGACTATGGTTGGTCTTGACATTGCTTGCATTGGTCACCTGGTACATTTCACCCAGGATGATCTGTCCAGGGTCCCCAAGATCCTCTGCCACCATGGTGACACTAGCACCTGTGTCCCTAAATGCCAAAGCCTGTTTGCCATTTATTACAGGCTGCTGTTTGTATTTGCCCAGATTACTGGGGCTTACTAGGAAGGACATATTAAGGTCTCCCTCACACATCAGCATTGCCTGAGTGGGCACTCTGACTAGGTCAGAGTCCACTTCAGAACCCAGGGTCAACCCTACTACACCCTTATTCTGAGTACCACCTCCACCAGTAGCTGCACTAGGGGGAACAGTTGCCTTAGGGGCAGGAGTGGTGGTGGTTTGGTCTTTGGACTTGTTACAATCAGAAGTCCAGTGCCCTTTCTGTTTACAGAATTTGCACCAGGGCTTCTTTTGGCCTTTTCCCATGTTGGATTGTGACTCCCCACCAGATGCAGATTTTTGGGGCCCTTGTGAAGACTTCTGGTCTTTTGACTTATCCCCACCTTTCTCAGAGCCCTTAGGATCTTGCTTCTTGGTGTCACCCCTTGGTTCTGGGGTTTCTGCCTCACCCTGGTTCTGACCCATTTGTCTGCCTTCTTTCCCAATTCTTGGGGAGAGGTCAGAACTGAGTCCACCAGGTATTGATGCAACAACTGGTTCTGGCAATTATTAAGGATCTGTTCTCTCATCATCAGATTATACAATCCCTTGAAATCAGTAACCCTACTGCCAACCAGCCAACCCTCCAGAGCCTTGGTTGCACAATCAACAAAGTCAGTCCAGTCCTGAGTCTGTGCCTTCTGGGTGTCTCTGAACTTCAACCTGTACTGTTCAGTGGTTAAGCCAAACCCATCTATCAGTGCACTCTTCAGGACTTCATAATCATCAGCATCCTCTTCTCTAACAGTGGGGAGCTTGTCTCTACCTTTATCTGAAAAGGAGAGCCACAAGATTGCTGCCCACTGCTTTTGGGGGACCTGCTGTACTCTACAGGCCCTCTCCATAGCAGTCATCCACTTGTGGATATCATCCCCACTCTGGTAGGGAGGAACAACCTTGCTCAGGTTCCTATGGTCTGGAATAGATTCTCTGCCTCTAGGGACACTGTTGCTGCCACCAAGGGGTTCTAACCCCTCTCTTCTAGAAGCTCTCTGGATCTCCAGGGCTTCTCTATCCAGTGCCAACTGCTTGGTTCTGAGGGCAACTCTTGCTTCCTCATACTGCAGCAGTTTGCACATTCTTTCAGAGGAGGTCTCTCTTATGGGAAAGTATGAGTTCCTCTGGTGGACAAATTCTCTGCCAGAGTGATAAGAGTGCTCAGATTCCCTGAAAGGGGACCTATGCCTCTCATCCACTCTGTCAGTTCTCTTAGGGAGAATTCCTCTGTCCTTTTCAGGCCCCTTGAGGCCTGGCCCTTCAATCACAGAGTCCTGGTCATTCTGATTTTCATCATCTGACCCAGATACTGTAATTGACCCACCCACTGATTCAGACCCATTAGCTCCTAGAGCCAATCTAAGATCATCTGCTGTCAGCAGATCTATCAGGTGTAGGGTTGAGGGACTCTGTCCTAGCCTCAGGTGTCTTTCAACACACATGGCTCTCAAGTCAGAGAAAGCCATGTCCTTATACTGAGGCTGAGTGGATCCACTGGTTCCACCCTTTAAGGACATTCTAGTGTTGTGCAGTGTTGTACTACCTACACTAGTTTGTGGCCTACTGATACTAGCTTGAGCTGTAGAAAGGGTGTGCTATCCCTTGGCACACAGCTCTAAGTTCAGTAGAACTTATTGATACTAAGCTTGACTTTATATGTACCTTGAATACCTATAGTGGTTTTCAGTTAGTAATTCAAATAGAGATTTTCTGGTAAAACAATAGCAAGCTGGAATCCCACACGCTGCCCACCAATGTGAGAAGTTGGCCTGGCATATGCTGTTCACTAATTAAAGTGGACACCTTGCACCAGAACAATTCGACTCTTATGGTAGATAGGGTTAAGACAACCTTTATAGAAAGCTATCCTAGTGGTAGCTGTGGAGAGCAGCCTTCAGGCTAAGTCTTGAAGGAATGTAAAGCAGCTTGTTTTACCACACAATCTCTTGAATCACCAAATGAAAAGACACCACACATGTATATATATCAAATATATATGTATTTATTAATAAACAACTCTCTACTAATCTCTTTATGAGATTAGAAGTCAGGAACATATGTACAAGTCAAATGTTATCAAAATAAGTTTAGCACAATCGAATATCACAATCTTAGTTTGCTAGACCTAGGTCTAGGGCATCTAGAATCGAGGGACCCCCAAGAACCACCCCAGGTAGTTGTAGGAGACCCACAGGGGACGGACGCGGTGACCTGGCACCGGTGCGAGTCCTGTGCGAGTCTATGCGCTCAGACGCGATTGAGATTTCAATGTTAAAGGTCCCTTGCGTGTTCGAGGCGAACACACCGATCGGTCCTTGTACGAGTCGAAGGACGCGGTTACAGATAGAGTTGCAAGGGAGATGGACGCGCTGTGTCTAACACAGACGCGAACCTTGTGCGAGTCAGTGCAATGGAGATCTCAGTGTTACAGGCCCTTTGTGTGTTCGAGGCGAACACCGATCGGACTCAGTACGAGTCGAAGGATACAGTTCTAGATAGTGTTACAAAGGAGATGGACGCGGTGTGTCTAACACAGACGCGAACCCTGTACGAGTCAGCGCAATTGTCGCACTTAGAAAAGGAGAGTTTTAGGACACTTCTAGGGAAGCTACAAGCAAGTCACTTACAGGGTAAGTAGTTCTAGGGCCCACACCCACAGGAGCACCGTAGTGCTGAAGTTACCTCACCCAGGGGAGCCGGGTGCATAGGTGTTCTTTGGTGTCGGGTCGCGGCGTCGTTTTCAATGGGAGCCAATGAAGACTTGCTGCTTGAGGCGACAGGAGAAGTGTCCGGAGGAATCCAAGCCTGGATTCGGAAGATGGAAGACCTGAAAGCAGAGGGGACAGTGTTCAAAGTCACTTGGCAGTGACTCGGGGCAAGGAAGATGGATGCCCACCGTCGTCGCAAGATTCAGGTCGTTCGCAGTTGCCTTGACTCTTCAGCCACGAGGTCCAGGAGGGGTTGACGATGACCAGGAGCTGGATTCGGCGTGTCCCACGATGTCTGCAGCTTACTGCGGTATCGGCGACTCGATCGAAGCCAACAAGCCTTGGTAACAGCAAGTCTTGGGGAAAGTGTGAAGAGACAATGGCGCAGACCAGCAAGGTCTGTGGGACTCACCCAGTGAGGGTAAGTCAGGGCAGGCATGGAGCAACCAGGGGAGCCCTTTGGTGTCTTTAGAAAGTCTTCTGGGGATCCACAAGCCAGCTGGCAAGGGATCGCGAAGATGCCTCGGGAGGATTCGCTCACAGGGGCCCACGGTCACTCGGGACGTGGTAGGCCTCTGATCTTCGGAGGGATTCCTGCTGGAGGCTAGGACCACACGGTGTCCAAAGCATTAGTTCGTGGAACATTGTGAAGGGGTTGCACTCAACAATAGTGCATAGTACCCAGGGGTCGTGGTTCCTCATTACTCTTGGGGTACACTGGCCTCAGCTTCGCTGGGGACTCACGATGGCCTTTGAGAAGTCAGGAAATCTACTTCTTGGGCTGCAGGGACTTCGGACTCCGGCGGGAGCGGCGTAGTTTGTGACCGTCATTTGTAGTTTTTGGTGCCTGCCAAGCAGGGGAGTCACTCCTTGACTCCAAGGGAGATTCTTCAGTCTTCCAAAGGTAGTGGAATGTCGAAGGTCTGGGATTCTTCTTCAGAGCGTCGTCCAGGGAAATCTAGGGTGCAATGCACAGGTTCCCCCTCTTATACTAAAAGAAAGGGAGGGACTAGCTCTATGACCCTACCTATGGGAGGGTCAGGGGAGTGGGTGGCTACACCCACTTCCCTTTGTCCAGTTTCGCGCCAGAGCAGGGGCAGTTATCCCCTGAGCCGGTTTGAACTGGCATATGCACAGAGGAGCCTTCTGCTCCCCCAGTGCAGGACTTCAAAGCACTCTAAGAGTGCACCCACCCAGCCCCAATACACTAAACCCTGTCTGGAAGGTGGTCACACCCCCTTGGGACAGGATATCTATTGTTGGGATTCCTCCACTGCGAGTGTTGGTCATCAGCAGGAGGGCAGCCCAGTGTCTGTGACTGGTGGCATCCATTTTGTGATGCCAGGGCTCTGCAGGATTCTACCGCGTTTCCACAGTAGGTACATGTCTATCCCTCTAGAAGGGTGGAATGCTACCCCCGCCGCCAGGACTGGCGGGGGGTAGTATTCCAAGATGTTTAACACCAAACACGACATGTTTCGATGCAGCCATTCCAAAGTTAGCATTTTACCGCGAGGATATAATGCACTTAAAAGTATATGGTTTAACCGCATCCACAAACAGCACCAGAGAATGGACTCTGAGAGCTGCAGAGGGGCCCTGCTCAGGCAGAGGCACCCCCTCACATAGAAGCCAAGCACCCTGCCCTCAGGATTGATAGGGCCTGCCTTAGGGGTGACTGATAGGTTTATATGTGTGTGTAGGAGAGATATAGGGGACCTATATCTCAGTGAGGGGTGCTAGCACTTCCTCACCCAGGCTGCAGTAGCAAGCATGTGGTGTCAGATTTAGTCTGCTTCCCAGGGGTGGCATAATACATGCTGCAGCCCCTGGTAGGCCTGTGGAGTACCTATGCCCTTGGTACCTAAGGTACCATATACTAGGGACTCATAAGGTACCACAGTATCCAATCACTAGTGCACCTAGAGTGCACTCCAAATCATTTAGAGAGAACAGAGAGGCTGGGGCCCTGATTAGCAGGGTCCCAGCCAGACTATAGCCAGAAACCAGTGTAAACATCAGAAAAAAAGTGGGGGCAACATAAGAGGCAGATCCTACTCTCCTACAGTACACACGAAAGTGGAGTGGGTGTTGTATTCCTCTTAGGGTGTCGGTATATAGGTTTTCCTGTATCATGTCCTTATATAGGCACAATTCGCCCTGCCCTTATATAGGCATAAAATCCCAGTCCTTATTTAGGCATTAAACCGTGCACTCCAAATACAGGCATGGTCTCCGACATCCGTCCACCCTAACGTCACAACGAGTTCTTGAAGAACAGACCCTTAGGCTTTGGGAGTTTCCCTAGCACAGGACTATTGATTTCTTCAAGGACTCATCTATTATGCATGAACCGTTATACCTTAAGGGTTCATTCATGACGTCTTCCGCTGTCCAATTCACGTCAATGCTAACATTCTGAGGTACCTCTCAGGTATAAATATACCTTCCCTAGCCCTTGTAAATCAGAGGAGACCTCGACTTCAGAGGAGCCCGTTTCCCGGCCTGACGCACTGAGAAGATGCTGTCATCCCTGCACGCAGAGAGTCCAGCTTCCAGTGATCTGACTTCCCTTGCGGGGTGTTGGAGTTCGAGTCTGGCAAGAGATTCCTACCTCTCTCATTCTTAAGGTATGGAGCTGACTACAACCTAGAGGGACTCTTGGCATACTAGGCACACTAGGCGTAACATACTCTTAGTATACCATAGTAAGGAATACTCCACCTACTTCATACCTCTCCCTACACCTAGGTTAGATTAGGTACATTGGGGTAGAACTAGCTTAGAAACGCATCGTACGAGTACTCGCATTTTTAGTATGTGTTATTTATGTAAATGAATATCTACTAAAGATCATGCTAGCGCAGTATTATTTATTTCTACTGCTTACGCTGTACATTATTTATCTTGCATACTGTCTTGTGATCATAACAGCACATATTACTTACACGAGAAACAAGACTGTTCAATAAATCTTTTATTGAAACGCCCGTCTATTCTTTCTGTGTAACTTTGAGGAAAACTAAGCATGCACGATTGAGCTGAGTGAAACGGTTATCTATTGTTTCCACGACTCTGGGACACGTTCTGATTCTAAAGGGAAACAAAGTGGTCATGTTTTGCGGCTGCCAGAAACTACTCCCTTCTTGTTTGTCAAGGAGTTTCTAGTGGCCTCTGAGCTAGCTGGCACAAGTAATTAAGTTTAATATACTCGATAGGGACATACCGACCTCAGTCCTATGTCAAGCCTATAGGGTATATTATTCCAATGCGCAGAGCCTATTAGGGAAATAGGAGCTACACTACAGGAGAGACCACCCCATTCCTGTGTCCAGCCTCAGGGTACAGACCCTGGGCTGGTATACCAGTTGCAGGATAGCGAAATAGCACCCCTGAATTGTTGGGAGAATTGTGCAGAATATCTGCCAAAGGTGCCCTTACAATTCTGGAATCGAGGGGTACTGCTCCCGATGGGACGGTACAGAGCCCCGGGGAGGGGGACACGGTGTGGGAGAGCCCACCCCAGTCTCCTGTCCAGCTGCAGGGTACAGACCCTGGGCTGGTGGACCAGTGCCAGGATGCCATACCTGCCTTGGCAGGAGGGAAAGTGGACAAAGGGTGCCAGGCACCTGGGGCTACCGCCCCCCACTCTCTGATGCCACAGAGGTTAGAGAGCCCTGAAAGGTATGAGGCCTTGCTGTCATCATTGACAGTTGTCAGTGACCACTGTGGCATGCTGCCCTGGTGGACAGAGTTGCCCTGGGAGGGGTACAGGAGTCACACCCCGGGGGTGGACTGGGCCACACCACAGTGTTGGCCATGTGGGTATTGTCTGGCTGTTGGGACACATCTGTGAGCAAAGTAAGTTTAGGCACTGCACAGATGAGTTCCACAGGTGAGGGGAAGGGTTCCCCATGGGTCAGCTTAGTGGGCCCTGAGAGTCTGGATAGAGGTATCCAACTGGGTTAAGGGAGGCGTAGAACGGAAATAGACCCCTGCTGTTGCGGGCCAGGTTCCATGTTCTATCACCACAAGCAGGGAAGCCCACCGAGGTATGGATTGTTTTACTATGGCTTAAGCCTGGAAGGGTGTTGTGTTGGACTTGGTCCTTTTTGCAGGGTTATCCCCAAACCTTTTGCTTCTTCCTCCTATTTTCTCCTGACCTGTTGTTGTTGGCTATAGGACTCTGGGCAGTTTACCACTGCTGATCAGTGCTAAAGTGCATATGCACTCTGTGTAAAATGTAAACATAATTAGTTCTCCCTGATTGGCATATTTGATTTACTGGTAAGTCCCTAGTAAAGTGCACTGAGTGTGCCAGGGCCTGTAAATCAAATGGTACCAGTGGGCCTGCAGCACTGATTGTGCCACCCACATGAGTAGCCCTGTAAGTGTGTCTCAGACCTACCACTGTAGTGTCTGTGCGTGCAGTTGTGAACTTCCATGTCAACCTGGCAAGTGCACCCACTTGCCAGGCCCTAACCTTCCCTTTTCTTACACGTAAGGCACCCCTGTAGTAGGTCCAAGGTACCCCCATGGGCAGGGTGCAGTCTATGTAAAAGGCAGGACATGTACTGGTGTGTGTGACCTGTCCTGATATTGAAATATTGCCAATTTCGTTTTTCACTATTGAAAGGCTATCCGTCCCATAGGATAGAATGGAATTAAATAACACATCTTTTAGTCGGGTCTGGTGGCTTAGTGGACTAATGCATCCAATGCAGGGTCCTGTGTTCGACCTCATGGTCACAGGTTAAATTCCCAAGGGTTTTACTCAGCCTTTCATCCTTTCTGAGGTCGATAAAATGAGTACCATTGAGTTGGGTAACAATAAACATCTGTTATTCAGCGCCAAGATGCCCCTTTGGGGGTGAACGTGCACTTTACAAATACACATGTTATGTTATGTTTAGTAAAGATGGTTTTTAAATTGGGTGTTGGAAAATGACACTTTTAGAAAGTGGGCATTTTCTTGTTTAACCATTCTTTGTGCCTCTGCCTGTTTGTGTATTGACTGTCTGGTTTTGGAGTGGCAGGGGCTGGGGATGTGCATTCACTGTAGACAGCCATAGGAGGGGTAAGGGGGCGTTGAAGTGTGTCTGGCCCTTTGGGGATGACTCAGAGCTAAGCTGAATAGACCTTGGCTGAATTTAGAGTAGTGAAATGAGTTTTCCTTGCACCTGAATAGGGCCTGTCTCTCTTGCACAATGCTGTCTCCACCCCCTGTGTACATAATACACCAGTAAGGACAGAACTGGTTTGGACTGGGCTCAGAGACACTTGCACAAAGAGAACAAAGACATTTTGGGGTATAATTATTACATCTGAAACCCCAGAACTTTAGATTACTTCTGCACTCAAGAGGAACCTTTGCCAAGGAGAAGAGCTGAAGAGCTGTGAGGAGTACTGCCCCTTTACTGTGTGCTGTGTGGGGTTGGGCTGCAGTTGCTGTTTCTGCCAAGGAAAAGACAAAGACTGGAAATTTCCTGTGAACCTGCCCGAAGAAGATCTTTAAGGGCCTGTGTGTGCTGGTCTCCTGTTCTGAAGTCTCGGGGACACAAAGACTTCCCCCCAGATGCCCTGAATTCTGTTGCTGAGAGTTCTGACCTGCCAGGAGGTGCCTTTTCCAGTTTTGGGCCTCTGGAGGTTGTTCCTGCTGTTGGGAGCTGGAAGACAAGAAGAACTGAAGAAATCAACGCATCGCTCTTCTTGCGGCTGTTTTTCCTGATGCAGCACCGCCGTGTGAGAAGAATCTCCATGAATCGCCACGCCGCTGCCAAAACCAACGCAGCGCCTGTCACGGCTTTAAGAACCGATGCATCAAGGGATCGCAGCTGAAGAAACCGACGCAGCGCCGCTCACCGTCAGATCGATCGCCGAAGCATCCCGGATTTCCATGCATCGTACCTGTGCGACAAGTTTTCCCAACACATCACCCGCAGACTAGAATCGTCTTGGAGTTGACGCATCACTTCTCCCTACAGACCGGATTCAACGCATCACTTCTGTGTGCAGCAGAACTATTTCATCGCCTTCCCAAGGTCTCAGGAACTGACGCTTCTCTTTGTTTCTGACACTTCCAATCTCTGCAGCTGTTTGGCCTTGTGAATTTTAATGCATCTACAGGTGCTTTGTGAGAAATCACGCTCCATATTTTCTATTGACCAAGTTGTTTGAAACCATTCTAAAGTCACATTCTTAATACATGTATGTTGGATTTGTTTTGTCGTTTTGGTCTTGTTGAGTTTAGATAAAGATACTTTATTTTTCTAAACTGGTGTGGTGTCCATTTGTGGTGTTATCACTGTATTACTGTGTGTTTTGAGTACAAATACTTTACACATTGCCTTTGGGGTAAGTTTGTCTGCTCATGCCAAGCTACCCAGGGGGTGAGCAGGGGTTATCTAAAGTGTGTATCGCCCTTACCCTGACTAGAAGCAAGTGTCCCTATTTGGACAACGGTACCTACCTCTGCCAACTAGAGACCCCCATTTCTAACACCTGCCCTTTCCCAGTGATGCAGGGCAGCACAGTAAGGTGAATTGCTGCTCTGCCTTGTGCCACTATTTTAATAAATATGGCATGTTTATGAAAATAGTGGTGCAGGGAAGCACAGCAAGTCCCCTTGCTGCGCTGCCCTGGATCACGGGGAAAGGCGACTTGCTGCACTGCCCTGTGAAAATATTTTTATAAATATAGCATATTTATGATAATAGTGGCATAGGCCAGCTCAGCAAGCCACATTGTTGTGCTGCCCTGCGTCACTTTGAAAAGGTAGGAATACGTCGTATATAAGCAATGCTGCACATCCCTGTCATTTCCCCCTGCGCTGGCACCATTTCGGCAGCCTAGCGCCAACGCAGGCACCCTTGAACGATGGTGCAAGGGTGCCTGTGTTGTACGCAGGATGGTTATTGTGCAGGAAGGGACACAATCCATAGAGGCACTTCCTCTTTCTTTGTGTGCTGCACAATGCCAAGATACCTTACTGGAGCTACAATGGGCAGGTAAGACATGTTCTGGACCATGTATTAACCCTCACCTATTCCGGGGCATAGTGCAGTGCCTGAACTGTGGCCTAACTATCCAGCACATCTCACTATCTACCCAAACCCATATTACCACTAAGGCATATCCCAGAGGGGTATCATGTGCACTCATTATTGTGAGGTTGTTAATTAAGAATGCTATTGCATTTCTAGAGTTTTTAGAATTCAATCAGATAGAGATAGCCTTTATTAGTGAGACTTGGGCAGATGCCTCCTCAGACCCGGATCTACTTTTGGCCATACTAGCAGGGTTTAAAATTCATAAAGTAGATCGGGTAGGACAAAAAGACGGGGCATTGCCCTTATTCTCAAATCTAGCTTTAAATCTTGTATTAAAATGAACATGGACAATAAGGACTGCAAAGCATTTGACTTTAAAATTAAACTGTACGATCAACACTCTTCTAATGGAATTTTACTCTATTGTCCGCCCAAATCCAAGGTCGCTTTTTTAGATACCTTAGGCTCCTTTTTAGCTCGCAAAGCTGAATACTCCAATTTCACAGTGCTAGGGGATTTTAATTTTCATCTGGAAAATGTCACTGATCCAAATACAAAAGCACTTATAGATCACATGGACAGCGCAGGGATGTGTCAACTTGTGAAGGGTTCCACTCATAGCGCTGGACACTGTTTAGATGGAATTTTTTCAGATAACTCCCATCTAAGTTGGACTGGAGCTTTGCCTATGATCTGGTCGGATCATAAGGGAGTCCTATTTGATATATTATTGCCACAAAAAATCATTTTAAAGTTCCTAGAGAACCTTATGTTAGTCGCCCCTGGAAGAAAGTAGAGGCTTGATCTTTAAATCCTCTTCATTTAGAAACTCTACCCCATTGGTCTACTGACTCTGATCAAGCCACAGCCCAATACCATTCCTGCTTGACTCAGTTGTGACACAATTAGCCCCACCCCCAAACAGTGTCAACGTTCCAGGAGGACACCTTCAAAACCATGCTTTAATGACACATTGAAAGCTCAGAAACAACTATATCGTAAACTAGAGAGGAAATGGAGACTTGAAGACAATGCAAGTACTCAAATGGAATATAAATCGTCTCTTCAAACCTACAAGAAACTTATCCTCAGGGAAAAGGCTTTATACTTCTCTGAGGAAATTATAGTGGCCAACAGATGCCCTAAAGCTTTGTTTACTACGGTAAAGAAACTGGCAAAGCTGCCAACTGCACCCGATATCAGCATCCGTCAGGTATTCTGCAACTTGTTAGCAGAATCCTTCCAGCACAAGGTCAAGTCTGTTTTTGACTCGTTTGTGCTGCAGGATAACCGCCTGGCTCAGACACCGGCTGAACTCAATAAGATTCAATCTATATCTCATGATAAGAATCAAGATCCACTTGAATTACTTACCCTGATCCTCCCGTCTTTTACTACTATGACAATTGAACAAACTTCTAAACTCATTGGTGTAATTAAATCTGACTCCCCATCAGATCCATGCCCTCAAAAAATTCTGCATATTTCTCCTGAAATTATACCTATTCCATTAACGGTGATTTTTAATACAATGTTCACAACAGGATATTTCCCAATGGAATGGAAGAAAGCCTCCTTACTTCCTTTACTAAAGAAACCCAACTTGGACGCTAAGGAGACTCTCAATTATAGACCAATATCGAGACTCCCGTTCCCTGCTACAGTAATCGAGAAGGCGATAAATATTGAACTATCCTCATTCATCAATGATAACACTATTCTGTATCCCTCCCAATTTGGATTTCGTGCTTACCATAGCACAGAGCTGGCTCTTATCACCGTCGCGGAGGAGCTCTGGCATATTTTAGACAGTGGGGGGAGTGCAGCTCTGATCCTCCTGGACCTGTCAGCGGCCTTTGATACTGTCAATCATGGGCTGCTGCAGGACCGGTTAGCCTCCATCAGGATCAGGGATAAGGTGCTTTCCCTCCTGGGCTCCGTACTGTCTGAGCGGTCTCAAGAAGTGGCTTTGGGGAACGTTGTTTCACCCTCCTTCATGCTGCCCTGCGGAGTTCCCCAGGGTTCTTTCCTGAGCCCAACGCTTTTTAACCTCTACATCACCCCCCTTGCCAGTCTAGTAAAAAGGTATGGATTTGACGTCGTGTCGTACATGGACCTCACTCAGATTGTCGTCTCGGTGAAGAGTCCTTCCAGCCAGACGGCAATTAATTTTCACTACTGTATGAGCCATATGGCTTGATGACAGACAATTGTCTGAAGCTAAACTCATCCAAGACCGAGGTTTTGGTGCTGGGGAACAATCCATCATTTTGGACAGATAGCTGGTGGCCGGTCCATCTTGGTTCCTTACCTAAACCAGTGCTCAAAGCAAAAAAAAATTAGGATTTATTTTTGACACCAAGCTGTCTTTTGAAGCACAAATCAACTCGGCCACTTCAGCATGCTTTTTTATCTTGAAAATGTTGACGAAATCCTTCCAGCAATACCTCTGAACCTGAGGAAAATGGTGGTATCAGTGCTGATATCCTCAAGACTGGACTATTGTAACACCCTCTTTTCCAGTGCTCCTAAGCGTAGTATTAAAAAACTACAGACTGCTCAGAATGCAGCAGCGAGAGTACTTACTGCTAGGTATTTCTAAATTTGACTCAGTTTCACAGCCTTAGTCCATCTTCACTGGCTACCGGTAGCCAAGAGGATCCAATTTAAATCATTATGCATTGCCTTTAAATCTCTTAACAACTTGGGGCCAATTCAGCTGGCGAAATTCTTAAAGCCATATACTCCTGCAAGACTCCTTAGATCTGCCGAACATGGAAACTTAATTGTTCCTAGAGTCAGCAGGGTTAGGGGGGGCGGTAAGAGTTTCACAGCCACAACTGCCAGCCTATGGAACTCTCTGCCAACCATGCTAAAAAAAAGAGTCCAGCCTACCAAAATTTAGAAAGGGCCTTAAAACTTGGGGGCATATTAGCAAGACCAGCGATAAAATTATCGCCGTTTTAGCGGCAGGAAACTGCCGCTAAAACGGCGATAATGGGCTTAATAATATGCGTTATAGAATTCCAATAGAAGCCCAGGTTAGATGTCCTGCACATCTAACCTGGGCTTCTATTGGAATTCTATAACGCATATTAGCAAGCCCATTATCGCCGCTTTAGCGGCAGTTTCCTGCCGCTAAAACGGCGATAATTCTATCGCCGGTCTTGCTAATATGCCCCTTGGTTGTTTAAGGCAGAATTCTACACCTTAGTTTGTCCTGACCTAGATATATTAAACGTAGCGCCTAGACACCCCAGGGTATTTGTTGCGCTTTATAAATCCTTCATCATCATCATCAATGCAGCACACATGGAAAGAGGAAAAAATTAGAAGAAATAAAGATATTTCGCGTTGTTACGCCACACCTGGGGAGACATCTTTTTTGGCACATTCCCATATTTACCAGGTTTGGTAAATCTGGGAATGTGTCAAAAACCATGGGATTTGCCTGGGAATACCCACCACAACACTCATGGAATGCCTCCCTTGTTCAGAGAAAGGCAATGTCTCGATTTGTGCTGCGTTGCCCTACTCCAGATTAAAGAAGCCATTCACAGCCAGGCAATGTGACTTGAGTGTCTTCATAAATCTGACTTAGAGGCTTGCGTCAGACATGTACCACTTTGCGTGGTGCAAACATGATGCAAGCTTCTCATAAATATGCCTCTAAGGGCCAGATGTATCAACATTGTATTTTGCGAGTCCTTAATAGCGAATTTTACCGATTCGCCATTATGGACTCGCAAAATGAAATGTATGTAAGTTTCGCAAATGACATTGCGATTCCTACGCATTCCTTATTTGCGACTCACAAACTGCGAGTTGCAAATAAGGAATGGCTTCCCATTCATTTCTATGGGCCTAGAGGCCCATAGAAATGAATGGGAATTGCATGCGCAATTTGCGAGTACCAAATAGGTACTCGCAAATTGCGCATGTAATTTCAAGGGTGGAAGGGGGCCAAAAGGACACCCTGTTGCACCCCTGAAATATGCATGTGTGCACATGTGGCGCACATACATGCCCTAAGGGCATGTATGTACGCAACATGGCACCTAGAAAAATGCAAAAAAGTGCATTTTTCTAGGAATTTGCAAATTACCACCAACTTGAAGTTGGTGGTAATTTGCGATTTCTAACAGCCAAGTTGCAATATTTTTTTGCTTCCAGCATTGCATTTATGGAATCGCAAATTGCGATTCCCTAAATGCATTCACAAAATAGGTAATCGCAAAAATTGCGATTCTCTATTTTGCGAATGCCTTTTGAGATGATACATCCCAAAAGGCTTTTTACCGTTCGCAAACGGTAAAAACGCTTGATACATCTGGCCCTAAGTGCATTAAATTCTATGTGTGTTATGCATGGGGCTTGCAATGACACCTGGAATCTTATCTTCACTATTACATTCAACCTCTCTCAACCAGTGTCTGCTCTCCTCTCTGTAGATGCCTCTACACTTAGGTTGTTACCTGACCAATTTTAACTATCTTGGCCTGCATTTTAATTCTAGGCCGGTTAAAATTGAGATTAGATCTGGTATTTATTTCTCTTCTGGAACATAAACCTAAAACAGCTAGCACATCAGTTAAAATATATTTGGGGAATGTTTAAACCATTGTAAAATGATTATTAAAGCAGAAGGACAATTGCCATGTTACAGAAGAAGCCTGACAATTATGCACAAATTCTTTTCCAGTTTTTGGATTTTCCAGACTAGCCATTTGTAAACAAATGGACAGAATGTGCTTTTTCTAAGAAAGTAGTCAACCCAACTCTGAACTTGTGATTCCTACCACGAAGCCTACCATGGTTGGGGAAGTGTTTTTTCATAGTCCAAGCATTTCCAACCAGAAATGCAATGGTACATTTCATGTTAGGTGGAAAGAAAACCCCCAAATTCTGCAAGCCTCAAAAACTGCATTCTCATACAGTAACAGCTTTTCTGTCTTCATTCCCTTCTTCTTTTGAAACAGCAGCAAAAAACTCTAGAGCTATAACCCATTTACAAATTCAGTGAACATAAACAGTAGATCTCATTCCCCACTCTTCAACAGTGCTCAAAAAGGGCATGGAAAGGAAGAATCTTTTTGGTGGCATACACAATAGCTTTAAACTGACATCTTGTATTATAAGTGTAATTTTGTTTTCCTGATCCTTCAGACACCAGACTGGTGTCTCACATCGTACCTTCCTGTCATCCATTCTGAAACTGTATCCCATTGTTAGAAATGGGATTCCTGGTTGTGGTATGCACCCAGGATAGACAGGAACCACCACTCTAATTATAAGCTAGATACACAATAAAAGGTATCCTGTGCTCACCCTCTGGTAGCTTGGCACAGAGAACTCAGGATTATTTAAAGAGGCAGTGTGTAAAGTATTTGTGCAACACACACACACACTAACACAATGAATACACCACAAAAAGGCTCCACACAGCGTTGGAAAAATATAGAATTTTTATCTGAGCAAAATAAGACCAAAATGACTAAAATCCAATCTGTAGAAGTCGAGATGTGAATTTTTAAAGAGTAAATGCAAAAATAGAGCTTAGAAGTCACTGGCGGTCAATAGGTTACCTAAGGTCTTGAGGGACCGATGCAAATCCAAAGTTTAGGACGACCGCAATCGATGGCAGGCAGGCTACAGGACCCAGACAGGTCCCACTGAAGAAATACCTTGGATGGAGCTTTTGTATATGTCATGAGTCTACTGCATCATTGTCGAGCCACGCAAAGGGGTCCCGTGTCAGCATCATGCTCCTTTGAAGTAAATGCAATGCGTCGTCGTTGTGGAGCCGCGCAGGCTGTGGAACCCCTGTCCTCGGGCAGCCTCTATGTTGGCGTCGCAGTGCGATGCTGCAGAATTTCTCACACAGTCAATGCAATGTATTGACTTTTGATGAAAACAGCTGCAGAACCAACTTCTGAGGCCCACAGCTTGGAGAGAGCACCTCAGAAAAGGGTAGGACTCACAGAAGGCAGAGTCCAGTAGCACCAGCAGAATTGTAGGAAGTCTTTTGTGTACCTGAGACTTCAGAAACCAGGAGACAAGCCAGCAAGCCCTTCGAGGTCACTGCAGACAGAGTCAGGGAGCAGCAGGCAGCAGGGCAACAAGCAGAAAAGCAGTCCAGTTGAGTCCTTTAAGCAGAAACGCAGTCCTTCTTAGAGAGGTATAGTTCAAGATCCATAAGTGTCTGATTTTAGGTGGTCAGAGACCCTTATACCCAAAAGTGCTTTTGATGTAGGGGGTGACTTCTAAGGAACTCTCTGAAGTGCACAAGGATCCCTTTCAACCCAGTTCTGTGGGAGGAAAATCAGTGCTTTTTGTGTGGTCAGGACACTACTTATTGAAGTGTATGTGTCAGCCCCTCTTATTCCTCCCAGTGCAGAAAGATGCATCAGAATGCCGTTGAATGCAGATGAGTGATCAGAATGCAGGTGAGCCTCACTTTCCTGTGTTTGTGGCTGTCTAGACGGAAAGCACAAGTATAGCTGTCACCCAACCCAGATGTGAATTGGAGACAGGCTGTCAGGCACACAGAACAGTAAGTACAGAGAAATGTCCACTTTTTAAAAGTGGCATTATTAAAACAGTAAAGTTAAATCCAACTTCACCAGTAAGGAGGATTTATCATTACCATTCCAAGCATATGAAATATGAAAATAAATTCCTCTCTGATCAGGAATTCAAGCTTTAAAGTATATTAAGGAATTTCCAATGGTGGCCTAAGAGAGGGATAGGTATGCCTCACAGTAGTGAAAAACTAAATAGGCTGTTTGTCATTACCAGGATATGCAAAACATAAAGGTACATGTCTTACTTTTTACTTACACAGAACCCTACCTTAGGGGTGACTTATATGTAATAAAATGAGAGTTTAAGGCTTGGAAAGTAGTTTTAAATGCCAAGTCGGTGTGGCACAATCAGTGCATCAGCCCACTAGTAGCATTTGAAGTACAAGCCCTGGGTATATGGTATATGAATTTTCAATTCAATAAGCTTTATTTCTACAATTCTTGTCATAAAAGCAGATAAACAAATACAATATATACAATAAAAATTATGGCGATTGTTTTTATATCAATCACATTCTAGTATGAAAGCTGTAGCATTGCAGCATAGACGAGTACGTACTTCAAACATCATTAGAGCAAGTACCAGCTTCTCTACCCCAACAATTGTTTCCTTATTTACTATTGCATTTTGAGAACATGAAACAGTTAAATACAATGGGGTCATGGGACTAGAACTTAAGAAATGCATAAATCCTAAACAAGCTTATTATTTTAGGCTGCTAATACATGTGGAAATTTAATGACGGGTGACTCAACATGCTTAGCACTTATTTGTTAACAAGATAAAAAGTTGTAAAAAGAGGGAGTATATTATCTCCTCAGCCACATCCAAAGACAAATATTCGAGTTTAAATAGGAAAATAAAATTGCAAAATAGCCATCAGGCGAATGTGTTTAGATAATAAATACAATGTAATAATTCATTTAGACAAAAGAGCTCAAACTTTATATCCAACCAATTAATGCTGCCTGCAAACACGCACACTTCGATCTATAAATTCAAAGAAAAAGACACATCTATCAGCAATATGGGCTTCACAGTGCAATTCTATGGTATGCATTATTACCAATCAAAAACATTATTTTACAGTAGTAATAAAATCCAATTGTTACTCTGCTACAGTACGGATCCTAGCTCTAATGGTACATGTTCACCAGAGAGATTTAGCAACCACACATGCATAAGTTAATTTAGGGTCTGATCTAAGAATCTTGAGAGCAGTACAACAGCTTCGAGTCCCCAACTGCCTGCAAAGTGGTTCGATTAATTTCTGATGGCGGCTAGCATATCCTGGGCATGCAAACAAGACATGGCCAATAGATTCTACGGGGCTCTTTACAAGTAGGGCACAAAACATCACCATTTAGGGCCCATTTGTTAGTAAAGGATTTCAGGGGCATCGCACTAACCCTGAACTGGAAATATAATTTCCTTCCCAGAGGGACTGTAATAGCCTCACAATAGGGTTCTAAAAAGCTTGAATTGAAGAATTTCCCCTTCAGGGAGGAACTGTCAATTCGGCCTTGCTTTGTCTAACCCACAGCCAGTAATGTTTCTTCAGTGTTGCTGCTGACAGAATCAATTTGGATGATGGATTTTCCCATAAGATTCTCCGGCCAATGACTGTTAGCAGCTTTTTGATATGTCTAAGCCAATCTATGTTGTTAAATTTGTCAGCCTCCATCACATTGTTTAGAGCCATAGCATGCTAGACCAATTCCGGTTGAGACCATAACCTTCCCCAAAAAAGCATAGGGCGGAGCCTAGCTTTTTCGGATAATATGTCCCTACCCATATCCTACATTAAGGGTTTCAGTGGTATACTAACTGGGAGGTAAGCTAAGCTTCTCAGAAACATATTCTCAGATTTTGTCAGAAAGGAGATGTTAGAAAAGCCCACAGTTTTGAACCATATAGGACTGTGCCCATTGCTTTAGCGTCATAAATGTGTGGCGCTGGGGTGATAGGTTTACTGAAGGAGCTGCTATGCTTGTTCCATATGGCGCTGAAAATCTGTTTGTGTTTTGAGAGTCAAGAGGTAGCACATACTAAATACCCAGATGAAAGTACTCCAGTTGGGTAGACATTTTCAGCAAAAATAGGGACTCTTCTGGGAAAAAAATTGGTTCTAGTCTGGCCCAGGTGCGCATTTAACAGAAATTAAATCTCAAAGGCAAGAACTTGCAATATAAACCTAGCTGGTGCCCCAGTTGAAGCTCCACTTCAGCAAAGCACAGACGTTCATAACTTCTTGGGCTTGATGAAGGCAAATCAAATGTGTTTCCTCATGTATTCCACGTTGAAAAACAATCTGAGATCCTTAATGGAGGTGAATGCATCATTGATCTAATGTAGTGCAATCTGATCTGTAATGACTGTGAAGAGTGGTTTCTTTCCTGTCATCTCCTGGTGAGAGTAGAGTCCATGGGTCTTCATTTTAAATACCCTAAGTATGCAAATGCCCAAAATCCATAGCACCACTCACAAATCTACTCACAGATACACACACAGACACTCAAACATCTAATCACAGACAAACTCAGGCACTCACACACCCACTCACTGACCCACACAGCCACCCCTACACCCACTCATAGACCCATAGCACCACTCACAAACCCAGTAACAGACCCACACAGGCACTCACACACCCACTTGCAGACCCATACAGGCACTCACACACCCACTAACAGATCTAAAGCACCACTCACTCACCCACTCATGGGCAGACACAGGCACTCTCACACTCACTCACAGACAAACACAGTCACTCACACACATACTCACAGGCCCATAGTGCCACTTAAAGACCCAGTCACAGGCCCACACAGGCACTCTTACACTCACTCACAGACCCACACAGGTACTCACCCACCCACTCAGAAACCCATAGCACCACTCACACACCCACTCACAGATACACACAGGCAGTCACACAGCCATTCACAGACCACCATAGCCACTCACACACCCACTCACAGACCCATAATGTTACTCACAGACCCAGTCACAGACCCACAAAGGCACTCACACACCCAGTCACAGACCCACACAGGCACCCTAAATAGTGAAAACAGATTCAGGCACCAACCATAATATATAAGTATAAGGGTACCTAGTATGTCCAAAATTACTCTGGGGTCCATCCTATGGTAGGAGAAGGCATGGAAATAGTAGTTGGTAATGGAGCAATACGAGCAAGAACCAGAATGTAGATTCAACAAAAATTTAACATAAGTGAAACTGCATACCTCTTTCGCGGCGTGACAGTCCAAGCCGGAACTTTTCAATCAATGTGCCTGTAGATGGCACTGTTGGCAAATTATGATATCTTTCACCATGAACTCAATAGAATTTTAGTTGTGTAATCTGTTCTCACTTTTTAGGACACATGTCTTGCCACACACAACACTGGGATATAAGGAATAGCTGTGCATGCTCTCAATTGAAGGTGCTTTAATGCCATCTAGAAATTTGGAACTGCTCATGCCACAATAGACTGATAATTTCTCACCAACACAGCATATCAATGGGAATGGCGTGATTTAGATCTCCCCAGAACTGCTTTTCAACTATTTTGAGTAAGAAATTTGGAACATTTTTGAAAGAGTAAATGAGTGATGTGCATGGGTCTCCATCTCACAAGCTCAAACTGTTAAAACACGCAAGGTGCCATAGTATTGAGATGAATTATTGTATATATTAGGTATTTTGACCTTCTGTATGGAATTTACATATGCAATGTACTGCAACAATGGTTATTTGTATTGTTTTGATGAAGTTGTAGGGATACTTTCCCGAGACGACAAAACACGTGTTTTCTAAAGGAGGTCTAACGGCAAAAAAAAAAACTGAATAAACCCAAAGACAAGACAAGAGTATTTCTGTGTTCATTGTACTGTATAATATGAATTAATCCGATTATATAAATTGTGTGTGCCTCATGAGGTTAACCTATAACATACACCCCCACAATGCACTGTTTATGACCTCACATATTACATCACTCATGACATGTCAGTGATATTACTGATGACATCTCAAACAACATCACTCATGACATCATCCACAGAACCACTCACACACCCACTCACACCCCCATAGGAAGTCTCATACACCTCATGCGCCCGTCCGCGCCCGACCGGGCCCTGGGGTTGGGATCCCTGGTTCCACAACAAGAGTTAGACTCTCATTTACGTCTGATCAGCTCCATTATCTTAGAGAGACTTTGCCTTATAAATGTGCTTACACAATGGTACCCACCAATACTAATATGAAATGTCCCCATTGCCCCTTTGAATTAGGCTCACTGATTCCGGCTGTGGCCGACGAAATCCCGTCCTCCCAAGTGACTTTTAAAATGGCCCTTTTGAATTGTCGCTCTTTACCAAGGCATACCACTGAACTTCGCTTACTGCTTGAGGAACGAGATCTCGATGCCCTGTTTCTGACAGAGACATGGCTTTCAAGTATTTCAGACCCAGCGGTAGTTCAAGCCCTGCCCCCTGGGTATCTGATACAGAGACAGGATCTGGAATTAAGCAGAGGGGGTGGTCTGGCCATTATCTACAAAGATAAGTACAACTGCCGGATCTCTCCGAGCATGATTCCCGACTGTGAAAGCTGCCTCTTTGCACTTGGCTTTTCCCCTACATGCACCTTTTCTGGTGCCCTCACTTACCGGCCACCAGGACCTATTGGCCACTTCAGCAGGGAGCTCTCGGATGTGTTAGCCACATCGGTCAGCTCCTTTTCTAATTTTTCCGTTTTGGGGGATCTTAATATTCATTTTGATGTGGCATCTTCTTCTGATGCTGAGGCTGTAATTGACAATTTGGGTGCTCTGGCACTGAAGCTGAAAGTGTCCGGCCCCACCCACCAAAAAGGCCATCTCCTTGACCCACTCTTCTCCAACATTGATAGTCTTGTTGTGGAAGAGCATATTCCCCTGCCGTGGTCAGATCACCTTATGGTCCCCTTTGTGTGGACTAAACTGGATGGTGGTCATCCACGTGAAAGGGTAAAAATGTGGTGTCGGAACTGGTCTAAACTTTCTATTGACTCCTGGGCATCTACCTTGAACAATTCCAAACCCGACTTAAGTAATGATCCGGAAGCTGCTAACAGTAAAGTCAATCAATGGTTGGAATTATCGTTAGATACGCTTACCCCAAAAAACTGGATAACTAGTAAAAAGATGGGCACTACGCAGCCTGGTACTCCACTAAACTTAGAGAATTGAAACAACTATGTAAGCGCCTGGAGAGAAGCTGGAGAAAGGACTTCTCTACTGTTGAGAAGACTAAATACAGAGAAGCCATTAAAGCCTATAAGGCAGAAATTAGAACTGCCCAATCCGAGTATTATGAAAAAAGATTATTTCAGCCTCCAACTCCCCCGTGAAATCTTTAAAATTGCTAAATCCCTCCTTAAGCCTGCTGTGCCCCCCTCACTGTCTGAAGACACCTTAGGACGCTGTAATAATTTGGCTCATTACTTTTATAAGAAAATTGAAGATATTTATTCGATTTTTCCCCCTCTTCCACCCTATATAAATCCCCCTCTGTTGATGCTAAACTTCCAGACCCTTTTATTGAGACAATCCCTCCCTTGGATATGAAATCTTTAAAAATCTATCTAGACCGTCTGAAATCCGCCTCCCCAAACGATGTTGTACCCCCTAACATTCTCAGTCAGGTCGTTGACTCTATCGCCCAAGTTATTTTGGATCTCATCAACACATCACTTTCTTCTGGGATTGTCCCGTACTCATGGAAACGGGCCATGGTCAGAGCTCTTCTGAAGAAACCCAACCTGGACTCTGAAGCCTTTGCTAATTACCGGCCGATCTCGCTCCTGTCAGGGATTGCTAAAATTTGCGAAAAATATGTCACTTCCATTCTCTCCGCTTTTCTGGAGGAGAATGAATGTCTTCACCCCTCTCAAACGGGCTTCAGGCCCCAACATGGCACGGAGACGGCCCTATTAGCAGTGGTCTAAGAAGCCAGAAAAATTCTGGATAGTGGCGGGTCTGCAGCTATTGTATTGCTCGACCTCAGCGCGGCCTTCGACACGGTCAATCATCAACTATTAATCGTAAGACTCAGAGAGATTGGGGTTTCAGGAATTTTACTTAAATGGCTTGAGTCTTTCTTGGCCGATAGATCATTCCAGGTTTTTGAGAACAATTCTATCTCGGAAAGTATGCCTCTGCGATGTGGGGTGCCTCAGGGCTCCTCCCTGAGCCCCATACTTTTTAATGTTTATCTACGCCCACTGGCCGAGGTGGTCAAGCCCTTTGGGGTTAGGATCATCTCGTATCCTGATGATACTCAGCTGATTGTGTCCCTCAATCTTCTGGACAATTCTAAGATTAATTTGGCCAATTGCTTGGAAAGGATCTCCGCGTGGATGGATGGCTCTTTCCTAAAACTGAATGCAGCCAAAACGGAGTTGATGTTTTTGGGCAAGACCACCAATCTTGATACCAGCGTACTTTGGCCTAAATGCTTAGGTGTGATGCCCACCCCCAAAGAGCAAATAAAAGTCTCGGGGTGTGGTTGGATCACAACCTGAACTTTAGGGAACAGGCGCGCAGGGTGGCAGGCACCTGTTATGGTCTCTTAAAAATGATTAGGAAAGTTCTTCCCTTTTTACCTTTTATTGCAAGGAAATTATTGGTGCAAGCCTTGATTCTTTCGAGGCTTGACTATGCCAATGTGCTCTATCTTGGAGCCCCTTGCTCTACCATTAAAAAACTCCAAACGGTTCAAAACTGTGCGGCCCGACTTCTTATGCAGGCTCATAATCGGGAATCTGCCAAGCCACACATTATTGCTTTGCACTGGCTACCAGTGGCCGAAAGGATTCAGTTCAAGGCTTTGTGCATCGCCCATAAGTCACTGTCAGCTAGGGCACCACCAATTCTGCAATTTATCATTTCCCCATACCTCCCGCTACGAGCATTGCGCTCCGGGAAAAAACTCCTAGCAGCTGTCCCTAGAATAAACCGAGCTCGGAGTGGTGGACGTCTGTTTTCCTTCATTGCGGCAAAATGTTGGAATCAGTTACCAGACCATATCCGGCTGGAGGTCAATCATCTTTCTTTTCTCAAAATTCTGAAGACTCTGCTGTTTCCTTGATCCCCCCTGTTACTCTTTAGTTGTCAGCTTTGTCTCTAGCGCTGGGAGGCCTTTGGTAGCCATGCGCTTTATAAGTGTATACTCACTCACTCACTACCACTCCCACACAGCCACTCACAACCTATGAACAGACATCTACAAGCACTCACACATCCACTCACTGATCTGTAGAGCCACTCACATATCCACTCACCCATACACCTACTCACACAACCACTAACTCACCCATACAGCTACTCATATACCCACTCACTCACCAATACAGCCACTCACAAACTGAGTCAGTGACCCATACATTCACTCACAGAGCCACTCACTCACCCATGCAGTTACTCACACACGAACTCACTTAGTCATACATATACTAATACATGTACTCACTCACCTATACAGTCCCTAACACAAGCACACACTCACCCATAGAGCCACTCTCACATTTACTCATTCACCCACACAGTCACTCACACACCTACTCACTTACCCATGTAACACTTATACACCCACTCACTCACCCATACAACCACCCACACACCCCATCAGTCACCTGTACAGCCTCTCACATACCTGCTCACTCACCCATACACCAGCAACACACCCACTCGCTCACACAGCCACACACAGTCACTCACTCACCCATACTCCCACTCACACACCAATACAGCCACTCACTCACCCATACAACCACTCATACGCCCATAGAGCCACTCAGACAGCTACTCACACATGTAAACATATAGGGGCAGATTTACAAGCCCCTTGCGCCACTTTTGCGTCACTTTTCCCATGTTAAAAATGACGCAAAAGTGGCGCAAGGGCCTTGTAAATAAGCCCCATAGTCACACAGTCACTCACATAATATGTGTTACAAATAGTATCACTCATTAGTGGTACACAAAGTTTACAAATTTAACATGTGAAGTGTCTTACTGTATATCTTTAACACTCAGAAACCTTTGGAAAACACTCACAATCACTGGATGATGTCATCAGTGATGTCATTTGAGATGTCACCAGTGATGTCATCGGTGTTGTCACTGACCATGTCATGAGTGATGTATTATGTGAGGTCACAATCAGTGCATTGCAGGGGCATGAGTTATAGTTAGCTTAACTAACTATAACTGCTGAATTTCTCTGGTTTTGTATGAGTCAAATTTAAGCCTAACTATAACGTCCCTGTAACCTTTGTTTTTTTTCAGTGAAAAAAATATATATATAACTATATATCTTTATATATATAGTTATATATATATATATATGTTTGTGTTTATATATATATGTTTGTGTTTATATAAATGTATATACAGTGTAACACAATGTACTCAATTATTTATTTTACATTATATAAATATTTTTTAATATTTAAAATGTATTACTGTGAAAATAAAACACACACACACCACAAAAATATAAACAATTTAATAACAAAAATATATTAATGTATATAATCAATTAAGTATTACAAAATCAAAGCCCCAAAAAACACATTTACTGAAAATACTATAAAGAATAGGGAAAGCGTTGGACTTCAGAGGGTGTAAATTTACTATTCCCACTCCAGTCTGGACAACTATAGGGAAAGCACTGGACACTCAAGGGGTTACATTTACTATTCCCACTCCAGTTTGCACAAAAGTAGGGAAAGCGTTTGACTTCGGAGGGGTAAGATTTACTATTTCCACTCCAGTCTGTGGTTCAGTAGGGAAAGTGTTGGACTTTGGAGGGGTAACATTTATTATACCGACTCCAGTCTGTGCAACAGTAGGGCAAGTGTTGGACTTCAGTGGGTTATACTTAGTATCCCCACTCCAGTTTGTGCAACAGTAGGGAAAGTGTTGGACTTCGGAGGGGTAAGATATACTATTCCCACTCCAGTCTGTGCAACAGTAGGAAAAACGTTGGACTTCGGAGGGGTTAAATTTACTATTCCCACTCCAGTCTGTGGTTCAGTAGGGAAAGTGTTGGACTTTGGAGGGGTAACATTTATTATACCGACTCCAGTCTGTGCAACAGTAGGGCAAGTGTTGGACTTCAGTGGGTTATACTTAGTATCCCCACTCCAGTTTGTGCAACAGTAGGGAAAGTGTTGGACTTCGGAGGGGTAAGATATACTATTCCCACTCCAGTCTGTGCAACAGTAGGAAAAACGTTGGACTTCGGAGGGGTTAAATTTACTATTCCCACACCAGTCTGTGCAACAGTAGGGAAAGTGTGGGACTTGAGAGGGGTTGTATTTACTATTCCCACTCTTGTCTGTGTAACATTAGGGAACCCATTGGACTTTAGAGGATAAAATGTAATATTCCCAAGCCAGTCTGTGAAACAGTAGGGTGAGCATTAGAGGGGGGGGAGGGGTTGAACGAGGGAGGCAGTTGGAGGGGGGACTTTGAAAGGGTGGTTTACTAGTCACGCTCTAGTCTATATAACAGTAGAGAAAGTGTTGGACTTTGGAGGGGTGAGAATTACTATTCTCACTCCAGTCTGGTCTACAGTAGGGAAAGTGTTGCACTTTGGAGGGAAAAAATGTACTATTCTCACTCCAGTCTGTGCTACAGTAGGGAAAGTGTTGGACTTCTGAAGGGTTGAACTTACTACTCCCACTCCAGTCTGTGCAACAGTAGGGAAAGTGTTGGACATTGGTGGTGTTAAATTTACTATTCCCATCATTAAACAATTAAACAATTTACATAATTAATAAATAATAAAATAAGTATTATTTAATTATTACTTAATTTACTTCCCTCCATTTACTACCACAAATCTAGCAGCCCACACCTAAAACCTAAAGAAAACAAATAGGTATAACACAATTAACATTTGCAATAATCAATAAAAAAATTAATTACCAATTAATAATTTATTATTAAATAATTGTTACTCAATAAATCTCCCTACCTATACCCCTACAAACCCAGTAACCCACGCCTAAAACATAACTAAAATATACAATTATTACACAATATACATAATTAATATTTAATTGAAATATTAATAAAAATTATTAACTAATTATATTTAATTATTACTTAATTAACTTCCCACCCTAGACCCCTACAAATTTAGCAACCCACACCTAATAGAAATCTAACATAAATCAGGATGACATAATGTACAACATTAATATCAATCATATACTTATTTAAAAATGATTAATTAATTTATAATTAAATATTACTTAATTAACTTCTACCATTTCCCGTATGAACCCATCAATCCGATATGACACTATAGATAATTATATAAAAATAATAACACATAAAATTAATATACGCACTAAAACACATTAAAACAATCAAAAGAATATTTTTTAACAACTATATTATTAAAAACAATATTTAAAAAACAATGCTTTTCTTCAAAACGATATTACTTACCTAAAAAAATGATATTCTTGACAATGATATTTCTGCATCACAATATGTTTGTATCATGATATTTATTACTGATATTTCTGCCTTCCAATATTAAAAACTAGATCTTTTGTCCAAATACCTGTATAAATCAGCTATGCACTTCACTAGTCACATCTAGCACTGCCTCATTACAGTGTTTTCATATTCCGAGAATATATCCACATTTATATACTCTACAAGGATTTCCTTGTTTTTTGCTGGTAGCCTACCTCTGTTTCTGCTTTCTTTTGTTTTTCCTGTTCCGATGCAATGAACGATTCTTGCCATTGGTCTTCAGAAAGTCTGTTTCATCATTAATTAAGTTCCTTTACCCTTCTGTCCTCCCCCGTGTGAACCATGTTAGGCAGTGACATGTTTGCAATGAAAAACATATTCTTTGCACTAACTTGCGAAGGCCACGCCTATTGGCTTTGACAATACTTGTCTATATAGCTGATGAGTTACTGATCTTATTAACTTACCATAATGTCTGGTTACATATCTATGTTTTCAGAATTTAACGCATGATGTATTGCTATTCTATTCCCACAGAGTGGTCGCACACCAACCTTTTGGGTATGAAATAGTATTTTGCGAACCAACTTATGTACTAATAGATTGGATCACAAAATACTGATCACATGAGGTTGCAGAACAACTTGCCTGATTAGTATTTGTTAGGCAGGTCACAATTTGTAACCACCGTGATTGACTGAAATCTTAGGGATGGTAGCCTACAAAGGACAGCAGACCATAATCCCTTCATTGTATTACAAAATAGAAAACGTGTTTTTTTAAAGGAACCAGTGATTCTTTTATATTTAAAAAAAGTCAATTTTGGGAAACTTAAGGAGGGGCGAGCAGTGGTCCCCTCAACCAGTGCCTCCTCCTCCTAAGGCTGCACAATTCCAAAATGGGATCCTAAGAGGTCCCTTTCGCCATTGCTCATCAGTTTCCACCCCGAATTGGGAACCTGCAACACTGTGATGAGTTGGGGCTGCATTTGCACCAGAAAGCCATTCAGACATTCCTTTCTGAATGGGAAGAAGGAGAGATAAACCCCTCTCATACCACTTTATATTTGAGAGTTGACAAGTGTTGTAAAAGTTATTTTAAAAGTTGGAAAGAATTTTGCGACTCGTAAAATGGTTTTGTACCTAAAGGAAAACACTTTTCCGGTGACAACCCCAGTGATTTAGTGATTATTGTGGCTTGGGATTATATGCTTTAAGAAGTGACTGAAATGTCCCTGTACTCCTTCCCTCAAGTGAGGAAGGTACATTGTTTTCATACTGCACATCATTTATTGCCCACATTACCGAAAGCAAGTATTAATAGTTTGCAGTAACATCATCATAGGTCATTCCAAATGAGTCTCTCAGTGAGGGGTGTTGCAGTACCAAGGTCGAATCTGGAGATTCCAAAGCATCACATCATTATATTTTTTTGACTGCACACAGGAACGATTTCTCATATAAAGAGTAAAACTTTATTTTGAGTCGCTGCAAGAAAGGTTGATGTTACTCAGAGCATAATGAAAACTTTACTTTGATGGAAAAGCAGAAATGAAAACAGACTTAATGGAAGATGATTGTACGTGATACACTGTCAGAAGCATCACATCTTAAAGCCATTAGTCATTGGAAAAGCAGTTGCACTGCATGTCAACACTGTAATAATAGATATCCCATTGATTCCTGAGTCAAACTATTCATAGGATATTTCTCAGGCATAATATCCCAGACAATAGTTACAGTAAGTTCAAAGCTTTTAAGAACCCTGGGACACTCTCTCCCCGCCTGGTTTTTAGTGTTGAAAACACTTTTATGAGAGAAACAGTAAGGCTAACATACACCCACAAGAGTGTGACATATATTTATCTTGAAGTCTATTACACGTTATTGAGCCTCTTAGCGCCATCATTTGAATTTTTTTGCAATAAAGAGGTAATCTCAATAATTGGTAATTAGGTGTTAGCCGATTCTATGTTTGAAGAAAGAGCAAAACCACATTAGCCCTGGTTAACAGTGGCAAAGCGCAGAGAGTCCTAATGCCAACAAAAACGGGTTAACCAACAGAAGGCAAACATCTGGGGGAAGCCCTGCAAAAAAAGGGCCAGGTCCAACAAAAGATGAAAAGAAATAATATTGAAAACACAAGAGCGAAAAGACATGATGGGGCATATTCACAAGGAGCTATCGCCGAATTAACGGCACTTTATCGCAGCCAAAGTCGTGATAAATTTACCCCCCATTCACAAGCTGGTGTAAACAGCCCACAGCACCAGTTTTCACGCGATAGCAGCCACAAAAAACATCGCCACAGAGGACCCTCGCAAATATCGCTAATGAGATGCAGAGTAGGCGTTCCCGTGACAAAAGCAGAGACAACAGCACACCTCAACATTCACAACGACCAGCCACATCCGCGATAAAAACACAAAACAAGCGATGAGGCGCGTTAGCACCAGGAAATCTACACCTGCTGAGACCTGGTGTAAACTCGGACGGCAGCCAGCACCACAAAAGGGAGCAGAGCCCAGGGCCACATCCGAAGGGCAACAGATGCCCAGTAGCCCACAGCCGTGGCTGTGGGCTACTGCTGACCGCTGCCTCCGGCCTACACTGCAGTCCAGTAGGTCACAGAGCCTTGATTTGGCAATGTTGGAGTTCATATCTGTGTACCGGCATCATCGCAGACTGCATCCCCTCACTGCACCTGTGCCACTAAGTTTGTTCCCCGACATACATGGACACTCACTGGTCGTACATTGGTTGCGTTTGAGTCTGTGGACTAGGGGCTAGTTTTCATCCTCATGTAGCTGATCCCGAATTGTTGGTGCAAACGAGGGTTGCGCTTTCCACTCTTCCATTTGCTGCTTCCAGATTGCATCAGACCTTCCGCATCATGCCCTGGAGGACACCTTCCACTGTCCCCCGGAACCCTCCGCAACATACACCTCGGACATTGATGGGGACCCGCTCAGGTCGCATGGCCCATCTGATTGCACCGCATGTCACCGTCCCGTGGCTGGGTGCCTGTGCCGGCCGCAGTGCATCCGGGGCCACTAACTCTGTGCTGGTCAGGTCTGGGACACCTTCTTCTGAGACATTGAATGGCCTCTGTAGCGATGGTCTTGGGGTCATCAATGCCATGTGTCTGTGGCCCTGGGCTGTCCGCATCCTCCGGCCTCAACTGCGGGCCACCAGGGCCCACGCAAACCATCGAGTCTTGACCGGCCCGGACGTCGCATCACCGCAGGAGGCACACGCCATCACCGCAAGGACCACCTCCAACCGCCATCTGCCAGAGTCGAAACGGTGGTCCTGACAGACCTAAGGAGTTGCTCAGACCTGTCGTGGATGCCATCATCGGCCTGATACCCTGCTCAGCACTCCAGGTGCCAGTGACTCAGTGCACCGCAAGCCATTGTCCGTTACTGATTGAGTTTTGTGCTGTTGTGAGGTTGCGCAGCAATGTCACCTCATGCAGTGGGTAAGGCCTGGGACCATGATGAGGAGGATGTGTCAAGTGTGCGGACGGGAGAAGGCACAGACAATGGGAGGGCAGGTGGCAACAGCCCCAAGGCAGGAATGCAGACTGGTGGTGGTAGTCAAGCTACACACCCGGATCTAATACTGGGTATTGCGCTGTGGACTGCGGACCCAAATGTCACCTCAGGCAGTGTGGGAGACCTGGGACATTGATGAGGAAGTTGATGCAGGTGTAACACACCCCACTGCATCTGCATCAGGACTAACCCGAAGGGACACAATCCTAGCAATTTTTTCACATGAGCGCGCTCTTCTCTAGTGCCCCTACCTCAGTGCACTGCAACTCACGGAACCCCCTGACTGAATATTGGGTGTCCTCTGTCCTTACTCCGGATCCCTCCATGTTGCTCTGCATTTGACTCTGTTATGCTGGTGTTTTCTGTTTCCATTACACTGGTGTCCACTGTTCAGGTTGTTGCCAGCACCAAGCACTCCGTGCGGGCTGGCTTATACTCACCCCACACACATCCAGCACAGGCGTCACTGTACATGTGGCCCTGCCAATAAAGGGGCCGGGCGCACGTGCCCGTAGCCAGTTCAACATGATATGTGCATGTGCCTCTGTGGCGGTGTGGGTCTCCTTTGTGGGGTGTAGGTGGTCCCTGAAGGGTATTGGACACCCACGTATGTGTTCTAGTTCGCATTCCATGGTTTCGGCAACACCCTCACCTGTTGGGACACCTCCTTTTGGCGTTCTGCCACCTGGCATTTGGATGCCATGTGTGGGTGGGTGACGTGTTGTGAGGCAGCCGTTATTGCAGTTGCTTCATGCTGTGTGGACTGTTGCAGAGTCTGGGGTCTCCTCTGAGTAGCTTGTCTGCCCTGGTCCTGGTGGTGGGTTGTGTGGGATGTCCATGGGCTATTGTAGGGCGTCGGTGTCTGGGGTGTGGTGTTCGTCTCGGGCATCACTGATGGGTTGTCTGTTCAGACCTGCTGGAGGTGTTGTTTGTCCCTCTGCATTGTGAAGGGGAGGTGCATGTTGGCATTGTGTTGGCGCCTTGTTCTTGTCGACATGCAGACTGTGTGACAATGTACATTGTGACTGTTTGGGCGGTGGTGGCTATTTGAGTTGGGACAGTGTACATTTGGCCTACATGGCTGATGTGGGGTTGTAGGGGTAGATGTGCATCTTACAGTTCCCTGCTCTGTCCAATGTGATTGTTCTGTTTCTGCACCTGGGTGGACCCAGTTGTGTCCCCTGTTCTGCAGTGTGGGTGTTGCACTTTGTGCCACATTGTCATGGTATGTGCTGTGATTGCTATGTGTGTGTGCTGCAGTGTGCTACGGGGATGGGGGACATGTCCCTGGGTAATTGTGGATGTGCAGTGTGCTACACCTCATTGTGCATGTGTGGCATTGTGCCCATCACCCCCGTCCCCCCAGTCCCTGTTGGATCCTCACCCTGTTGTTGTTGAGTCGGGTCCTGTCGAGCTGTGTCCGTACTCCCTACTCCTTGCACCCTCTCCACATTGATGACTGTGGCCTGGGTTTCCTCCTGCTCCTCCTGTGTCGCTGGACTGCCACCTCCTGTCGCCGTTGCTGCCTTCCTGTTGACAGCGGGTTTGTGCCTGGTTTAGGTTGTCATGTCCTGACCGAGCCTCTTGGCCTCCTGGATTGGCCTCCTGGGCTCTGCGACTGCATTCCAGGCGGTCTGCTTGTGGGTCATTTGCTGGTAGTGTTCTGTCGCCTCCGTGGCCTTGGTCTTGTTTTCCTGCGGTCTGCACCCCGTCTTCCTCTCCCTTTTCTCCTTGGCCTTCCCCGAGCCAGTTGTTCCTTGCTGGTGGTCTGTGGGGGTTGTGGGGTTCCCGTTGCCCTCTGCGCTGGGTCAGGGTGCATGGATGTTGCTACGTGCTTTGGCTTGTTTCTGGTGTGTTGTGCCTGTGGTTTTTATGGTGCAATTGCCCGCCTGACGCGTGGGAGTTGCAGGCCTGAGGCTGCTTTTCGCAGCTTTTTGTACCGCGATTGGACTCATCGCATGATTTCTCGCGTTTCGCATTTTTTGGGCGCGGTGTTGATTTCCACGCTGGCATTTGATGCGTTATCTGGTGTCTATCGCATGCTACCGCCTTGTTGTGAATTCCACGTTGTCACGGGGTTATTTTCCCGTGATAGGCTGCGTTATTGAAAGTTGCGTTACGCTACTCTTGCGGTAGTTATCACACGTTCTTGTGAATATACCCCGATGTGTCTTGTGGGAATGCCAAGGGCAGGGGGACAAAATGTACGGGTGAAATGCATTTTTGCTGCAGAGGAGGTGCAGTGCTCCCTGAGACGTTTGCTATACCTTTCAAGCTGATAATTATGAGATCATGGAATCTCTTTAAGAGGCATGTTAACTGAGTCTCAAGCCCCTTTGACTCAAGCAGAGTTTCTGAACTCATCCACGCTTCTTGTCAAAGTGACGTATATGGAAAAAGATTATGACACTTCATATTACCTCTCTTAAGACCAATTCGGCAGAAATGGATTTATTGACGTAGTCATCAGATTCAGCCTCCAACTGTAAAATCTCTGAAGCCTTCATTCATTGAGGATGCAAACAGGTCCGTATCAAATGAACACTTGTGGTCAAGCAGCACTGCAAATATGCTTTGCTTGTTCCAACCACTTAATTTAAGCATATCCACTTCTTTTTGGAGAATCCATTTAGAAACTCACATTAATTTGTTTCTTTGAGGGCTTTGAGGGCCCTGTAATATAAAGACCTTGCACTTATTGGGCTTTTGTATTATTTTGCACTATTGTAATAAATCCAGCACTATACATGGCCAACCACAGGCACTACAACACCCTTTTACAGAAAATAATGGAGGTAGGGAGTTAAGTAAAATACCATAGGAAATAATGTTAAATAAAATACAATTATTTAAATTAGTTAAAAATATTCATAAATATAAATTAATGCTAAAAATATAAAAGTAGTACATATGTATTATTTATTTATAAAAAAACATTAATATAGGTTATTAATCATTTTGGGTTTCATTTTAAGTCTCTGCCTCCACTATTTTCTATAGGAGGATAATGGTTCATTTTTATTTTCGGGATAAAACAGCTTCTTTTTCATGAACAGCATTAAAACAGACATTTAGATTGCAGAAATACAAAATTCTACCTCTATGCCATTTGAGTGTTCCACCAATCAATGAGTAAACATAACCAAAATGTGGTTACAATAAATAAGTATTTATCTTCAAATCTGGCAAACTTCTCAAAAAATGCTATGATGGTCCTGGAAGATTGCTAAGACAGGGGACTAGATTTTGCAAGTCAATTAGGTTTTTAGGTTGTGGCTGAGACAAGCTTTTCATTTATTTATTTATTTAGAGTTTGCATGCAGTCATCTACGTCTCCTCAGAGCTACTTCAGAATGCTAGGTGAAATACAGAAAAAAGAGTTAGAGACCAATCAGGGATGGGAGGATTCATGTCTGATTTTCTTCCGTCACTGCCCTCAGAGGTGCTGGATTTAAATGACACTGTTACTTTTTCAGGTGTTTCCTGAAATGGTTGTTTCCACCCTTTGGCTTCTGTTCAGCGAATTCCACAGTCTCGGACCCTGAAATATCAAAAATGTGTCTTTGTGTTTAATCCATCTTAAATGTAGTTAAGATAAATTGTTTGCCTTGCTGAGTGTGGGTTTCTATTGAGCATGTAGTCAGTGGCTCTTTTTTCAAGGTATCCTGAGCCTATGTCACACTATTTCTTTGGACCTTTAACTTCACTCCTAAATCTTCTGGAGGCAAGTGTAGTGCCTTCAAAGAAGGTTGTAAGTGGCTGCACCACTGCAAGTTCAGACAATATTTAGCTGCTTGTTTCTAATGCTTTTGAAGCCTGTCAACAATTCGGTTTTTGTGCTCAGAATAAATGATGGTACAATAGTCTAATATGGCCATCAGAAAAGCTCCTGTCAGCTCTACTGGGTGAGTGGTTCAGAGAAGTGAAATGCTTCCACAGATATCTGAATCAAACATGAAGGCCCTTGACAACTGCACTGACCTAGGGGAAAAAAAAGAGTTCTGAGACACAGTCTCACACCCCATTGTCATCAGGCGCCTGCACAAGATTGGTTTCCAATGATTAATGCTCCCCTGGATCTGCTCCTTTTAACGGATAGAACACAAGATGTTAGCCTGGCACCTTACTCCTCGGAAGCCCGCAAACTCATCTGCGGAGTGCCTCAAGGTTCTTCACTCAGCCCCATCCTCTATACGCGATCCCTCTGGCCAATGTCATCCATGCACACAATATCAGCATCCTCTAATACTCAGATGACACGCAACTCATACTCTCCTTCTCAGAAAAGACTCCAACACAAGAAACAAGTACACAACCTGCACAATCGAAGTCACTAACTGTATGAAAGCCAACTGTGTCAAGCTCAACACCAACAAGAGAGAAGTAGTTATCTTTGGCAAAAACGCCTCACTTTGGGACTCCAACTTGTGGCTGGCTGAACTCAGACCCGCACCCACACCCATACCCAGAAACCACACCAGGAACCTCAGAATAATCATCAACAGCAAACTGGACATGACTGCACAAGTTAACGCCATTACTGCATCCTGCTTCCACACACAGCAGATGCTATGGAAGAACTTTAAATGGTTCCCAAGCAACATTAGCAAAAGCTGTCACTCATGGCCGAGTTACCAGCAAGTTAGATTATGGAAACACCCTCTATGCCGGGATCACCAAGCAACACACTAGAAGACTACAAACCATCCAAAACCTGGCTCCCGATACACAAACAAGCTCAGTTCAAACTCCTCACTCACACATTCAGGGCACTACACAACTCAGGCCCCACCTACCTGAACAGTTGCATCTCCTTACACCAACCATGCAGTTGCCTACGCTTCACAAGACTCCTACTCAAACACATCCTGTGCATACACAGAACCAGACCAGGAGGACAAGCATTCTCTTTACATCACTCCTAAAGCATGGAACGACCGCCCACTCCACATCAGAGCCTCCTCCTCCTTTCTTGAATTACTCAAGAAGCTGAAGACCTGGCTTTCTAATTAAGCAACCTACCATCAGGAGCGGCCCATGCAGGAAAGAGCTGTGGGGCGGGGTGGGGGTGGAGGGGGTATTCGACAGACAACGATGAGGGAAAATGAGTTATTTATTTAATTTTCCCTCGTCGTCATCTGTCAAATTTGCCCCCCACCCCGCCCCACCGCTCTTACCTGCATGGGCCTCTCCTGCCTACCATAGGCAGGACTAGACACACACACCTACTTAGTGTCAGCATACCCTAATGGTTGATAGTGAGCTTTACAAATTCACTTGACATAACAAATATGACTTTCAGTGCTCCTAACTTTAAGTGGAATGAAAGCAATGCTTCAAGATGGATGAGTCACTTTAAAGGAAGAAAGATAAATTCATGTATTTCTCTACTTACAGTGTCACTCTTGACTTCATTCAGACTAAGGGAACTCTCATTCAGAAGGGGGGTTAGCATCAAGTTATTTAAAATCCTTAAACTTTGCCAATTTGTACACAAGAGGAGCAAACACTGCCAGTAGTAGCAGTCCAACAGCGTCTGGTAGGGGTCACAACACCTCTGAAAATGCTACAAATAGAAGCAGACACACAGTGTCCTGTGAGGAGCTATAACTGGTGGGTATGGTTAATCAGAAACAGTGATTACCTTCAGATTTGCAATCCATCATGACTAATTCCACAAAAGCAAATCCCAAATGAACCACTACGCCATTCCATGTTGTCATACCAACGATCATCACACATGTTAGACGTGGCATCTTTGGCATGTTTTTCCCTTGACTTTTTTGCTTCTGACCTCCTGTTTCAGACTGTGTGCTGCATTTCGTTGGGCACTTTACCACTGCTGATCAGTGCTAAAGTGCTCCCTGTTTAAATTGTGATTATGATTGGTTATACATGATTTGCATATTTTATTTACTGGCAAGTCCCTAATAGAGTGTGCTGTGTGTGCCCAGGGCCTGTAAAATCAAATGCAACTAGTGGGCCTGCATCACTGATTGTGCCGCCCACATGAGTAGCCCTAGAACAATGTCTCAGGCCTGCCACTACAATGGCCTGTGTGTGCAGTTTTCAACTGCCATGTCAACCTGGCAGGTGCACCCAATTGGCAGGCCCAAACCTTTCCTTTTACTATATGTAAGACACCCCTAAGGTAAGCCCAAGGTAGCCCAGTGGGCAGGGCGCAGTGTATCTAAAAGGTAGGATATGCCCTGGTGTGTTTTACATGTTCTGATAGTGAAATACTGCTAACTTCGTTTTTCACTATTGCAAGGGCTATCTCTCCCATAGGTTATCATTGGAGCTGCCTTGTAACTTCTTACAAGTGTAACTTCCAATTGGGAAGAGATAGAGATTTGGAGTTTGGGGTCCCTGAACTCACAATTTAAAAATACATCTTTTAGTGAAGTTAGTTTTTAGATTGTGTGTTTGAAAATGCCACTTTTAGAAAGCGGCCCTTCTCTTGCTTTACCATTCTGTGCCTCTGCCTGCCTGTGGAATCCATGTCTGAGGGAGAGTGAGAGTTGGGCTGTTTGTGCATTCACTCTAGACAGTCACACAAAGGGAGCTGAGGTGTGCTCTGCATATCCTAATGGCTCATCACCAGGCTGATGGGTCTTCCTGAGCTAGAGTGGTGGGAGGAGTTGTCACTTATACCCGAATAGGGCTGTGACTGTCCTGACACAAAGCTGTCTCCACCCCTCCTGTAGTGTGTCTGGAGTCAGGTCAGGGAAAGGTAAGGTCTTGGGCACTACAAAGACTTTTCTTTGAAGTTTGCCTACTTCAAAGGCAAAAACTGGTAGAAGTACTGGGGCTGTGACACCATACATTCAGAACATTTCTGGTCTAAGAGGAGACTCTGCCAAGAAGAAGAGCTGGAGAAGCTGTCGGAGGGGTACTTTCACTCTGCTTGTTGCTGTGTTGTGCTGGCCTACTGCTTGCTACTTCTGTCTTGGGCAGTGAAAGGACTGGACTTTTGCTTTCTGTATTTTGCTTGCAAAGGTTCTCCAAGGGCTTGTGTGTGCTTGCCTCCTGTTAAGAAGTCTCAGGCCCATTAAACACTTCACATGCAGCCCCTGAACTCCTCTGCTGGGAGTTCTGACCTGCCAAGTGGTATCAATTCCAGTTCTGGGCCCTTGGAGGTGGTTTTGCTGCAAAGAAATGAAGAAAATCAATGCATCGACCATCAGCGCCTGTTTTTCCACCGCAGCAATGCTACATGGTTGAAAAACCAACACATCACTGCGGTGTGGCCGAAGAAGCAATGCAGCGCCTGCCATGCAGCTGAAAGATCACAGTGTCCAAGTCCAAAGCACGGTGTCACCGACGTCCGTGGCACCCACTCTGACTCTGACGCAGGCCCCTGCTGAGCGGCTGAAGTAATCAACGCATCACCTGCTTTGAGGCTGTAAAATTGATGCAGTACATGTTTTGCCACCGCTGCATCATCCCAGCGTGTCCAGATTTTCAGCACATCCTATCTGTGCGGCAAGTTCCTCATCAACGTTTCCCAGCAGTAAGGAACCGAGGTCACGTGTCCGGAAACTGATGCATCACCTCTCCTCACAGTAAGGAACCAAAGCATCACCTCCCCTGGCAGTAAGGAACCGACGCATCACCTCCCCTGCCCTGCAGTAAGGAACTGATGCATCACCTCCCCTGCCCTGCAGTAAGGAACTGAAGCATCACCTTCACTGAGGGTAAGGAACCGATGCATCGCTTTGCTATTCCGGGGCCTCACCTCTCCTGCGCCTGTTTTCATCTTTGATTTTGCTGCATCCCAGGTGCTCTGTGATAAAAGTGACGCATCCAGGGTTTCCTATGGACTGAACTATTTTGAACCTGTTTAAAGTGGTATCATTGCTTGAGAATTTTTGGTCGTTTTGGTCTTGTTTTATTCAGATAAACATTGGTTATTTTTCTTAACTGGTGTGGTATCCTTTTGTAGTGTTTTCACTGTGTTACTGTGTGTTTATGTACAAATGCTTTACACATTGTCTCTGAGAAAAGCCTGACTGCTTGTGCCAAGCTACCAAGGGGTAAGCAGTGGTTATCTTGGGTGTGTGTAACTCCCTTACACTGATTAGAATGAGGGCTCCAACCTGGACAGGATGCAAGCCACTGTCAACTAGAGCCCCCCATTTCTAACAACACATATGACATAAAAGAGGAGGAGATACTCCAAAAGGTAAGGTAAAACCAGACCTAAATTATGTCGATAGTGCTGATGGTGATAAATTATGATCTGGGGCTTTACTATCAGAGGACAGTTCAGAGATGGAAAGCACAGCAGTAGTATAAATAGCTACTACCTTCTAAGTCTGACTTTGGAAGTTCATTATCTGGCTAACAAAGCAAGACCACCAAAACCTTAGGTGCTGTTGCACAAGTACTGTCTGTACTAAGTGACAAGTGTAAAAAATGCATTATTGTTAGACCTGGCCCTTTTGACAGGTTTATCCCCAAACGTTTTGCCTTTTGCCTCCTGTTTTTCTGACCCTGTTTTCGTTGGCTATAGGATTCTGGGCCTTTTACCACTGCTGATCAGTGCTAAAGTGCATATGCTCTCTGTATAAATAGTGACAATGATTGGTTATCCATGATTGGCATATTTTATTTACTGGCAAGTCCCTAGTAAAGTGCACAGGTATGTGCCAGGACCTGTAAATCAAATGCTAGTGGTGGGCTTGCAGCACCTGTTGTGCCACCCATATGAGTAGCCTGTAAATGTATCTGAGACCTACTTTTGTAGTGTCTGCATGCGCAGTTGTGTTCTGTGTATTTCATTTTTCACTGTTGAAAGGCTATCTGTCCCATTGGCTTATCATTGGGGTTGCACTGTAACATTTTTACAGGTGTAACTTGCAATAGGGACAAGATAGAAAAATGAAGTTTACACTTTCTGAACTCAGAATTTTTTAACACACCTTTTGGTGAAGGTGTTTTTTAAATCCTGTGTTTGAAAATGCCACTTTTAGAAAGTGAAACCACTAGAGGGGTTAGTCCTGTAGGACAAGGGTCAGTTAGGGCCGTAATACTTATCAAATACAAAGGGGGGTACCTGACACCGTCAATACTTCTGCTTTATCTCTTTATAGCATCAACCAAACAATTTCTTTTTTGTTTGATTTTGTTATTTATTAAACCATTCCATTTAAGAATTTTTTCATATGTTTTTAGAAAAATGCAAAAGTATGCAAGGAAGAGACACAAATTGCAAATAACATCAACAGACAATACATTACACAATTCACAAATTACATTCATAAACAAAAACATTGAAAAGCGACATTACTTATATGCAACAAAAATTCCAATCAGCGTTATTTTTTACACCATTCTATTTACCACACGGTAATCCTTGGGGCTGTCACTCAAACCCAAACTGAAGGAAATACCTAACAAAGGGAACTACTTTCTGCTTGTAGGGAGGGAATCAATTTTACTGTCCAGATCCCTCAATAGCAAAAGTATAATATTGGACAGTTCCTCAGTGTTTCTAAATGCCAACGCGTTTCAAAGCACAGGCTTAGAGTACTGTGCCTCTCATCAGGGCTTCTTATTCATGGGTATTCACGAGATTCTGAAAAATAAATGATGTAAAAAACCAGTGTAAATGAGTGTGTACCTAAACTACATGAATTTGTTAAAAACAACTCTCCTATTCTCCATCAGGAGCTATTATTATTATTATTTGGTTTTGTATAGCGCCAGAATCGACTCCGAGGAGTATCTCTGCGCTTTGGACGCGTAACAAATTCATATACAGAACTGTCAAACTTAAAAACAAAACAGAATGGTTTTAAGTAACTTTCTAAAATGAAGATGGTTCGAACATTCTCTTAAACGTAGCTAGCACTTGCTGGACAAGAATTACCTGATGCAAATTATTTGAAGTCATCGGTTCGCCTTCGTGAAGGCAACAATGCTGCTGGTCTGTATTTACTTTTGAACTCGGGCAATGGGGCTTATTACTTTGCCAAAAGTTGAAAGTCGTCACATGTTTATCTGTAACGACACCAAGAGGTTGAGCGCCAGCGGTTACTTATTGCAGCTCAATAAACCTTTCAAATGTTTGCACTCCAATATTGTTCGACCGACATAAACGCACATTACACAGCTGGGGGCATTTCTCATGAGAACATATAACGCGCTTGACGTTGCGCGTAATCTCCTGGGAATTGTAGTTTGAGCAAAGGCAGCCAATCACGATGCAAGAAGGGGGAGGACATTCTATCTCCTCAAAAGCTGCATTCTGGGAATTGCAGTTTGAAAAACAATGCATTATGCTCTAGACAGTTCTATCATTCCGTTGAGTCCTGTGACTGCACTGTTGTATTTTAAGATCAAGTAGGCCTCCTTTTGGATTAAATCAGTGTCAATATCAATTAACCTTTTCGTTGTGTCCAAAGCAAATAAAACTGTCCACTTGAAATCCTTTTCACTATGGGATTTTTCAATAAAGTGCTCAACCATGGGTGCTGTTAGTACTTTATTCTTGAACGATGTTGTGTGATGCGTTGGTTAATCTGCTGATTTGTCTTGCCTATGTATAACTTCAAACATGGGCAAAGAACAGCATAAACAACATTTTTGGTTTTGCAATTTGTAAACTGTGAGTGACGCCATCTAATGGCATTATGTACAAATTCAGACCCTTCTATTGCGGTGTCACACACGGAGCAGTTTCCACATTTATGGTGACCCACTACTGGTTTAAGTGGCCATTGTGATCGTAGAGTCCCTTTCGGTCGTGTAGGAAAGATATCTGCCCTTACAATTTGTTGGCCAATGCTCTGATTTTTCTTCATTGCAAATAAAGGCTTCTGAAGTGGACAGTACAAGTTTTCTAACAGATGGCAGTTCTTTAATACAATTTGCTTAAATTTATTAATATCTGGGCCAAATGTTGTGACACAAACCAGTCTTTCCAATGGTAATTTTTCTTTCTTTTGTAGAAGTGCTTCACGAGGTGTGTACCATGCTCTTTTTATTGCATGTTTTAACATCTTCTTTGGATATCCCCTCATAATCATTTGTTCATGAAAGATGGCTGCATGCTGCTCGTAGTCAGTTTTTCTTGAACAATTTCGTCGAATCTGCAAAAGCTGACCATACGGATGGTTTTCTTTCAGACTTCTGGGGTGAGCACTCTTGTGATGTAGGATGGTATTTTTGTCAGTGGGTTTCCGGTGCAGTGAGGTAGTCAACCTATTCTCATGTGGGGAGACCTCCACATCCAGAAATGTCATACAGGTCTTACTTGAGTTCAAGCTGAATTTTATATCTTCATGGCGAGTGTTCAACCAACTATGGAAACTTTCCAATTCTTCATGGGAGCCTCGCCATAGACACCAGACGTCGTCTATGTAGCGCAGCCACTGTAGAATTTTTTCTTTGAATGGATTGTTATTAAAAATGAATTTATCTTCATACTTGGCCATGAAGAGAACCGCCATTTCTGGGGCAAAGGGACAACCCATGGCGGTCCCTTTCACCTGAATAAAGACCGAATCTTCAAACTTGAATTAGTTTTTTCCGAGTGCAACCTCCGCTAGTTGTACAATAAATGTGGTTGGCACCCTGTGAGGACGTGGTCTATCTTCCAAGTATGCTTCAATTACTTGTAACGCCTCATCTTGGGGTATCTGCGTGTACAACGAGGTTACATCAAATGAAACCATCCATTGGGTTTGGTCATCAAACTCTTGGCCTTCCACTTTGATGATAAAATCTGTCGTGTCTCTTTGATATGATGGCACATCCGTCAAAAAAGGCCTCAGGAAAAAATCAACGTATTTTGAAATGAGCTCCAAGAGGGAATCACTTCCCAACACGATCGGTCTCCCTGGAGGGTCATTGAGCCACTTATGGATCATTCGGCAGAAAATAGATTACCGGAATCCTTGGACATTTTTTGAAAAGATAATCGAATTCTTTAGGTCCCACAAAGCCACTGTCCCTGCCGACCTTTAGTATTTCGGCTATTAGTTCTTGTGTTGGTCTTGTGGGGTCTTCTCTGACTTGGCGGTACCATTCTTGATTGTACACTTGGTTCCTGCCTTCTTTTAAATACATCTCTCTGGGCCAGATCACTAGGGCTCCGCCCTTACCGGCCTGTTTGATAACTACAGTCGTATCATTCTTCAGCTCATTGATGGCCATTTGTTGTCTCACAGATATGTTTCCTTTAAGGAAAGTGTTCTTTTTCTCCAACTGGTTGATTGTGGACAAAATAACCTGTTCATAGGCCACAATTTATTTTGCGACACTTTGAGTTGGTGGAACAAACTTTTATTTATTCGACAGTCCAGATACTTCCCTATTGCTTTTATAGTCTTTGCCAGAAAAAAATGCCTTCAACCGGATCTTTCGGCAAAATTCAATAGCTTCTAGTTTTAGTCTGGTAAAATCTGTTTGTTTATTCAGGACGAATTTGAGGCTCAATTCTAACACCGCTTCTTCATCTTGAGACAATTGTCTCTGGGATAGATTGATAATAGATGTTGGTTTTACGACTTGTAAAACTGATGTTGTGTCCTCATCTCCCATGGCTGAGGTTTGAACCTTCCTCTTGGTTTCTGTTCGCCTTTGTCTAAAAAAGCTACCTGTCTTTTAGATGTACCTTCTCTAGGATCCGAGTCCCCTGAAGAATCTGATGATGAAGCCTCAGAAAAAGTAAGGAATCGATTCCTAGAACGTCCTTGGTAGTTAGAAAGGGCTCGACGGGATTCAGTTGAAGTGTAAAATCCGTCTTTTAAGAATGGGTATACTTGATCTATATTAAAGGATTTGGTGTCCCTCTCAAACTTTGCTGTTTTGAAGCTAATAGTGTTGTCCTTAATTGTAAGTATCTCCTTTTCAATTTTGTCTAATAGGGTCTTTGCTTCTGAGACTGTGGGATTGTCCTTAACTGCCTGAACTAGTTGTTCAAGTTCATCGGCTTCCTTTTTACACAATCTTTGAGCTGTTTCTATCGTGTGGACTATTAAATCACGGCTACATTTGGTATTTATAAAACTAAAGCCCTTTCTATACTCAGGGTCATCAGTAAATATGACGGGTATGTTCTTTACCTGGAGACCCCAGGGGATGGTTCCAGCTTTTAAATGTTCGAACAAGAAATGCCCGTGCAGCTCTATACGAATATGTTTTTTGTAAAGGCGAGTTAATTTTTCAGCCTTGTTTTGTTATTTGGCCGAGGGACTTAAAGCAACTGAGGAGAAAGGAGAGGGAGTGGATATCAAATTCTGAATGTGAGCTTCCGAGAATGATAGTGTCTCCTTTTCAGACATTATCTACAGGAGGAAAATCCAACCTGTACTGATTTAAGCAATACATTTATTGCTGAGGAGGGCACCAGAGCCCTGGTGTCCAAACCCTCGCGAGTAAACACCCGCACTAAATTGAAACCACTAGAGGGGTTAGGCCCGTAGGACAAGGGACAGGTAGGGCCATAATACTTATCAAATACAAAGGGGGGTATCTGACACCTTCAATACTTCTGCTTGATCTCTTTATAGCATTAACCAAACAATTTCTTTTTTGTTTGATTTGGTTATTTATTAAACCATTCCATTTAAGAATGTTTTCATATGTTTTTAGCAAAATTCAAAAGTATGAAAGGAAGAGACACATAAATTCCGAATAACTTCTACCAGAAAAAAATGCCTTCAACCGGATCTTTCGTCAAAATTCAATAGCTTCTAGTATTAGTCTGGTAAAATCCGTTTGTTTATTCGGGACGAATTTGAGGCCCAATTCTAACACCGCTTCTTCATTTTGAGACAATTGTCTCTGGGATAGATTGACAATAGATGTTGGTTTTACGACTTGTAAAACTGACGTCGTGTCCTCATCTCCCATGGCTGAGGTTTGACCCTTCCTCTTGGTTTCTGTTCGCCTTTGTCTAAAAAAGCTACGTGTCTTTTAGATGTACCTTCTCTAGGATCCGAGTCCCCTGAAGAATCTGATGATGAAGTTTCAGAAAAAGTAAGGAATCGATTCCTAGGGCGTCCTTGGTAGTTAGAAAGGGCTCGACGGGATTCAGTTGAAGTGTAAAATTTGTCTTTTAAGAATGGGTATACTTGATCTATATTAAAAGATTTGGTGTCCCTCCCAAACTTTGCTGTTTTGAAGCTAATAGTGTTGTCCTTAAATGTAAGTATCTCCTTTTCAATTTTGTCTAATAGGGTCTTTGCTTCTAAGTAACCCTGGGCGTGGTTTGCGTAGTCACGCTACGCGAAGCTACGCGAAGCTACGCGAAAATGTTAAAGCGCTACGCGTAGCTACGCGAGCGGGCGTAGTTGCTTGTTGCGCCCGTTCGCGATGCGTTTTTCTTGTTTGGGAACGCGTTGTGCGCGTTCAGGACGCTGTTTGCGTGCTCGGGGGATAGTATCTCGCGAACTTGCCCATGCGGTTGCCTATGGGCTCGGCCATCTTGTTTTTCAATTGTCCCGCCCGTTCGCGATGCCTTATTTCCTGTTCTGGGTCACCATAGCATGTTCGCGATGCGCATTTCATGTTCGGGAACACGTTTTACTTGTTCGCGATGCTTTTTGCGTGCTCGGGGGGAAAATATCGCGCGAACTTACCCACGCGGTTGCGATGGGCGCGGCCATCTTGTTTTTCACTCTATGCTATGGTTCTGGGCCTGCTTTTCTATCCTCCCTCTATCTTTGCAATCCTTAGTTTTTTACACTGTTTTTCTGATTATTTTTATTTATTATCTATCTCTCTCTGTCCCGAAGTCTATATTTTGCATTTATTTCTACTTCTACTGTGTTTTTTTTACTTTTCTACTGTTTTATATTACTTCCTTCTTTAAGCTCCTACTTCTTCCCCTAACTTTATTTTTTCCTTCTAACTTTTCTTTTCCGCCTCCCACACACCCCAGAACCATGGCGAAGTGTACCACTACCGGCTCCAAGGGCAAGGCGCCTGCGCGCAAGAGCCGCCTGCCTTGCGGCAGACTGCGCCCTGCAGGGGTGCAAGCCCAGTAGCTTTTTTGCAAGGCGGAGGTGGCCGCCCTTTGTTTTTTTTGTGCAGCGCCACCTCCCCTTGACCTTGGCAGCAGGCGGCAGGCCAGGCTCCGGGTACCCTACCCAGGAGCATCACCGCCGGTGGGCGAAGGTGCGCCGGGCAGTGTTTCGCTGCTCAGGGGTCCTGCGCACCCATAACCAGCTGGCCCACCGGTGGTCAGACATCCTGGACCGGGAGCAGGACCTGTTGGACCTGCTAGGTGTCGAGGTCGTGGGGCTTGGTGAGTAGCTAATATATAGTAGTAAAAGTATTGTGTATAATTTTTTTACGAATAACAAGAATACTGCTGCTTACATTGCAGGTAAATTACGTTTCAAAATCTTCTGTGATTGTAGGACACAGGTGCTCGGCGCTACTCTTACTTGTTTGCAACTTTGCGCTCGCTTGGGCTGATTATTATGTAAGAGTTTACTTTAGAGAACTTAAGTTAGGTAATGCTCTTGCTAGAGAGACTCTAGTCCTTCCTTTGTCCTCCTGTCAAATAGTGGTGGATGGATTGATACTAGGTTTAGTTAGTATTAGTTGATAATTTTTTAGCGGTCTGCATGACGCACCCTCTGTCACTGAGTGATGCTTACCCCGTCCTTAGTAGAACCTTTTGTATTTTGTTTAGTGAGTGGTAGGCTTAGCAGTGTCAGTCAGTAGCAGAACATCAGACGCAACCAACCAACAATTTGGTGTATGCACAAATTTATGCATGTGTCCTCCATCTCATCTATGCATTTTTGAGGGCTAAAAAAATGGAAATGCAGACTTAGTGAACAATTGGCCCGTCTGGAATAGGTGGGCTAGGTCAGGTGGTACTTAGGCTTAGTTAGTATTCTGGATTCGAATCAATCAGAATGGAACACTGGATTAGGGTTCATAAATAAGTAGACGGTCCTTGAATCCCGCAAGCCAGTAGTCGATCTGATTAGATAGGTCAACTTTATTGCAATTGTTGTTTCCTAAAATGTTTTTTGAGCGTTTTTTAAAATAATTTATTTGTTTCACAGCAATCATTAATGTTTGTCTCTTTCTTTATTATATCTTACATGATCACTGATCAGCAGCACCCAGGGGCAAGAAGACGGGGTCCGAGTCGGCGGGACAACCAGAGGACCGCTCCTCTACCGAGGGCCCTGCTGCTGGCCCCAGTAAGTCCTCCAGTGGTTAATATTAACAATTATATTTCCCTAACTTTTACTGCACCTTATTTTTTCCGAACTATTAATTCTGGTTCCACTTCCTAATTCTATTTTTTACAAAAGCTTCTTTGATCTTGACTATCTGTTTCTAAATTCTGGTTATCCCTGGCTCTAAGTTCTAACTGCCTCTGCTATGACTCGCTGTACTACTACTATTAGTCAGTCTGTAGCTAAGCTTGCCCAGTTGGCCACTCTTTATTTAAGGTTTTGAATAAAACTCAGATTGACCAATAGCTCTAGCTACTGAGTCCAGTCCTTTGGGTTGTCCTCTTCTAGTCTTCTTAATCTTGAGGCTTTGACAATTCCCACCAACAAAATGCCCAACCAGATATTTGACTATTTTTGATAGGATATAGTACATACTACTACTGTTGTGGGGATTCTGCACAGCCACATACAGAACTATGCACAAGAAAATAGGATGTTGGTGATGGGAGGTTGGACCTTCCTCACACCTCAGTCAGAAGTGAACCCACAATCCCCTGACCGACTAGCTATAGTGTCTCATTAGGTCCCCGAACCCCCCCGAAGATACCCAATGATTACACAACCCAGAACATAACACCCTTTCGCTCACTCACTCGTGTAAGTCCACCACCACACCAAATACCACAGAGTCTATGTGTAAGTTCAAAAGGTTTATTTTCAACTAACAAGCTCTGTACGTTGTTCTATAAAATTCAGTGTACTACAGCCAGCTCCAACAGCAAAATGCATAAGATTAAAACAATAAACATTGTTACAAGTGCATGATAGAAGGCAAAAGATCTGTGCGAATTCTGGGAGACCCCTCACCGTAGAACGTAGAAGTACTGGTTACATGCATCATAAGCTCTGCAAATCTCTGGTTTGTAGAAGGGAATCTTCCACCTGTTATGAGAAAAATGGTGCGCGTTAGATAGTATAATGCAAGCATTTCTCAGTCATTCCAAAAAGTGTAACATGTTATGGCGAAGCAATACGGACTAACCGAACTCCATAACAAAGTGGCTTGTTTTTCGACCTCTTGTACGCAACGCTCAGACAGTAGCTGTATGAGCTCATGTGGGCTCAAAGGCGTCTTACTGTACAACAAGCTGCGAGGTAACATGCGCAAAAGACATGAAGCTAAAATGGTTGCATGGCTCAGGCTAACTTTGCAAAGAGTAGAGTAGACTATAATAATGACCCTAGGGACCATAACACTACTAGTGTCTACTGACTCTACTCTAGTACCCGATTTGGACTAGTGATGTATGTTGTATATGTATGTATTAACTTTTTTTCAATCTTGCTAGTGAAAACGAATAAATAGGGGGAGGTGTACAGGCATCTAAAAATGTGTAATGTTTTTCTAGGCGTACTACCGACCACCAGTGCCGGCGGGGCCAGCGGCGATGGCGATGCGGCCATTCCGGAGGGGGCAGGAGATGCGACACCTGCAGGAGATACAGGGGGTGAGCCAGCAGCAGTGGCGGGCGGTGGTAAGTTATATTCATTACTTATTGACATTACACTAGCTGGAAGGGTGTTAACTTCACTCACTGTACTGTTGAGACTTATTAAGTATGAAGTTGTAGTGAACATTACACAACGGTTGAAGACAACCTTTACTTAGCATTAGCAATGCATTAGCAATAGCATTAGCAATAGCATTAGCAGCGTGAGTTGAGTAACCAATGGCCTCTTCTATCTGACTCCAACTCAGCTGTGAAAGTTTTATGGAGAAGACTAAAAGTCAGATCAGATGACCTTGATGGATGTTTTGAACAAAAAGGGAAAGAAGGGTGGAAGGAGGAAGGACGGGCGAGATGTAATATGACTGGCAGAGAAGGATACGTTGGAAGCATGCATAGGTGGCTGATAGGAATCAGATGCATGGGTTGTTGAAGGATGGGTGGAAGGTGAAAGAAGATGCCTGCCTGGGTGGGCGACACAGTATGGGTGGATACTGGGGATAGCAAGAATCATCAGCAGTGTTTGGGTCAAACTCAAAGCCAAGTCCAGCAAGGAAGGAGTGGACGCATGGGTGGTTGTTGTTGAAACAAACTAAGGTTTGTGGAGAGATTAAGAAGAATGATAGACATTTACTTTGAATGGACGGATGCCTGGATGTATTCATCATAGACAGCATAGGTGGAGACTGTCACTGGATGCAGAGTCTTAGTTTGAAGAGAATGTAAAAGAAACCGCGCCAGAGTAGCAAAGCCGAGGGGAATATAAGTTGTATTTTCAGAATAGAGTTAACTCACAGTAGTTTGCAAGCACATCATATATATATATTGTGTATAGTTAGTTATCAAGCGCCTTCCTCCGACTCCGAGGACCACTCCCTACCTATGTTAATTTATTTTCGACTGTGTCAGCCAGCCTGCAAAGGGTGGCCTATCTGTTGGTTACACAATCAATCAAAACAAAGTACCTTATGCAGTAGCGGTCGGTGGTGGGAGTGCTGCCGGGCGGTGATGTGGGGAGGGGGAGGGGCAGGGTGGGGGGTAGTAAACTATGGATTACGGCCAAATACAGGTAAGTAAACATAAAAATAAATAAAGCGAATTTCATTGTGCGCCCTGTACCGCCAAATGTGATGCAGTGCGTGCAACGAAATTAGTTTTATTTATTTATATGTTTACTTGCCTGTAATTGGCCGTAATCCATAGTTTACTACCCCCCACCCTGCCCCTCCCCACGTCACCGCCCGGCAGCACTCCCACCACAGACCGCTACTGACCATATGTCGTCGTCCCATATATAAGCAATGATCATTGGATCAGATATATAATCTGCCTTTTTATAGTAGCCAGGGCAGGGTGAAAGTGAAATTGAGCAATTGCCCTTCATGTAACAGAGAGAGTATGGCCAGTGCCACCCGTAATAGAAAAATACGAGCTTCCCCACCTGCAGACAGTAGTAAATAAAACTAACGTGAGTCTGCGTCATGACTCGTATGTTTGTCTTGGGTGCAAGCATAGTTGACCGAGCTGGCATGCCGGCTACTACAACCAGGTTATGTCATTTCGCTAAACTAGTAGAGATAAGAAGAAGACTGGTGTACTGGAGTCGATAGTGCTAGTATAATGCCTGAAACTCCCACAAATGTTAGAGGCCGAGGAAGTGGGAGGATAGATTATTACCACAAATGTTATGTACTGTGCTTGCTAGTGCTACTGTGCCACTATGTGTTGAATTAATTTTGTGTTACTGTTTTGCTAAGAGTATTGGTTACAACAATATTCTTTTTCTTTCTTGATATAGAGCCTCCTTCCCAAGAAAAACCAACACGGAAGGAGTTGGCAGCCAGGGCCCGGCACCAGAAACTGGAGGCCATCTGCCAAGAGTACCGGCGGCTGGTGGCTCAGGCGGAGGAGGAGGCGGCAGCAGCTGCACCCTCCTCCAATGCCCCGGGCCCCAGCCAGGCTCCGCCTCCAGTGGTACGGCGCCGCAGTCAGGCAGCCACCCGCCACCGCATTTCTTTAACATCCAGCACTGCTGCCCCCCACCCTGGATGCCACTGCAGGGCATTTCGCCGCCAGATGCTCCTCCGGATGGCACGCCTAGAGGAGCACCTAGAGGAGCGGGTCAAGATCCTCATGGACAAACACCTTAAAGCCCACCGAATCTAAGAACTATCTAGGACCCCGTTGGATTGCCCCTTTCTTATTCCTTTTGTTGGTGGGTGGTAATTGGGCGTTGGGGTTTATGGACATTGTTTGGACTTTTTTGTTTTGGACATTGGTTGGGGTTAGGGAGAGGGGTGGGTCAGGTGTGGGATAGTTTATTTTTGTTAGGGTAATAAATTATATTTATACTTAAACATACAATGTTAATGTTTTGTGGGGGGGTTACTGTTTTACGAATTTACGTCACATGGTTTCCTTGCTGCTGCAGGGCCGCAGCCAGTGTTTGATTTAAATAATCTGCCGATTATGTAACACACAAACAGATAGATGCGGTACCCCTCACTGAGTTGTTTGTCCTACTAGTACTGTCAGTCTCTCCTCCTAGTCCATTATACCTCCCACCAAACTTATCTTACCTGTGATTGATGATGATTAAGTTCGGCACAGCGATGGCTGCATGGTTTCCCAAGAGAAGGGAGAAGATGCCATGGTTGTGGTGGTAGTAGTAGACACTGGCAGTAGCATTTGCAAAAAAAAAAAAAAGACAGTCACTTGACTGAGAGAGACTGTGGGAGGAGTAATAGAACGAAGTAAAGTACAGTACAGAAGAAGACTGACAAACAAACAATATTGCAACTGCTAAAGTAAAATAAAACATAATGGTGGCGGGGACAGCCTAGTACAAGAAGTTACAAACTGTAGTTGTGTCGAGTGAGTCACTTAACACAATCGTAATTCGTAACCTTTACTGCTGTGTGGTAGGATGTTGATGATGAATCCAATCAATGCCGGCAATTAATTATGATGTATTAGATCCCTTTGGAACAAAAATTGGCTTGCACATAGACTGAGCATGGGTGGGCAAGCAGAAGAAGATCCTAGCCCTGCCTTGAAATTGAATTAGTGTTGCTTTCACCACATCTGCCCCAGCAAGCGTGTGATCAATTGTTGGTATACATTTAATGTAGTCACATCACACCTCAATATAAATCACACAGCCCGGGGGAAGAGGGTTAGGGTTTGATGAATGGATGGGAAGGGGGGTTTGGGGAAAGGTTTGACAAAGAAAAACAGTACGCATGGACACAACAAAAGCAAAACACAATCTTGGCAGACGACCATGATCTTATCCAATAAATCTATAAAGGGAGAAAAAGGAAATGCATGCTTGATGATGAAGATAATTTGATGGTTAATGAGTAGTACTTACTAACTACTACTAGACAATTAGACAGTACAGGGCAGCAGTATATTCTATGCAATTTGCCTTGCCTGTATGCCCTCAGAGAGACCCAAATTACATGTTGTACCGGGCTTACTTTTAAAGATAGCAAAGAAAATTAAAAAATAGTTGTAGGGATCAATTAGCAAACAAACAACAACACAACACACAGTCGTAAGGATTGAAGAGAAAAAAGGAATCAAATTAATTAAAAGACAAATGATGAATGATACTAAAGTTACTGTATTATCCTGGTCAAATTGTGGAGTTGAATCTCGTCATTCCTCTTGGTCCTATCTTCCATGGATGCTCCGCACATCAATCTTGGGTGCCACTGCCTGCCTGATGCGGATTGGTAAGGTAAGTGTGAGTTGTTTCTCCCAGTATAGCACAGGGTAAAGGCCGGCCTGTAAGTGTAGATGGAAAAACAAAAGGGGTATTGAAAAATCAATGAATAAAAAAAGCATCAATTACGGTGGAGTGCAAGAAGAGAAGAGAAAACACTTTCAGACTGAGGCGGCTTGGATACATCATGTCTACTCTGTTTACAGCATTAAGCTACAACAACAACAGGACAGAACAGGCCCACGGCACCAGGCCATGACCCAAACTCCATTTACCTTAAATTTTGACAGAGCCAGACAAAAGGCATATACAGCAACCTAGCATTTTCAAAATTAAGTGACTAAATCAATGCGCCACTGTCAGTCATACCACTACACTCGACTCCACCACTACATGGACATGTAGGTCTGCTGTGGTTCTTGTTGAAATGTTGTGTTTACCTTTTATGCCACTTCATGAAACGCAGTTATTCCATCAATCATCTCCGATCCAACTGACTGACTGCGTGCAAAGATAGTATGGTCATCATCATGGTGTGGTACGTGTTGTCCAACTCCAACTCAGTCTGTAGTGACTCCGATTAAGTCCATATTCCATATTAAAAAATTGCAATGGATATTGGCCTGCACCTGCAGTAGTAGGAGTACAATTTGGTTATTAAACAACAAGAAGGGAAACATTGACTGTCACTTGAGTCACTTTCACTTTGTAGATTAACTAGTAGAGTTCGACTTCATGCACAACATCAACACAACAAACAACAGCCATAGCTCAGAGTCAGCAAGCATCCAATGCATGCCATCATTACCTGTCTTGCTCTTCTCTTTGACTGTCAGATCATCAGATGCCTAGTTCTGACAGGTGTGTGTTTTTTTTAACGAGGCAGTGGCCTCATTATTACTCCACATTCATTTTGAGTGTTGTTAGTCGCTGTTTCGGTTTTCGTCTTATTCATCTGTGGCACTTTGTTGCAGTTTAAGTTGGTTCACATGGTCAGCGCTGTGATGGGCCGCGGCCTGGGTAGCGGTCATTGGTCAATTGAGTTTGCAGAAATGTCAGCAACTTTCTTCGAAGAGTCTTGTCTTTCTCTGCCAAGTACCTTCTGTCCTGACAGTGATGAGCTTTGGATGCCTGCCGAGGCTGTAGCCTTCTGACAGTGATGAGTTTACTTTTGGATGCCTGCCCAAGTTCTGACAGTGAAGAGTTGTGGATGCCTGCAGAGGCGGTAGCCTTCGGACAGTGATGAGTTTCGGCTTGGAAACAAAACGGAGGATAGCTATAGTCACGTTTCACTTCTTATGGAGGGACTGTTAGAGGCAACATTTCTTGTACTCCAATGTCTGGCTTGATGGAAATGTAATTAGGGCGAGTCAGGAAGATGGAGCAGGACTCTGAGGAGTGGACAGTTAAATGCACAGACGTGCAACTCCAATAGGGAAATAAAAAGAGAAGACGGTGGTGATGGATTTGTTGTGATTTGATTTGAACCAGAAAGACAGATACACACACAAATAAAGGAAGGAAGAAAGTAACAATTTGAAAGCCTAGTTGTCAGGGAAGAGGAGCTCATCCTCAAACTCTGGTAGTTCGGACAGAAGTAGGTCATGTAACCCACTACTTACGTCATCGAAGTCGCTCTCCTCTTCCTGCTGTGATTCACGTATTTTGTACTCCGGCGGTATAAAGTGCTGATTCATTTTGATCATGGTTAACCTCTCCACGCTTTTGGGCGAGAGACTGGTCCTTTTCAAAGTTACAATGGCACCAGCAGCACTGAAAACACGCTCAGAAGAGACTCTTGCGACAGGGGAAGCCAGATACTTTATCGCCAGCCTGCTGAGCACTGTCCATTGGCTTCTTTTCCCATACCAATACACCAATGGGTTTCGATCCATGAAGACCTCTGTTGGGTCATGCAGATAGGCCTGGACCGTCCGCTCAATGCTCAGGGGTGCTCCGATGTGCTCGGCCTCTTTTGCCTTTGCATCAGCACTGGTCTTACCATACCCCTGCCGTAGAAACCAATCAGTTGCCGATTGTACTGTGGATGATCCTGTTCTTGCTGTTGCTGATGTTATTGGTAGTGTTGGTGTCGGTGACTGCTGGGAGGCAAATGCACTGCCCTCAGGCTCCGAAGTTGAACTTGACTCTGGATGCCCTGTAGTACTTGTTATGGCCTGGGGCGGGGGGCCTCTAATTACCAGCCGTTCGTTTTCAAAGTCAATGGCTTGCTCAGCTATCAAAGTTTTGTCCTTGGCAACATCCACTTCTGAAAAAGGAATTACTGCCTTACTGTCCAGAAATACTTTGTACCGTGGATCCAAAATTGTGGCAGTAATGTAATGTGGATGTGACACAATGTTATTTTGAATCCTTGTATTTTCAGATAAGCGAACGGCTAAGGAGTCTGCCAAATGATATGCATCTTGTTTGTCATCCACACCTGTGTACGTTTCAGACACCTCCTTCAGCTGTTGCTCTAGCATGTGCAACAATGGGATAGCTTGGCCCATAGTACAGTCCTCCCTGCTGACTTCACGTGTGAAGATCTCAAAAGGAAGTAGCATCTCTGTCAGGCATTTAACGAGGTCCCATTGACCCATCTCAACGGTCATGCCTCTCACAGTAGGATCCCCTAATCTTTGCATGACATAAGCATTGAGTGGTATGTACTGCTCAAACAGACGATCAAGCATGTAATAAGTTGAGTTCCAACGTGTTGGCACCTCCTGGATGAGTGCTTTGAATGGCATTTTATGCTCACGTTGAATGACCCTCAGCTGCTTCCGGGCTTTAAAAGAATGGCTGAAATGTGTGCATATTCTTCTGCAGGTGGCCAGTAAGTTGCTGACTTTGTATTCATTTTTCAGAAAGTCTTGAACAACAATGTTAATGCAGTGTGCCAAACACGGGACCCTGAAATAGCCACCATCTTTCATGGCCCTACTACATTACTGCCATTGTCCGTGGCAACAAAACCAATGTTAAGCCCTCTTGGGCGCAGCCACTCAAAGACCTTGCTGTTAAACTCATCCAAAATGTTTGCAGCAGTATTTCTCCATGGCAAACATGGCTACAGTTGCATGTTTGCGAGTGGCATGAAAAATCTCAGCAGCGTCAACACCAGCAGATATCTGTTCTCTAACCCCCACAAAAGAGATCCAGTGTGCAGTGATGCACATGTAATCAGTGGCTTGGCAACTGGTCCACATGTCTGTTGTCAGGTGGATACTCTGAACAGCACTCTGCTTCAAGGCTTTTCCAAGCAATTCCAGCACGTCGTGATGTAGTGCTGGAACAGCAACTCTGGCAAAATAGTAGCGGCTGGGAACCTGCCATTTTGGGCAGATGGCTGTCACAAATTCCAGAAAACCCACCCCTTCAACAAAAGAAAAAGGGAGAAGGTCCAGTGCTAACATTTTAGCCAGCTTCGAATTGTACAAACGTGCTATTGGGTGGTTGCGTTCGTACTGCCCCTCCCCCTAAACATGCTGATAATGGTAGGCTGCATAGTTTTCCTTTCTCATAGGCTCAACCACGCACTTTTTTTCATTGCGGTACTCCTTGCTGTCTCAGGCTGACTCTTACTCTTGTGCCACTGAGATGTTGCTGAAGATGTGGGCGACGATAACACTGCACTGCTGGGGACAGGGCTACTTTGTGTACCACTACCAGAGAGAATGTCTCCCTGTCCTTCCTCTTCCACCGTGATCGGATCTTCTACTCGTTTATCCCCACCAACACCAATGGTTGCAGTTTTTATGCCGCGAAGGTGGTCCTCCCAGTCGATCAAGTGGTGTTTTTTCAGATGGGTTATTTGGCCTCCGGTACCATAGTTTGTACCAAGCTTACCCCGACTAACAGAGGTATTACAAATGGAGCATATAGCAATGTTCTCCTCCTTTTCGCTAACCGTAAAGAAGTCCCAAACTGGGGAGCTTAACTTTTGCCTCCTGCTGGAGGTGCCACTTCCAATGCCGGATGAACTGGAGGGTGTGGGTTGAATTTGACTCTGTACCACTACCTACTTCTACTGAGGTGGTGGTTGTGCTGGATGTAGGTCGCTGCCGGGCCTTTGCTAATGCAAATATGGAAGCTGTAGGTCGTGTTGGTGTTACCTGTGTTGGAGGTATGCATGCTACATCCCTCGCAGCGATTTTAGATAGGGTAATAATGTTGGTCTCCATCTCCTCGGGGCCGGGAGTGATGTTCGTGATGACTGGCTCATCATCATCATCCTGCTGTTCTACATCGACCTCCATAAGTGTAAGGCTTTCTGGAACCTTCCTTTTCCCTAGTCTGGTCTTGGGACGTGTCTCCCTCTCAGACTCAGTTTGTGGCTTCCAAGTGGCATCTAGATCATCAGAAGGGGGGCTTGGCGAAGAACTTGATGGACTAACCCTCCTTTTCCTTGCTGGGGATTTGGAAGACAATGGATCTTCTGAATGAGTGGCTTCCTCTTCTTCTACCTCTGCATGAAGCTCAATTTCCTGAACTGCCCCTACTTCGGGAGGAACAACAACTACTATTGCGGGCGGTGGTTGCGGCTGTTGTTGTTGACCACTTATCTGCTGTGTTTCCTCCTGCGTTGATTGGGTACTACTTTGAGATAGCGATAAGTTTATCTCAGGCTCAGAATCACTGGTTTCCACCATTAGGCTGGCTACCTCTTCCACACTCATGTGCTTGGGCCTGGGTTGGTGGGTTGGGCCCACTGATGCGGAGGTGCTGCCCCCAGCTTGCCCCCCGGACACCGCTGCTGCAGGAGTCATTTTTGGTTTCCCAAAAAAGGTTTTGGGCGGCACACCAGACTTAAGTGTCACTTCCTTCTTCTGTTCCTTCTTCTCAATAGCAACTTTCTTGGTACTGGAGGACCTGGTACCTGCTTTCTTTGGGAGCATCTTCTTCAGATGTCAGCAGCACTCAGTTGCACAAGTTGCAGAGATGTCTGGTAAGGTCACTCACACGTCACGTCGTGTGACTCATGTACAGCAGTATGACGTCTGTCTGGCAGCACAACGGGCGATGATGACACCTCCTCCTCAGTCTTTTGTGCACCTAAAAGCAAAAAAGCCAGAAGAACATCAGTCAAACGATAGTACAAATCAAACTAATATAATATATAACTTAGTGTGTGGTTGTCTCAATTATTAAATTTGAGTAACTCAGTGAACAACAACAGTGTAGCCATTTATGAGACTTTGACAACAAGGCCAGGGCTTTCCTGGTGTACTGTGTACACTCAGGAAGAATAAGAATAGCAAAGAACAAAAACAAAAATGTAGTGGAGCCTGTTTGGCCTAAATTTGTGCATCACGTGGGATGGATGCAGCATCAGGGAGCTGCAGCTGGCAATGGGGATGGATTTGGAAGCAGTAAGACAAGAGGAACAATGGAAAGACACGCAGGCCTATGTGGAAAAATCAGCACACTACTAACTACCACCACAAAATGGCCCCCAGCCACATGGCCACTCACAGGCACACGGCACGGCAAACAATGAACTCAAGCAGGCCTATATGGCCAGACAAAGGATGCCTGATAAACAACACACACAGCTTTAATGCAAAAACGAAAATCCACATGGCTAAAAACAGGTTGGAAAGTTACACAACAACCACAATAACAACACATACACATGCAAAAAAGGCATTTATTTAACACACCCACAAAGTAAAATAGACCCCCCAAAAAAACCACATTTTGCAATTCAATCCAATGCCATCCATCCAAGCCCTAAATGAAATTCAACAGACACCACAGAAACAGTTGTTTCATGCACCCATGAGTACTTCTGGGCCTACTGGCTGAAAAGGCCTAACACACACCCAAAAAGTGAACCCCCCCAAAAAAACACATTTTACAATTCAATCCAATGCCATCTATGCCCTAAATGATGTTAAAATTCAACAGACAACACAAACAGTTTTTAATGCACCCATGATGACTACCTCTGGGCCTACTGGCAGACTAGGCACAAGCTTGGAAGCCTATGGCAAAAGCAAGCACACTGCCTTACTCCACAAAATGGCCGCCACCCACATGGCAAGGCCACCCACAATAACAAGAAAGTGAAGACAGACAATGAATGCAGGCCTATGGCAAAAGCAGTGCACACAGCCTGGATGGCTCCACAAAATGGCCATTAGCCACCCACAACAAAAAGAAATAGAAGACAGACAATGCAAGCCTATGGCAAAAGCACACTGCCTGCCTTCACAAAATGGCCACCACCCACATGGCCAGGCCACAACAACAACAAGCATAAGCCAAGGGGAACAAAGAAAAGACATGCAGGCCTATATGGAAAAAGCAGCACACTACTAAACTACCACCACAAAATGGCCCCAAGCCACATGGTCACTCACAGTCACAACAGGCCATGGAAAACAATGTACTCAAGCAGGCCTATATATGACCAGACAAGGGAGGCCTGCTAAACAACACAGCTTTAATAGAAAGATGCAAAAACAAAAATCAACAGGGCTACGAAAGGTTGGAAAGTTACACAGCAAGCACACACACACATCCAACAAAGGTATTTATTTATTAACACACACACCCAAAAAGTGAAATACACCCCAAAAACCACATTTAGCAATTCAATCCAATGCCATCCATGCCCTACATGATGTTAAAATTCAACAGACACCACAGAAACATGCACCCATGGGTACCTCTGGGCCTACTGGCTGAAATTTCAAAGAAAAACAACTAGGCCCCTACTGAAACTACAGGCCACCCACAACAATAAATTTTAAAAACAATGAAAATCCCCAAAAAATGTAGGTACAAACAAGCCCCAATCAAACAAACAAGTACACCAATTCTCCAACTTACTTGTAAAATTTCAAATCCAAAAGTCCTCAAATCCAATCCAATGATATGATGCAGCAGACAGACACAAAAAGTGATCCTTCCAGCTCCAAATCCAAATGAAAGTGAACAGCACATGGACAAAGCACTGGGAGGAGCCTGCTGGACAGGAACAGGAAGTTGGAGACTCAGGGGCACTTCCTTCCTCTTGAAAAAAAAAGTAAAAAAAGAAAAAGGACTCCTTGCACAAAAAACTACAGCCAAATCACAATCTGAGGAGTTTTTTTGAGCAAAATAATCATTTTCGAGAAGGTTTTATGATGCTCGAGAGATATTCTTTGCCAGATTGTAGTTTCTGCGTGTTCGGAATCGCGATCTTACCAACACTGCCGCCGGAAGTCAGATCGCGCGTCCGAATGACGTGTTCGCGTTGGCACACTCTCGCGGGATCGTGCGGGCGGATTCCAAATCTCGTGGCGCACGCGAACGGATAGGAAATCGCGTCAACGAACGCAGAATCACGGTAAGTCGTTACCGCGCGCGCGAGAACGCATATTGAGCGCGCGAAGAAGAAAAACAGCTACGCTACATTGCAAATTGCGTAGTATTCGGTAACTTCGCGTTCTACGTGAATCGCGAAGTTACCGAAACTCCGCAAACTCCGCGAGCGTAGCGTAGTTCACCGCCAAGGGTTACTTCTGAGACTGTGTGATTGTCCTTAACTGCCTGAACTAGTTGTTCAAGTTCATCGGCTTCCTATTTACACAATCTTTGAGCTGTTTCTATCGTGTGGACCATTAAATCACGGCTACATTTGGTATTTATAAAACTAAAGCCCTTTCTATACTCAGGGTCGTCAGTAAATATGACGGGTATGTTCTTAACCTGGAGACCCCAGGGGATGGTTCCAGCTTTTAAATGTTCTAACAAGAAATGCCCGTGCAGCTCTGTACGAATATGTTTTTTGTAAAGGCGAGTTAATTTTTCAGCCTCGTTTTGTTGTTTGGCCGAGGTGCTCAAAGCAACTGAGGAGAAAGGAGAGGGAGTGGATATCAAATTCTGAATGTGAGCTTCCGAGAATGAAAGTGTCTCCTTTTCAGACATTATCTACAGGAGGAAAATCCAACCTGTACTGATTTAAGCAATAAACCCTCGCGAGTAAACACCCGCACTAAATTGAAACCACTAGAGGGGTTAGGCCCATAGGACAAGGGTCAAGTAGGGCCGTAATACTTATCAAATACAAAGGGGGGTACCTGACACCTTCCATACTTCTGCTTCATCTCTTTATAGCATCAACCAAACAATTTCTTTTTTGTTTGATTTGGTTATTTATTAAACCATTCCATTTAAGAATTTTTTCATATGTTTTTAGCAAAATTCAAAAGTATGAAAGGAAGAGACACATAAATTCCGAATAACATCAACAGACAATACATTACACAATTCACAAATTACATTCATAAACAAAAACATTGAAAAGCGACATTACTTATATGCAACAAAAATTCCAATCAGCGTTATTTTTTACACCATTCTATTTACCACACGGTAATCCTTGGGGCTGTCACTCAAACCCAAACTGAAGGAAACACCTAACAAAGGGAACTAGTTTCTGCTTGTAGGGAGGGAATCAATTTTACTATCCAGATCCCTCAATAGCAAAAGTATAATATTGGACAGTTCCTCAGTGTTTCTAAATGCCAACGTGTTTCAAAGCACAGGCTTAGAGTACTGTGCCTCTCATCAGGGCTTCTTATTCATGGGTATTCATGAGATTCTGAAAAATAAATGATGTAAAAAACCAGTGTAAGTGAGTGTGTACCTAAACTACATGAATTTGTTAAAAACAACTCTCCTATTCTCCATCAGGAGCTAGCACTTGCTGGACAAGAATTGCCTGATGAAAATTATTTGAAGTCATCGGTTCGCCTTCGTGAAGGCAACAATGTTGCTGGTCTGTATTTACTTTTGAACTCGGGCAATGGGGCTTATTACTTTGCCAAAAGTTGAAAGTCGTCACGTTTATCTGTAACGACACCAAGAGGTTGAGCGCCAGCGGTTACTTATTGCAGCTCAATAAACCTTTCAAATGTTTGGTTAGACTTTTAAAAGATTCAACATTTACCTTGGCAAATGCGGAAGTATCGTAAGCCACGCGGACATCAATCCACACGCGTTCCGATTTCCTAAAACAATTGTATTTGTCAATTACCCATTCTAACAGACCGCGAGCCGCAGCGCGAGCGGATGCTGTTTGATTTCACAACACTTACTTTCAACAGCTTAACCAGAGCACTCCAATATTGTTCGACCGACATAAACGCACATTACGCAGCTGGGGGCATTTCTCATGAGAACATATAACGCGCTTGACGTTGCGCGTAATCTCCTGGGAATTGTAGTTTGAGCAAAGGCAGCCAATCACGATGCAAGAAGGGGGAGGACATTCTATCTCCCCAACAGCTGCATTCTGGGAATTGCAGTTTGAAAAACAATGCATTATGCTCTAGACAGTTCTGTCATTCTGTTGAGTCCTGTGACTGCACTGTTGTATTTTAAGATCAAGTAGGCCTCCTTTTGGATTAAAGCAGTGTCAATATCAATTAACCTTTTCGTTGTGTCCAAAGCAAAGAAAACTGTCCACTTGAATTCCTTTTCACTATGAGATTTTTCAATAAAGTGCTCAACCATGGGTGCTGTTAGTACTTTCTTCTTTATTCTTGAACGATGTTGTGTGATGCGTTGGTTAATCTGCTGATTTGTCTTGCCTATGTATAACTTCAAACATGGGCAAAGAACAGCATAAACAACATTTTTGGTTTTGCAATTTGTAAACTCTGAGTGACGCCATCTAATGGCATTATGTACAAATTCAGACCCTTCTATTGCGGTGTCACACACGGAGCAGTTTCCACATTTATGGTGACCCACTACTGGTTTAAGTTGCCATTGTGATCGTAGAGTCCCTTTCGGTCATGTAGGAAAGATATCTGCCCTTACAATTTGTTGGCCAATGCTCTGATTTTTCTTCATTGCAAATAAAGGCTTCTGAAGTGGACAGTCCAAATTTTCTAACAGATGCTAGTTCTTTAATACAATTTGCTTAAATTTATTAGTATCTGGGCCAAATGTTATGACACAAACCAGTCTTTCCAATGGTAATTTTTCTTTCTTTTGTAGAAGTGCTTCACGAGGTGTGTACCATGCTCTTTTTATTGCATGTTTTAACATCTTCTTTGGATATCCCCTCATAATCATTTGTTCACGAAAGATGGCTGCATGCTGCTCGTAGTCAGTTTTTCTTGAACAATTTCGTCGACTCCGCAAAAGCTGACCATACGGAAGGTTTTCTTTCAGACTTCTGGGGTGAGCACTCTTGTGATGTAGGATGGTATTTTTGTCAGTGGGTTTCCGGTGCAGTGAGGTAGTCAACCTATTCTCATGTGGGGAGACCTCCACATCCAGAAATGTTATACAGGTCTTACTTAAGTTCAAGCTGAATTTTATATCTTCATGGCGAGTGTTCAACCAACCATGGAAACTTTCCAATTCTTCATGGGAGCCTCGCCATAGACACCAGACGTTGTCTATATAGCGCAGCCACTGTAGAATTTTTTCTTTGAATGGATTGTTATTAAAAATGAATTTATCTTCATACTTGGCCATGAAGAGAACCGCCATTTCTGGGGCAAAGGGACAACACATGGCGGTCCCTTTCACCTGAATAACGAACAAATCTTCAAACTTGAAATAGTTTTTTCTGAGTGCAACCTCCGCTAGTTGTACAATAAATGTGGTTGGCACCCTGTGAGGACGTGGTCTATCTTCCAAGTATGCTTCAATTACTTGTAACGCCTCATCTTGGGGTATCTGCATGTACAACGAGGTTACATCAAATGAAACCATCCATTGGGTTTGGTCATCAAACTCTTGGCCTTCCACTTTGATGATAAAATCAGTCGTGTCTCTGGGTGACTCATCACAGGGCTGAATAGACCTGGTCTGCATTTAGAGTGGTGGGAGGAGTTTTGCTTACACCTGAATAGGCTGTATCTCCTTTTGCACAATGCTGCCCCCTGTGGTCATGCTGCACCAGGGAAGACATGACTAGTTTGGATTGGGTTCAGAGACCCTTTCCACAAAGGGAACAAAGACATTTTGGGTTATAAGTATTACATCTAAAACCCCAGGACTTTAGATTACTTCCAGGAACAAGAGGACCCTGCCAAGAAGAAGAGCTGGAGAGCTGTAAGGAGGAGTACTGTCCCTTTGCTGTGTGCTGTGTGGGGTTGGCCTGCAGTTGTTGCTTCTGTCTTTGGTGGAGGAAAAAGGCTGACTGTTTTGACCCTGCTGTGGTATCCTGCTTGGGAAGAATCTCCAAGGGCTTGTGTGTGCTGACCTCCTGTTAAAAGTCTCAGGGATACAAAAGACTTACAGAAGGACTCGACTGTTCTTCAACTCTTCCTTCCAATTAAAACCTGTAGAGGCACTGTACCTGCAATCCCCAGCTGAGGAAGTGCTGAAGTATTTAACTAGTGCGTGGTGAGCGCTTTATTTGGCTGAGAAACACTTTGGGGCACTGTCTGCTCCAGGAAGCATGTGGTGAGTGCTTTTCAAATCCTGCTGTCTGAGCCCGAGGCGTGGGCTCAGTTTACACGTGAAGCGTGGGATAAAGTTTTTAATTTATTGCTGGCAAAGCCCAAGGTATGGGCTCGCACTACACTTGTGGCAGGGACAGTGGAGAAATGTCATGCCGTCTCGAAGAAGCCGCTGCAGTAAGGATATTGTGAACGGTTACGCGGCCCCTTCCGGATGCTGTGGCAATAAGGGAGCCGCCTGTGTGTGTGTTGCCCCAACGCTTTACACATTGCCTCTGGGATAAGCCTGACTGCTCTGCCAAGCTACTAATGGGGTGAGCAGGAGTTATCTTGGGTGTGTAACTCCCTTACCCTGACTAGAGTGGTGGGTTCTGCCTGGCTTAGGTGTATACCTTAGCCAACCAGAAATCCCATTTCTAACAATTATTAATTGGGGTGGGAAGTTCACACCTCATGGAATAATGACAGTAAGTTTTCAGGGTGAACCCCAAAGTCACTTAATTAACCTGAGCTAAATCACCTGGTAGGTGTGGCACAGAGCAGGCATAGTAAACCTAGGTCTAAGTGTGAAGTATTTATGCAACATCAAAACATTAATAAAGTCAAAACACTAAAGAATAAAATTACAAACTAATATGGACAAATAAAGTGAAATGTAATAATCTATATTACACAAAAATAACGAAATTCTAAAACGGGGAACCGCAGGCATACATTTTTGAACTTTTTACTAAAAATAGTAGAAAAAAGCAATAAGTGCAAAGATAGTCTGTGGAAATGGTGGACCGGACCCTAGGCATGATTTCAGACTGACCGCAATGGAGCATGGGCTGGATACACCAAGTGGGTTTCTCCAGGTCAAAGATTTTACCTTATCACCTAGTGTTTCTGTTACAAAGATTGTCATCAGGCAGAAGAAGTACAGACTCCAGGTGGGTTCAGGTGAGATTTATTCACTGTCTCCACTGCTCCACTCCTGTCACAGCCTAGGTGCCTCACAAGCATAACTGAACATTCTAAGGTACCCTTCAGAACCCACAGTGGGAAAGTGCCACTTAACATAGGAAGAAAGGGGGAGGAGGAAGGTACCAAGTGGAAAGAATAAAATTACAACACATCTTTCCCCTTCGGAAAACAAAGGGAGGAGAAGAAGAGATGAGCATAGAAAGGAAGGAGGGAAGGGCCAAGAGGAGAAAAAGAACAACTAGAGGATAGCCAAAGAGAAAGCAGACAATCTGAAGGAAACTATTCAGGTGTCCATGACATAGTCTGTATGCCAGACCGGCATTTTGGTTTCTCGGCGAGTCGTGATCTCTCTGCTACGGGGGCTTGACTCGCTCCCGCTTGAAGAACTCTCTCTGGAGTACAATTTACGAGGGTTGTGTCGAACCAGTCTGTCCATGCTCCAACATTGTCCATTATCCATAATGGCTACATTTAGTTTAGTTGCAGCAATGCGCATTGGTTGAGAGAATTTGGACACTGACCCTTCCCGGCCGATAGGCCTCTTTACATACACCCAGTCCCCTACATTCCATAGTTGACTTTTTGTGCCATGTTTGACATTATATTGGCTTTCATACTTGTCTTGGTGGAGTGCAATTTTGTCTCTGACCAGGTTGGGATCATGAGTAACTCTGTCCCCCCCACTCAACCAACTCGGAAACATTTTGGTACAGGGTTTCCTTCCCTTAAGGGCAGTGAAGGGTGAGACTCCCGTTACAGAGCTGGGAGTGGTATGGTAAGCCCATAACATTTCCTGCCCAGCATTTTCTACGTCCAAGTGGTTAGTGCAGGCTAACTGGATGCATTCCTTAACCATGCGGTTGATTCTCTCCACCAACCCATTGGCCCTGGGGCAGTATAAGGAAGTCTTAAAGTGGCAAACATTGAGATGGGCCAGAAACTCCATCATGCCAGAAGACATAAATTGCACTCCGTTATCTGTTACAATAGTGGCTGGGATTCCTTCACAGTGAAAGGAGTCTTTAAGAAACTTTATGTGCTTGGTGGTGATTTGGTGAACCATTTTTGTAACCACCCAGTGAGAATTGTAATCTACCATGACAAGTGCGTAGCGTTTGGTCACCCCTGCCTTGTTGATAGGACCAATGATGTCTAGGGCTACTTTCTCCCAAGGTTTGTCGGGGACCTGTACTGCTGATATAGGAGTATGATGGATAACTTTGGTTTTGTCGCTGTTGGCACATATTGTGCAGTCTTTCACCTTGGCCTCAACCATGCTGTCCATACCCGCGAACCAGAAGCGCTCCCTCACCCGTGATTTGGTGAGGCTCCTACCCAAGTGACCTTCATGGGCGAGATTGATAACTAGGTGTCTTAACCTTGCAGGGGGTATTGATCCAGCGGTAATTTCACGGTAATTTCTCAATGCAAAACATCATTTACCTCTAGTTTACCGCTTTAAAGGTGATGGACCTTTGCCACCGTGTATCACCTTCAGGAGACTTTACATAAACATGAAAAATCAAAAATGCAATTAATATGTAAGCCAATAAAGAGAGTTGTGAGTATTTTTAAAGGGTTTTATTTTCTAGTCAAAAGTTAAGTTTCTGTGACCCTTTATTCATTAGTCAAATATCAATCAGGTTACAGAATTGAAAAATAGGAAAAATAGAATTAATACAGAACATATTATAGATTGCATACAAAACACTCCATAAAGAAAAGGGAATGAGGCATAAAACGTCAGTCAGAACTCTTTAAAGAGTTTCAGGAAAAATATAATTCAAGAGTGAGTTTTGCAAGGCTAATCAATAATTAATAATTGGCAAAAATCTCCCATAAAAAGAAATAAATGCATAAGACAAATAAATCTTTTCAGAACTAGTTAGTTAGTCAAAGCATAAACTTAGAGTTTTAGCATCTAAATCTAAACCTGTTCCATCAGCTGCTTTCTCTGCCCTGGTCTGTTCAATCTGTCTCTCTGTGTCTCACACAGAAAGGCTGCCCTCCCTTCACAAGACCACAGAGGAATGTGATCTGCCTTGCCAAAAATATGACGTGCAAGGACTCTCTGAAAAAAATATGAGCAAGAACCCCTCCTCCCTCTGTCTCTCCTCGGACGCAATCTACTCCCAGGCTGCACCCGCGACGTTCACGTACCTAACCCATATGATGTCTGTGTCAGATCTGCTTCTTCTCCTCTCCTCCCTCTAAGACTTCTAAGGCGTCTAAGCTGACACGCCCCCTATGGGGTCATTTTTTATACTCTAATTCTTGGCTGACTATACTAATATTGTTGCAGTTTCAGTAGAAACTCACACTGTGATTGGTTAGCATAGATGACATGAGGGTCTCACCATCCTGTTCTCATTGCAAATCCAACCCATACCAGTTCTGACAATAAGGGCTTAATGCTAAGAACAATATACATAACATGTATCAGTAAGAACATTTCTTGCAACAAAATGTATCACTCAATTTCCTGTCTCTCTTTCACATAGCACACAGGGATGACACTTTCCCACAAATACTGGTACATTGGCACGATGACAGGAGTGTACAGTTCATTGTGGCCTTGACCCATGTGTCTTCACTTGAGGCACTTGGCAGTTCATGCAGCTGGCTCTGAGCATGCATCTCTCATTCAGCACACTGCTAACAATTCTCAGCCATGCTGGATTCCTAGGCAGCCATTTTATAGTGGGCCCAAATGTATACTAAAGTAAAAACAAACACAAAAGAATATTAATTTATGAAGTAAAGCCCATTATGTTCACCTCCCACCATTCTAATACCCTGTATTAATTATTACCTCGTAAAAGCTATTAATTTAAAGCAGCTTTTCTATTATTTGTGCACCACATGCAAAATGTGCAATGTACAACATAGCATAAACATGCTCTAGTGCAAATTTTCAAAGCGCAAACAATTAATACATACTCATAGCAACATGCTCTAATGTTTTAAATAGCTTTTCATGCAAAATGCGTTTGCCCCATGTGTAGTGTTGGTGCATGGTTGATTAATTAATACACATTATAAGAAGATGCGTTATGAACTGAATATGCATTGTCTAAATATGCAACAAAGCCAAAGTCTCTTGAGATGGGAACAGGGGGTGTTCATTACAAGGAAAAGGAGCTGGGAGGAGAGAACACATTCCATGCTTATCTTCAAAGCTAAAAAGGAAACTGCAATCACGAGTTTCTCTACACTGCAAAAACACATGTTAATTCAGCACAAGCATTTCAGACTGAAAGCATTTTGACCAGGCCTCATTTCATGTCTTTCACTTTGCATGCACCAAAAGTGCCACTTTTAAAAAGCATTTGACTAGGCCTCATTTCATGTTTTTCACTTTGCATGCACCAAAAGTGCCATTTCAAAATGCAGTCTGTCTGAAACACAAAACAGAGTGATGCTTAATCTTGATGAAATCTAGCTCTATCAACTCACCCTTTGATGATAACAAATCATTATACCTCAAATGATTTGTAAATCATCACACTTATTTATTTTCCCAGGTGACATTTTTATTGCAAAAGTTGAGCATATAACAATTTTACCTCTATTTCTAAGGCAACACAAGTTTTGTCTGTAATCAGATCATATATAGCCAAGCTCAAAATTTTAGTGCAGAGTTCTGTAAGTGGCTTCTTGGAACTGTTAGTCTTCTCTAAAATAAGTAACTAAAATAATAAAAAGAAATTTTTTTTTTTAGCCACTCATAATTACGCTAACACAAAGGCACCCCGGCAAAGACAGCATCCGTGGTACACCAAAAAATGCAGAGTAAACAGACAAGCATTGGCAGCCGCAATCAGGTCCAAGAACTCCGAATCGATTAAACTAGCGAGAAAGGAGTATAGGGCAGCCCTCCACGAGGCTAAAATAGAGTGGGACGAATCTCACTGGAAGAACTTGAAGGCCGCCAGTCTGGAGAAAAGCAAAAACCAGTTCTGGTCCCTCGTTAGTAATGTTATTAGCATAGATCCTGCCTCTCTGTCTAACCATATAACAAGCCATGAATGGCATGACCATTTCAGGAAACTGTATTCCGCCCCTGACGATGAATGTCTGGAGGAGTTAAGCGACTCCACAGACATCCCTCCGGTGGGGAATACGAGCAATCCCTTTTCGTTGCCTGAAATTGAAATGGCAATCACAAAGACAGTGTCGGGAAAAGCCCCTGGACCGTACGGTCTTCCAGGTGACCTCTTTTTGGCCGATCCCAGGAACTGGTCGCATTACATCAAACTTCTGATCAATAGCATAGCCAATGGATCCCCAATTCCCGACTCTTGGAAAGGAGCGTTGGTGGTCCCGATATTTAAAAAAGGGGACAGGGAAGATCCATCAAATTATAGGCCAATAAGCCTAATTGACGCATGCAAAAGTTGGTAGGTAGGGTCCTCCTCCAGCGAATACAGACCTGGGCTGAAGAGGAGGACATTCTATCCCAATACCAGGCTGGGTTTAGAAGAAACACAGGCACGATTGACCAAGTTTTCAGGATATTACTCATATACTGGAAGGTCGTTGTTATTGGTAAGGGAAGCCTTTACCTTGCTTTTATCGATTTGAGAACAGTTTTTGATCTTGTTCCTAGGTTAAGATTGTGGCAAACGCTGAGGGACCTGGGCACCCCCCCTCTTCTTCTTAACTTTTTAATTTGATTGCACGAAGGAAACTTCGCCCAAGTCAGGTGGGGCCCCCAAGGCGAGGTTACGGAAAAGATCCTAGTCAGCAGAGGAGTCCGCCAGGGGTGTGTCTTGGCACCCACCCTGTTTTCCTTGTATATCAATGGGGTGGTGAGATTTCTTCAGGAGATCCCGGCAGATGCACCAACCCTGGCGGGCGAGAAAGTCCCAACACTGTTGTTTGCTGACGACACCCTTCTGGTGTCAAAAACCCCGTCTGGGTTGCAAAAACTTCTTAACCGATATCAGCTATTCTGCGACTCCCGGGGCCTAGTTATTAATAGAGACAAGACAAAATTCATGGCTTTTAATCCCCATAAGACTTTTAAAAATGACTTAATTTTAAATAACACCCGATTAGAGAGGGTAAATGTGTTTGACTATTTGGGCATCCGCCTTTCTGATAAAATGCACTGGAAGCCGCACCTAGCCAAGATATTATTGAATCATAAACGCGCTGCCAGGGCTCTTAGTAAAGAACATCGGGCCTCCTATAGTAGGCCGGTAGCTCCAGCACTTTCAATCTATGAAGCTAAAGCAGTTGCCGCTGCGTTGTACGGGGCGGAGCTGTGGGGCTTCGAAAACATCGAGGATATTGGCAGGTCCGAAAACAAGTTCTTGAGGGATCTGGTGATGCTTCCCAGTAACACCCCATTAACTCCCTTGATGTTTGATATGGGCAGACGGCCGCTCAGGGATATTGCAAAATTGCGCCCTCTTCTTTTTTGGGCGCGAGTGATGCGTACCCCAGAGCTTGCTAACTATGCCGCGGCACTAAAAGAGGTGATTAACTTAGACACGGGGCACAGGGTCAAGTGGATATCCAATGTTAGAAGGTTGTTGTCCAAGCTGGGTCTCACAGAAGCATGGGATACCCAAGCACCACCCAACAAGGCAGAACTTAAGCACATTTAGTGGAACTGGGTTGATATCAAAGAGTTGAACAACCCAGAATTGGGAGTCTGACAGAAGAGTTTTTTTGCCACAAACAGTGTAGAGGCTCAGAGCCTTATCTGGACATTATCCAGATTCCACGCGATAGTTATATATGCAATTCAGGCTGGGCACACTCCCAATTCACGCAACCACTTCAAAATGGCACTCTTATAAATACCAAAGTGAGGCATGCCCCTGCTGTAGAACTCCGTTGGAAAGCATGCCCCACATTCTGTTTGCTTGCCCGGCTTATTCCGTTGCCAGGTCTAGCTGGATTAAACCGGTCTGCAAAATTATGGGTACACGCGACCATAGGACCGCCCTGCGTATCCTAAAAACTGACCCAGGTGTGCTTGTTTCGTGCGTGGTGGCGAAGTTTTTGAGTCGTGCCTGGATTATCAGAAACAAAGCACTGAAGGGCACTAGCACGCTTGCTGAGGGATAAACATTTATGTCAGCCTACTTTTTACTACCTAAGTACTGTAACAACTTGCAGAGTTTACCTACTTAGAATCACTGAGAAAATGTTCGTGTTTTGCAGAGCACCTCACCCTGAGATATACTTCTCTATTTGTGGTTGATTCTGTACATCTCCCCAGATATGCTTGCATAACCGTTCTAATTCTCAAGATTTGTATTTTATGTCTGGTTGTGCGTTCAAAGCCCATTCTTTTACCCTGCTAGAAGGTTTTATATACAGCTGTTTTTAAACCTTTTAAACTTTTTAATCAATTTACAGGTCTTAATCGTTCTACTAGTATCCTTTTAGCTATTTTGATAACTCCGTTAAATCATGTATTCATATTAATGTGACATATTGTATATTTTTTAACGTCTGTCTGTGTTTTTTGTCTGTGGCTTTTATGATTCTAGTAATCAAAATAAAGCATTTGAAAATTTGAAAAAAAAAATTCAACAGGACAGTTCTTTTTTTTCTTCTTTTCTTTTTCTTTCATCATTCAAAGATTCTTTTCTCTTCAGCTCTTGACAATTCTCAGTTATTGCTTCAGCCTTTCTTTTTTTTCTCTTTGTCACCAGCTTGCTATCAGGGTGGCTCATACAGTTCATTCAAAGTGGCATTCTGTACTTTTTCCATGCATTTTGACCACTCAGGTGCTGAGAAACTCTGACAGAGCACCATCAATTCTTTGCACTTTTTCAATCCAAGTCTTTCACTTTTATTTTCACTTTGATCAGATTCAGATGTTTCAGCTATTGGTGCAAATGATTTTTCAAGGGACCACTGTAGACTTTTTGGATACCCTTTCAGCCAGCTTTTTCCTACCTCCACTCGTAGGCCCACAGCACTAATTTCTTCTTCAGAGGCTGCATCTGACTCTTTCACCCCTTTGACACCGCTTTCATCTGTGTCAGTTTCCACTTTTTGCTTTTCCAGTGCAACTTCAGTTTTCTCTAGTGCTGCTTCACGCTCTGTGTGTTCCCTTACAGCTTGACTGACCCTCTTCTGTGGACTTTTGACCACTGCTGGCATCTCTTCTTGAAGAGGAGCTGCTTTATCAGGGGGATACAGGACCATACGTGTGTGAGAGGCATGCACCCAATTTGGAAGGCCACCACATTTCACAACAGTCTTTGCCAGGATCATTTGGAACAGGCCTTTCCATTTCACAGCATCTCTCAGATCAAAGTTTTGGCACCATCCATTACGTAGATCTTGTGAAGCAGCTGCAATCTGGTGAGAAACTGCACGCTCCACATCAGTCAGACCTTCACAGCAATGGCTAGTCTTTTCATCTGTGTTTTTCACAAGTGCATTTGCATTTATATATTCAAGCCACTTCAGTGATGCTGAAACACAGTCTTTTGCAAAGTGTAACTCTGCGCTGTCTTTGTGTTGCTTTATTATGCGTGAAACTTCAGGCAGATAACTACAATCCAATCCTTGTCCAATCTGTGGTTCTGCACACATCATCTTTGAAACCTCATTATGATCTGATTTCAGAGAAACTGGCAATCTATACCTGGGCATCAGTTTTTGCAATAACACATTTGCTACTATGCAGTTGTCACTTTTCTCAAAATTTGTTCTGATACAACATTGTTGTTCTGCTTCTGAAACAATTTCTTGAGCCTCTATTAATTCACCTGTGAAAGTTCCATTGAATGTATATGCTAACAGAACACAATTTTGCGCAACTGAATTAGCATTTCTCTCTCCCATGACAACAGTGACTCCCATTTGAGCAGATATACTGCATGTTATGGTAAGGGCAATCAATTTCAAATTTTGGGCTGAGGTAACTACTGAAAGCCATGAAGCTTTGACAACATAATGTATAGGAAGCACAGCATGTGTTGCTCCTAATGTGTCATTGTTACCTTTCAAATATGGGCCATCTACAAAATGGACATTGTTGGGCTGATCAGACGTTCATCATTAAAGTCTAACCTTGGCTTCATGCATATATTCATGATATCTAGACACTCATATTCAGTTTCATAACAAACCAATTCATTTGTTGGCATTTCTGTGACGTTAGGGTCAAAGGTCATTGGGAAATACATCACAGACCTTTGAACACATTCATGTTTTTGAACAGACACTGAGAGAGCGCAGCCCTCCCTCTCACTGCAAATTGGTGTATTTTCTTTTAAATAAACTTGCATTCCTAGTGCCGGGGTGCGACACTTTTTCTCTTTCAACTCTAGGAAAGCTTTTGTGCAATTGTTGTCCAATGGAAGCGGATCAGACACATCCTTGTGTGTCAGCCTCAGTAAAGGCTTAGCCACTAGGGAAAGGTTTAGTAACCACTCTCTACAGCAGCTAACCATTCCCAAAAACTTCCTGACTTCTTTCTGAATTTGAGGTAGATTCATCTGGTGAATTATTTCCACTCTCTCTGGTGACACCTTTCTAACTCCCTTTCCAATTATGTGTCCCAGACATTCATCTTCTTTTTGACAGTACTCCTGACTATTCTCATGCAATGGCACTGTGACATGAACTTGACAAAAACCAAATAACAGTAAGCCATTCTTCAGCACATGGAATGTGAAAAAATATGTTGGCTGGATTCGGTACCACAGGACAACATGGAAAAGTTATGCTATTAATCTCCTGCACTAATCTGTTCTTTTCATTTATTTTCTGTGAACCTGTGATCAGAAAGTTACATAAACTTCCAATCAATTCCATCAAAAATCCTTTACTCAGTTTATCTCCAATTATTGGTAACATTTCTGCAACTGATGGTGTTCTTGAATACATGTCACCTGATTCTAATTTGAATAAGACATGTTCTGCACATTTTATTAATCTGACATCCTTCTCTGTGAACTCTCTTGTTTCTGTGTTTATTATTTCTTTCAAATCAGAAGGTAATTTTTCAACAGTCCTTTCTGAAAACAAGCTGTCTCTTGTTGGGCCATTTTAAAATGTACATCCTCATCAAGAATCTGATAATTAACATCATCTGGTGTACAGTAATCTGTGCTGTTTAATTTGCAAAACAATTGTTTTCCTGCCAGGCCTGTATCACAAACAGCAAATTGGTAACTTTCCTCAAATGGGCCTATTTTTGCTGCAAATTCTTCTAAAACTGGGTTTGTAATTTCTCTTTTAAAACTCCTACAACTAAGTCTGGACCTTCCACTGCTTTCACAATGGACTTGGTAAATTCAGAATTGTTAGGGTTAAAACTCTCATTTTCAAATACAGCAACCTGTTGAACTGGGTTCTGATTTTGTTTCTGGAAAGAATTCACATTTGCTCTGGACAACCTATTTAAATTAATTTTAGCATTTTCCATATTTTGTGGGAGCATCTGGGCTTGAAAAACTCCTGCCATTGGTACTTGTTTCTGAACTGACATTTGCATTTTCTTAACTGGCACATTTTGCACCTGCATTTCTCTCTGTGTTTGTGCATCATGTTTACATTTATATTTCTTCTTCCAATGCTCAAATCTGTTATAAAGATGGCAAAAGGACACTGTTTCCAGCAGTGCAACATCCATACCTGAATTTGCACAAACCAAAACACCTTTACTTCCATCTTGTGTTCTTTTAATCTGTACCCAATTAACATCCTTTGCTGGCACTCTGCCCTTCAGGAAAGTAATCACTGCTACGTTTGTCTCCATAACAACAGAAAATGATGGTGCATTTATGCAATCCTTTTTCATTGTCTCCTCACCTGCCCTTTGCACAACATCTTTAGATTCAAATCACAATTCAGTTTGCTTGGCAGTGTCAAAAATCATTTTCAAATTAATACACAACTCTTTTAAAATTTCAACAAATCCATCAATTTGTGGGTACCACAGCATAAGTTTGTCTCTCAATTTAGGGAATGTGTTCAGAAATGCTGCAAGTTCACTTTTGTTCCGTGGCACATGAACATGCACTTCTCCCACCTTTTCTCTCAATGAGTAAGCAAAAGCTTCTCCCTCATCCTGTTTATTATTTTCTTCAACAAGGTCTGGTGGTTTCTTTTTCTTATCCAGTTTCCTTGCTAGGTCTGGTGGTTTCTTTTTCTTCTCATGTTTTCTTGCCCACTTGTCTCCTAATTTCTCAAACCCATTGCATTTGAAAATATATTTTATTATTTCTGCAATGTGCAATTGCATTCCTGAAGAACACATTTTCTCATTTGCCTCATCATTCATATGTACCCTGAAACTTGTTTGAAATGGAAAACTTCCTGAAACATCAATTTCATATTTTTGAGCCACATCAGTCAGTCTATCATGTGTAGTTACTGCACATGTAGCTGTTTCCTTACTCAGGGAAATTAATTCTTTCTCCTGACATTGGTTCAGATTTTCATGATTTAAACAGCAGGGACTGTTAATTTCTTCATGTTCAAATGTTGAATTTAAAACACTAAGCTGTTTCTCTTTTTCAGAGTCTGAGTTAATTTGTTCCCCCATACTCTCGATCTTTTTAATCCCTGCTGCTTCCTCAAAGCAGGTTTGAAAAATCCCATCTTCAAATATATTCATTTTATCCTGGGCTGCAGATGTTGTAAAGACCATTTTTCCCCCACCTTTCAGTGCTTGGACTGTCTGGGGTAGTTTCTGTTCAATAATCTGTGAATTCTGAGTTTCTGAAATAAACCCTGACATAATTACTCCTTCTGCAGCTCTTTGAACCTTTTGAGTAGGGACCATATTAATTGGGACAGTCACAATTTTTCTAGGCATTGCCTGTGCATCTGCAGTTTGTAATACTTGTACTGAATCAGTCACATTTGAAGCAGTAACACCTGGAGATATCACTGTCAGTGCTGAATCAACAGGTAGTGGGTCAATCTGGAATGTCTGCACAGTTCTCTCAATCTGTATTTCTCTCTGTTCAACAGAAGCAGTAGCCACTGTAGTACTTACTGGTACAGTATTATCAGTATTTTCAATGGGGACCACATAAGGTGGTAGACACTTAGTTAACAATGCATCCATTATTTCATCCCCTGAATCACTATTTATTTGAAGCTTTTTGTCATCTTTAATTTCCTTCTCCTGTATCTGGTGCTTTACCTTTTTATCCTCACTTGCTTTGTCTCTTGCTGCCTTTTCCCACATGCTTAAAGCCTCAAATTGTGCAGTTCTAGATGGTGTCTTTATTTCACATAACACTTCCCTTAATTTGTCAATAATTTTCAATTCAAAAGTACCATCTTCTGGAAATCTCAAAGGACCCTCTTTTTCAGTAATCTTGCACCATTGGTGAATCCAGATACATGAATTTTGTCCCAAATTGGTAGACGTAAAATGCACGGGTGTTCCTTCAGGAGCATCACCAATTAAAAACACATTTTTCACTTTACCTCCCAACAGTTTCTTTAAACCTTCAAACATTTTCATTTCTGCAATAGTTCAATGCAATTTCTTTTCACCAATGCGGTCAGTTTCAATTTCAATCAGTTTAACTCCTACTACTGACCCTCCACAAAATCTCACTGCAATATTTTTTTGAGTTTTCTTAATCAAAATTCTGTTAGTAACAACATAAAAACATTCGTTACTCTGTCTGTTCCACTAAATAAAGGATAGATTTCTTTTCACTGCGAATAACACATTCCGCTTACTCTTCACAAAGTAAGAACATCTGTTTACTCTTCAAACACTGCGAGTAAATCCCTTCCGCTTACCCTTCACTCAAGCTTGGAAGAACCTGCTACTCCTTCGGTGTTACCCTTTCTAGGTTATGTAAGACCAAAGTTTCACCAGCGAACTCTTTTGCTGTCACTCAAGCTCGGAAGAACCTGCTACTCCTTCAGTGTTACCCTTTCTAGGTGATATAACACCAAAGTTTTACCAGCGAACTCTTTGCTATCAATCACTCTCACTTTTACACAGAAAATAGTCCCTACTTTAACACTGCCAGCCCTGCATAGCTTCTCAGTGTTATTCCAACAGACGAGTAACCTCACTGCAGTGTGGTTTCTATCGCCACCCGCTATTCATTCCCCGGGAATTTTTCCAGACAACATAAAACAAGACGCTGACTCTTTTTGTTAAACATAAATCAATAATCAATAATTCTGTCCTATGAAATTACCAATATAATCAATAAAACCATCAAGTCAAAATGAGCAAAATTTCACCAACAGTCAAAACCCTTACTATTTTTTTTTCACTTCAAGAACAAAACATACCTTCTAGCACATTAACAACATTTCACAACCCTATTGATACTCACACCATTCCAGCAATTGCCTTCTTGCATTACCTTCCAGTACTGCTTTGCTAGTCTTCAAGTTCTGAGCATTGGAACAGGACTTTCTTTTGAGAATCTGGACATTTATCTAACTTGGGCAATTATTTTCTAGCGCTATTTAGGCTTTAAACTAAACTATGCTTCTTTTGGTGATGGTGTTAACCTTACCTCTGCTACCAGAAACGGATCCAGTGGTAATTTCACGGTAATTTCTCAATGCAAAACATCATTTACCTCTAGTTTACCGCTTTAAAGGTGATGGACCTTTGCCACCGTGTATCACCTTCAGGAGACTTTACATAAACATGAAAAATCAAAAATGCAATTAATATTTAAGCCAATAAAGAGAGTTGTGAGTATTTTTAAAGGGTTTTATTTTCTAGTCAAAAGTTAAGTTTCTCTGACCCTTTATTCATTAGTCAAATATCAATCAGGTTACAGAATTGAAAAATAGGAAACATAGAATTAATACAGAACATATTATAGATTGCATACAAAACACTCCATAAAGAAAAGGGAATGAGGCATAAAATGTCAGTCAGAACTCTTTAAAGAGTTTCAGGAAAAATATAATTCAAGAGTGAGTTTTGCAAGGCTAATCAATAATTAATAATTGGCAAAAATCTCACATAAAGAGAAATAAATGCATAAGACAAATAAATCTTTTCAGAACTAGTTAGTTAGTCAAAGCATAAACTTAGAGTTTTAGCATCTAAATCTAAACCTGTTCCATCAGCTGCTTTCTCTGCCCTGGTCTGTTCAATCTGTCTCTGTGTCTCACACAGAGAGGGTGCCCTCCCTTCACAAGACCACAGAGGAATGTGATCTGCCTTGCCAAAAATATGACGTGCAAGGACTCTCTGAAAAAATATGAGCAAGAACCCCTCCTCCCTCTGTCTCTCCTCGGACGCAATCTCCTCCCAGGCTGCACCCGCGATGTTCACGTACCTAACCCATATGATGTCTGTCAGATCTCCTTCTTCTCCTCTCCTCCCTCTAAGACTTCTAAGGCGTCTAAGCTGACACGCCCCCTATGGGGTCATTTTTATACTCTAATTCTTGGCTGACTATACTAATAATGTTGCAGTTTCAGTAGAAACTCGCACTGTGATTGGTTAGCATAGATGACATGAGGGTCTCACTATCCTGTTCTCATTGCAAATCCAACCCATACCAGTTCTGACAATAAGGGCTTAATGCTAAGAACAATATACATAACATGTATCAGTAAGAACATTTCTTGCAACAAAATGTAGCACTCAATTTCCTGTCTCTCTTTCACATAGCACACAGGGATGACACTTTCCCACAAATACTGGTACATTGGCACGATGACAGGAGTGTACAGTTCATTGTGGCCTTGACCCATGTGTCTTCACTTGAGGCACTTGGCAGTTCATGCAGCTGGCTCTGCGCATGCGTCTCTCATTCAGCACACTGCTAACAATTCTCAGCCATGCTGGATTCCTAGGCAGCCATTTTATAGTGGGCCCAAATGTATACTAAAGTAAAAACAAACACAAAAGAATATTAATTTATGAAGTAAAGCCCATTATGTTCACCTCCCACCATTCTAATACCCTGTATTAATTATTACCTAGCAAAAGCTATTAATTTAAAGCAGCTTTTCTATTATTTGTGCACCACATGCAAAATGTGCAATGTAAAACATAGCATAAACATGCTCTAGTGCAAATTTTCAAAGCGCAAACAATTAATACATACTCATAGCAACATGCTCTAATGTTTTAAATAGCTTTTCATGCAATATGCGTTTGCCCCATGTGTAGTGTTGGTGCATGGTTGATTAATGAATACACATTATAAGAAGATGCGTTATGAACTGAATATGCATTGTCTAAATATGCAACAAAGCCAAAGTCTCTTGAGACGGGAACAGGGGGTGTAGATTACAAGGAAAAGGAGCTGGGAGGAGAGAACACATTCCATGCTTATCTTCAAAGCTAAAAAGGAAACTGCAATCACGAGTTTCTCTACACTGCAACAACACATGTTAATTCAGCACAAGCATTTCAGACTGAAAGCATTTTGACCAGGCCTCATTTCATGTCTTTCACTTTGCATGCACCAAAAGTGCCACTTTTAAAAAGCATTTGACGAGGCCTCATTTCATGTTTTTCACTTTGCATGCACCAAAAGTGCCATTTTAAAATGCAGACTGTCTGAAACACAAAACAGAGTGATGCTTAATCTTGATGAAATCTAGCTCTATCAGTATGATCTTGTCATTCCCGAGTATCAGGTTATTGCTGGTATTTATTTTGTGTCTCACTTCCCAAAACGCTATCGCCTCTTCTTCAATCTCACTCCTGCTGTTAGGCCATCCCTGAAGAGCATATGCTTTGACTTTGGTCAGCACACCATCCTCTGTGAGGGCCGGGAGGTTGATGGCTAAGATTGGGTACTCATAGGTTTCTTCTTGTCGTGTAGTTCCTATAAGACCTATATAGGATCTGCGCGTTTAGACAGCATACACTGCGGGACTGGTGTCCAGACTGATTCCAGACACCCCCACCGGGTATGTTGGCCTGTGTACCAGCTAGCTCGCAATGCCTCTATAACCTCCTCTTACCAAGGAGAGAATAGTTCTTGGCAACTATCGAACATGACAACCCTGATCCCTCAGGACCGTGGAAACAGTAACTTACTTTTTGCTCAGTCACTCGTGTTCACTTGTTCTCAGAGAGATACACAGAATAAATGGTTGGGACATTTTCAATAAGTATTTATTGAATAGTTGTTATTCTAGCGTAAAATAAGTGTACTGAAATCACCAGTAGACAGTAGCATATATAAATGAGTAGCAGCACTAAGAAAGTAAACAGATGGTAGGTTTCTACCATTTTGCTAAAATCATAAATATAGGCGAGTATATAAAATACATGGCAATAAAATGCGTACTCCTACGATGCAGTCTAACTAGATGTAACCCAGTGTACCTAGCATGTGAGTAGGTGTAAAGCCAAGAATCCCTCTAGGATAAAGCCAAACCCATTACCTGATGTGAGACTGCGGGACCCCGTTCTGGTCTCAAGCCGAACACCCCGCAAGGGATGTTAGAACACTGCGAGCTGGAGTATCTGCATGCAGGAACCTCAGCGTCTTGCGTCAGTGTGTTGGCATGAAAGTCATGATCTCCTCTCTCTATTTCAGCAAGATGTGGTGTTTATATACCCTAAGGTAACCCCAGGGGGTTCTTCCTTCCTGTGCCAGTGTCGGACTTAGGATGACGTCGGGAATGAACTTTGTACACAGTTATTATGCAGGAGATGTTGGTCCTGCTGTGATTCCAAGAAACTAAGGGGGATATTCTCAAGAACGTGCGATAAACATCGCCAAAATAGGTTAATGCAAGTTTTCATATCGCCGTCTATCACGGGAAAATAACTCTGTATTAACGTTGTATTCTCAACACGGCGGTAACATGCGATAGTCTCCCGATATCGCGTCAAATGTCTGCCGGGACGGCGATGAAAATCCAAACCCGAACGCGAAAAAAGTGGCGAAGGGCACAACTGCGATAAGACAATCAGCGAAAAGCAGCGCCAGGCCTGCAAATCACACACATCAGGCGGGAAAAATCACTACAAAAGCAGAAAAAAAAAAAAACACAAACAAAAACCAAACTACAGCGAAGCACAATGGAGGCAGCCGGAGCAGGTACAGAGAACGGCCAGAACCCCACAAGCCCCCAGGAGGAGCAGCCTGGGACCTCGGGGACAGGGAAGGGCAAGGACAAGAAGAAGAGGAAGACGCGGTTTAGTCCGCAGGAAAACAGGATCCTGATCACGGAGGTGATAGAACACCATCAACAACTGTTCGTCACCTCCACTGTGTCATTGGCAACAACAAATGCAACATGGCAGTCCATCCTGGACAAGGTGAATGCAGTCGGAGTGCTGAGGAGGACAATGGAAGAGCTCAAGAGGCGCTGGAATGATGTGAAGCGCAAGACCAAGCAGAAACTCGCCAACAACCAGAAGGCAGCAATGCAGACTGGAGGTGGGAGTCCAGCGCCACAGGAGGAGCTGGATGAGATGGAGGAAATGGTGTCCACAGTCATCAGTGGGGAGACGGTGGCAGGAGTTGGGGCACTGGACACTGCTCAACATGACCTCACACAACAGCAACAGGGTGAATAACGACCAGGGACTGGGGGGACGCGGGGAGATGGGCACAATGGCACACATGCACAATTCAGTATAGCACAGTGCACACCCGCAATGACTCTGGATCATGTCCCTGATCCCCTTGGCACACTGCAGCACACCTAGAAACAGCAAGTAGGCCCCCGTCGACTATGTGCCCAGAGGGGACCCTTCCCACACATCACCAATCTCACCACCAACCCATGCACATGTGCCAAACCCAGCAAAGCGGCGTGTCTGTGAGCCACACTGACAATGCAAGTGACACTGCATGACGAATAGCATGGCTGCAGTCAATATATCATGACATGTTGCACGCCACGACACTGAGGTGGCTGAGTGTGGACCACATCCGTAAAGGAGCAGGTCACACTCTGACACATCCACGTGCACAAACAACCCCTGACATCAAAAACACATCTGCGGACAAACCATGCTCCAGAGTCCCAACTCCCACCAAGAGCCCAATTTACCTAAGAATGCAACATCTCAGCACAGAAGTCAAAGGCACACTGCCTGAAAGGGATAAGGGCCAGCCAAATCAGAGCTGCAGGGGCGACTCTCACAAAATGCAGCACACACACAACATTCAGAGCACATCAACATTGACAACAATGTGGTACAAACTGCTACACGTTCACAACAGAACAGAGGACACAACTGGTGCCGCTTGTGTGTAGAAACTGGTCAATGACATTTGGCATAGCAGGGAAATGTGAGATGATAATGTACAAGGACAAACACACATCCGTGATGTTGTCGAAATGTCCACTGTCCCGCATCAAATAGGCAGCGCCTCCCAAACAGTCACAATGTACATTGTCATGCAGTTTGTATGTATACTTGTACAATGCGTCAACATACATGTGAACACAATGTTAAACTGCATCTCCCCTTCACATTGCAGAGGGAGAACCAACACCTCCTGCAGAGCAGACCCAACAGCTCTTCACTGATGACGAAGAGGACCTCCACACCTTCGACACCGACGCCCTCCAAGAGTTCATGGACAGCTACGGCACCTCACCTCCAGGAGCAGGGCAGCCCAGCTGCATCGAGGAGACCCCACCCCCTGCACAGACCACACAGCAGGAAGCACCCACCACCACGGCTGACTCCCAGGACCCCCACGAACAACACATGGCCTTCCAACGCCGTGTGTTAGAGGTCCAGGAGAAGATGGCTGATCAGGTGCGGGTGGGGTTCGACCTCATGGCAGCCAAACTTGATGCCATACATGGGTGTCTGACTACCATCAGGGACCACTTACAGTCCCTAATGGACACCCACAGTCCGCTCCATGCTCTCCAACGATCCATGGCTGACATCGCTGGAGTCATGATACTGAGACAAGAACAACTGTCCAGTCAGAGTGGCTCCAGCGATGTCAGCCGGAAGTTGGGACACATGCGGGGGCTCATGGAGAACATGGAGCGGATGACGGCGGAAAGAATGGCTGCCACGGCTGCACACCAGCGAGATGTGGCTGGGATCTTCCATGCCCTGCAGCACATCGTCATGGCATTGCTGCCTCAAGGCCTTGCGCAGATGAATGCTGCTGCTGCTTCTACATCCACATCTCCTCCCCCTGATGTGTCAGTGCCTCACAGTGCGGCAGGCAATCCACCACCACCCACATGTGAGGCACATGTGACATCAGAGGACGAAGATGCGGGTGAATCAACCTTACTGGTAAGGAGGAGGCAGTAGCATTCATCTCCGCCATATGGCCTGTTTCTGCTTGGTTCTGCCCTTTGCATCATCACCTTCCACTGTCCCCCGATACACTCTACAACACTCACCTTGGACCTCGACATGGACTGCCATTTTCTGTTTGGTTACCAATGACACAGGGATCAGACTGTGGACTGAACTCTTCCTCTTCCGATGTACTTGTCATTCCCTGAAGCACTCTGGCTGGCCCTCCATGGGCCAATAATGTGATGTGGGGTTTGCATGGCCCTGTACTGCTCAAGCTGCAACACTCCACTGGATGTGAATTAAACATTCAGAATCGCACAGATGTGTCATGCCTTTGATCATTCAAGTATGAGAGTATGGATGAATGTAGGGTCAGTGATTCCCCCTTACGTCCATGTTGCTCTTGTCATGGGACTTGAGTCACAGGGTGCAACATTGCAGATTACGGTCCGGGTGGCGTAGACACTACAACAGAGACACAAGCATCAGTTACTTCCATGTCCAGCCCAGAACTGAAGCACACCCAGAGCCCCTGGCTCATTGTTCCCAACCCTACTCTGGCCTGCCATACGCCAGGCCAGTCCACTCCGCTTACGCTCAGAGGGGGGGGACAACAAAGCTACATGTCCCAGGTCTTCCCTTTAGTGATCTGCTGATCACTGGTCTAGTTGTCAGCATGCCACAGCCACTCCCTGAGGGCTGGTTCACACCCACACCACAACCATCCAGCACAGGCGTCACAGGACATGTGACCCTGCCAATAAAAGGGGCTTAGCACGTCACATTCTCCAATGCCGGAGATGACATGATGGTGTCCGCACCACGCGACACCATCATGAAGGGCCCATGAGTTGTGGCGCACTGAGTTGGTGGCACCCGCTGCACTGCGGCCAGCACGGGCCTACTGCCACGGGAGGATGACTTGCGGTGCACTGAGTTGGTGGCACCCGCTGCACTGCAGCCCGCACGGGCCTACCGCCATGGGACAATGACTTGCGGTGCACTGAGTTGCTGGCACCCGCTGCACTGCGGCTCGCACGGGCCTACCGCCACGTGACGATGACTTGCGTTGCACAGGATCAGTGGCACCCGCTGCACTGCGGCTGGCAGGGGCCTACCGCCACGTGACGATGACTTGCGTTGCACTGGGTCAGTGGCACCTGAAGAGCTGAGCGGGTGTGCAGCCTGCGATGATGCGTTGGCCTCGTTACAGCGTCCAGCGAATCAAGACTCAAATTGAACAGTGTGCCCTGCTGGACTGCAGTGTACGCGCAGGCAGCAGTCAGCAGTCAGCACACACATGACTCCGTGGTGCGGTGCCGCAGGGTGCGCTGGGGGCCTGTGGCGTGGAATCCAGCGATCGGCTGAGGAGGATGCACCAGCACGTGGTGGGCCCTCTTGGAGACATGCCGGTGGCGGCAGGTGAGCATTGAGGCCTGGGTGCGCAGGGGCGGCCAATCATCGCTGGGCGGAGGACCGGTCTGGGGACCAATGCTGGGGTGCATCAGGCGCACAGGATCGTGCAGGCACCGCCGGTCAAGGCGGTGGACTCGTGGCTGGGTGGGGGGCGCCGCCCTTGCTGACACGACCCTGCATGCGATGACGTGATGTGCGCGGTTTGGGACGTAGCCACCTCGTCTCTAGTGTGAATGTGCATGTTGAAGGTGGTCGGCCACGTGTGTGTAGGCCTATGGGCAGGTTGTGGCGGAGACTGAGACACATACAGTAGTCACTTTGGTGGTGGATTGGTGACATGTGCATTCCCACAGTTGTGATTTGGGGGATTGTGGAGTTGAGGTGTATGATGTGTTCAGTTGGTACTTGCTGATGGGCAGTGCATTTCCATGGGGGCCATCCTCAAAGCGCTGGTTGGTGGCGGACTTGTGGACATGTGGGGATCATGCACACTGCCTGGGGAGTTTGCGACGACATTGGTGGACAGGCCACGGTGGTCCACTTCTGTATGCACAGTGATGGCATGCGTGTGGTTGCTGTTGCGGTGATTGTGTGCAGTGTCGGCAGGGGGCACTAGTCATACACGTGTGCTGTGAATTGTCTTTCTGTTTGAACTTCCTGTATTGTAGCGAGAGGAGGACGTCGGCTACTCAGGAATCCACGAGGCCTACTATTTAGTATCGGCCACATAGTGTGCTTTGATCAGATCGATTGACACGAATCTCTTTTCTTTTCCGGCAAGAGGCGGTAGAAGTACAGTTCTTGATCCTTCAACTGCCAGGACAGGTACAGGCTTTCGATAGGATGGCCCGAATTCTTTCTTGTCCACAATCTTTTCTCTGACCAGATCCCCAACTTTAGGGATCCAGGCAGGTCTTGCCGTAGCTGACTTGACTTCCCCAGTGGCGGTTTTCTTTGTCTCGACGTTACTTAAGGAGGCTCTGGATTCATTCAGATCCTGTAAAACAGCCAAACATTTATTGATGTCAAACGGTTTTTCATCCGCCACTGTGCCTTCACAATCGAGATCAGGTACCCACATTCTTGTCCTAAACAGGACCTCGTAAGGAGTTGCACCTCCCAGAGAGCTTCTTGGCTGGTTATTAAGGGCCCGCTGGACCCCAAATAGGTGATTGACCCAACTACCACCCGAGCCTAATACCCTAGCTGTTGAAGATTGCTTTAAGTCCCGGTTTTTCCTCTCCACAACCGAATTTCCCTCGGGATGGTACGGAGAGGAGTACCGCAATGCTACACCCAAACCTCCCATGGCTTCCTTGTAAGCCCTAGAGCTGAACGCGGGGCCACGGTCAGAATGTAATGTGCCAACTGCGTATGTCCCTATAAAGACTCGCAAATCTTTTATAACAGTTCGGGCGTCAGCCGAGCGCTGAGGCCATACCCATAAGAATCTTGAAAAGGAATCCACTGCAACCATGATATACTTGTAAGCCCCGTCAGAATGTAAGGGGCCGCAGTGGTCCAGGTAAATGCATGCGAGCGGTCTGTCTGATATTAACAATGGTGTCTGCGCTGGGCGAGCTACGGTGGACCCTTTTATCTGTTGACAGATATCGCACTTTAAGACGAAGTCTTTCGTCTGCTTTGTTAACCCTGGCGACCAATAGCGTTGTTTCAGTAAAGAAACTGTCGCCGTAACTCCTGCATGCGCAAAACCCAGACCCTCGTGTGCAGCCAAGATTAAACCTAACCTGCGATCCATGTTTGGTATTACTCTATCCCCCACTCCAGGGATCTGAGCAAATGGAACGTTGTTTGCATCTAACTTGTAGGAGTACTTGAGTGGAAAACCTTTAGGAAGTGCTTTACTGTTGTTGCGTGAAGCAATCACAGCTACCATTGTGTTACCGTCTACCCTCGTTTTTGAACGGGTGATTGCAGCTACGGACGCAGTGCGTACTGCCCCCTTCGCGGCTTCATCGGCCAATGAATTCCCTTCAACATGAACGCCATCACGTTGATGACTCAGTGTGTGTATCACGTGAGCCCTTGGTAGTTTGTTCTTCAACTCTGCTACCTGTTCCCATAGTTTCCTAAGTTTAATTGTGCCACCTTTTGCATCTCTGTAATCATTCTGTCCCCAATAGTGGAGATATTCGTTGTACGACTGGACACAGTAAAAGGAATCACACACTATTAGTGTGGGGAATTCGGGATCCGTATTTATCAGTGCCAGTAGTAGTGCTTTTAATTCTGCTAACTAGATACTGCATTTTTGTACAGCTTGGACGGAACTTGTCATCCTGCATCCTACCTTTTACAATAGCGCATGCTGCACTGTATTGTTGCCTACTCCCTATGGCCGGTTGAGCAGATCCGTCAGTATAAATAATGTATTCATAACGATCTAGAGGCATTATTTTATTTGGTAGAGGATATTCTTGTTCATATTAGAGGAATGCTTGTGTTTTTAAACTAGGGCCATATCTGTATTCGACATCTGTTGCAGTGAGAGAATTAGCCCATTGTATCCATCTTGGATGTAACACTTTTGCATTTGGGACGCTTGCCTTTGGGGCTGCCTCTAAGGCCGGTACCGGGGTCACGACAATTATTCGTTTCCCTTGAGCTAGTGCTCTTTCTCTCCCTACAGCAGTCTGTACTGCTGTCAGAATTTTTTCTGTAGGAGCAAAATGCATTTCAGCGTTTGTGTACAAATGTTATTTATATGCAATTGGTACTGTTTCACCTTCATGTAAGTAAGTGTACCCAGATTGACCTGCGACTACGCGGATCACCAGGTTGCGTACGTTTACGCGTGTCTGTAAGTGGTTTGATGATATCATATCAGCTTGTAGGGAACGAAGGATATTCGTGTGTTCCTGTGTCCATTGTATAACTGAAAAGTCAGGTCTTATTAGGTCGTAGAAAGGGTTTACTCTCTCTGCGTAATCCAAAATGTATGTTGTGCCAAAATTCAAAAATCCCAGTATGGACTAAGTTTTTTAATGATTTTGGAGGTTGTAGCAGTGCGCACTTTTCTAAAAAGTGGGCTGCCAGGCTTTTGCCTTCACTTGAAAGCTCATATCCCAAGAATAGGACATTGAGGTGGGCTATTTTTGATTTTTTTAAATTAAATTTGTAGCCTTCAGAGGCGAAACCCAAAATTATGGTGCTCACCCTGGTCAAGTGTTCCCTAAGTCATCATCCGTCAGATAAATATCATCTACATAGGATAATGCTTCTTCATCCAAATTCTGTAGTAACTCTGTTACCCTCCTTGAGAATAACCCCGGGCTATTCTTATACCCTTGGGGGAGTCGACAAAATTGACGCTGGTACCCTAGCACTGAGAAGGCTGTCAAATATCTGCTTTCTGGCGCTATGTTTTGGCAGAAAAATCCATTTGAGATATCTAAAGTTGTTTTGTATTTCTTCCACACAATGTTATTCATTAATGCGGCACTGTGTGCATTCTGAACCGCAAATGTCTTTGTACATGAGTTCAGGTATCTATTGTCTAAAACTAGACAATATGAATTGCCAGGTTTCATTACAGGAAACAAAGGATTATTCATTGATGAGGTGCATGGTCTAATTACACCTTTGTATTCAAGTTGATCTAGGATCTCCCTGACCTGGTTTTTAGCTTCCTGTTTTATGGGATACTGGCTTTGTGGAGTTGGGTTTGTTTTTATTGGAATTACGTGGTGGGGTGATGCTTCATCCCACCCTACGTGGTTGCGGTATAATGCTGGAGCAAGGGCTACCGCCTACTCCTGTGCATATGTGTGTCTTAGGTGTGCGGGGACTAGGTCGGAGAAAGCTGGAAAAATTACAGTTTCCCCCTTTGGGCATTCCATAACAATAGTAGGCGGCCAATCTTTTGCCGCTAATAGGATGTCATAGCCCGAAGTCAGGTTCTGCCAAAAGAGACCCTTAACTTGTCTTGGCTTGTCTCCCTCCAGTGTAATTTCATGTAACTTGTGTGGGACACTCACCCTAGTATCAGGTGTTTCCACAGTGATATACTCACTGAAACTCCGCTGTCACCAGAAATTCGATCAGGTTCAGGCGAGCTATTGTTACCTCTGCCGCACTGTCTAGCATCGTCAGAGCCCATTCCCCGTTCAGTAGCTGAGTCCTCAGAATTCTGAGCATGTCTAACTTTGAGACCTGCTACTTTCTTCTTTTTAAATTGAGGTTTTGCTTTGCCTGTTCTTTATCTGGACCCCCCATTAGTTGGGGTTTTACTGGTCTAGCTCCCAGACTGTCTCTACCTAATTCGGCATAAGCAGTTTCAATTATTTTAGGTAGTTCTGTCTCCTGTTGTAATGGAGTGTACTCTCTCAGGCATTGGCGTATTGCCACTGATGCTGCTTCTCCTTTAATATTCACCAATATTATCGCAGATACCTGGGCAAAGTTATTTAACAACTTCATCACCAAGTTTAGAGCAGGCTCTGCTCCATACTCGCTCTGTATTTGTCTTAATACATCTGGTATTACCACTAATGAAAGGATACCATGTGTTCTGGTATATATTGCAGCAAAGACTGTGCCCCAAGAGGCACAATCCTCTATTGAGGGAGCTATCCCCATTGGCAAGCAAATAGTAAGTATTCTATGCTTTTCCTTAGGACCAGTGTGTGGAAACACTGCCTCCAGCTGTGTTATTTTTTGTGCTATCCAGAAGGGTATTTGTTCACGTTTTGTGGGCATTTTACCCATTACTGCGTTCAGTGTCTGTGGTGTAATCTTTGTTGTAGGAGCTTGGACTGGTCCTGGTTGTGTAGCCGGTGCGGGCTGAAGTGTGATTATTCTCAAGACAAACTGTGTCATATTTCTGTAAAGTCTTATTAAGTCTTTATGCTGTACAATTTAGTCTCCTCCTGGCATTGTGTCAATGTGAGGATGTGGTGTGTATGCCGCTAAAACTGGCCATGTTGCTCCGTCTCTTCCGAGCGGACCGAGTCTTTCTATATTTCTTGTATGGGGGAGGGCGCCTTTAAACCAGTAGAGGTGTTCTTCGTAAGTGAGTGGAATTTCAATGTCCTCATATGGATTATACTCATTTGGTATTACATCTTGTACATAGTAGTGAAATGTTTTGGTTTGTGCATTTGCCTGCGGGAATTTAATCCATGAATAGAATACCTCTGTTCTATGTGATTCGTGCACCTCAGTCAAGAAAGTCACTTGCCCACCCCTAATTGTAACACCATATGCTACTAGTTTTAGAGTGATGGCATTTCTAACATTATCTGAAATGTATATTGCATCTGCATCGTCTTCTTCGGCTGTGAAGCTTAGTGCATTCCCTACATCTACGTCTCCCTGTTCGGTCATTATCTTTAGAAAAGAGAGCGTTTCAAGGGAACTGGGATAAGGTGTTATGCACAATTAGGAACACTGTATCCTTCAAGCTTGATTAAACCAACAGCTAATACGTAGGAATTTTCCTACTCAGCTGCGGTAGATTTGTTCCCTCCCACTCCAGACATCTCTGGGGAAATGTGAGTAGGGGTCTCTGAGAATAGCACGACTGAACTACTCGGATTTGACTGTTAAATAAGTGCCAATACCAATGTTGGCGGCGCCATGTTGTGTAGTTCTTATAAGACCTATATAGGATCTGCGCGTTTAGACAACATACACTGCGGGACTGGTGTCCAGACTGATTCCAGACACCCCCACCGGGTATGTTGGCCTGTGTACCAGCTAGCTCGCAATGCCTCTATAACCTCCTCTTACCAAGGAGAGAATAGTTCTTGCAACTATCGAACATGACAACCCTGATCCCTCAGGACCGTGGAAACAGAAACTTACTTTTCGCTCAGTCACCCGTGCTCACTTGTTCTCAGAGAGATACACAGAATAAATGGTTGGGATGTTTTCAATAAGTATTTATTGAACAGTTGTTATTCTAGTGTAAAATAAGTGTACTGAAATCACCAGTAGACAGTAGCATATATAAATGAGTAGCAGCACTAAGAAAGTAAACAGATGGTAGGTTTCTACCATTTTGCTAAAATCATAAATATAGGCGAGTATATAAAATACATGGCAATAAAATGCGTACTCTTACGATGCACCCTAACTAGATGTACCTAAGTGTACCTAGCATGTGAGTAGGTGTAAAGCCAAGAATCCCTCTAGGATAAAGCCAACCCCATTACCTTATGTGAGACTGCGGGTCCTCGTTCTGGTCTCGAGCCGAACACCCCGCAAGGGATGTTAGACCACTGCGAGCTGGAGTATCTGCATGCAGGAACCTCAGCGTCTTGCGTCAGTGTGTCAGCATGGAAGTCGTGATCTCCTCTCTCTATCTCAGCAAGATGTGGTGTTTATATACCCTAAGGTATCCCCAGGGGGTTCTACCTTGCTGTGCCAGTGTCGGACTTAGGATGACGTCGGGAATGAACTTTGTACACAGTTATTATGCAGGAGATGATGGTCCTGCTGTGATTCCAAGAAACTAAGAATCCTCATGCATAATTTATGAGGCCAGTGTCCAGGGAAAAACCCTACGTACTTGTGTGTAGTATTGTAACTGGGTAAAAGGTCAGTCCTTCAAATCTGTTATGTATGTAGTATCGGAGAGAATGTAGGTGAAGGGTTATGATGTTACCTAGACCTATATCGAGGTACCTATATGAAGTATAACACTAAGGGGGATCTTGAGAGAAAATCCGCGGCCTTGTTTTGGTTCCCTGGGATGTATTCCAGTTTGTAGAAAAAACTCTAGACCCAACACCCATCTGGCTATTCTTGGTATGCTGTTGTGTAAGATCCTTTGGTTGAAAACATGTGAATGAGGGGTTTATGGTCTGTTCTAATGTCAAATTGGATGCCCCACAGGTAAAATTTTAAGTGTTTGACTGCCCAAAAGCATGCAAGAGCTTCTCTCTCTACCACAGAGTAGTTAGCTTCTGATTTGTTTAGGGCACGAGATGCAAAGGTCACGATACGCTCCTCACCCTCAATGACTTGTGAGAGGGTAGCCCCCAGGCCCTTGCTGCTGGTATCTGTGGTGAGAATCGTTTTCCTGCTATGCTCGAAGTTACATAAATATGGGGCAGAAAGAATGGCTCTTTTGATGTTCTCGAAGGCATTTTGATGTTCCTCCATCCAATTGAATTGCGTATGGTTAAGAAGTTCTCTTAGGCAATGTGAAAGATCTGAAAATGTACAAACATATTTTGACATGAACTCTGCAAGTCCTAAGAAGGACTTCAACTCCTCTTTGCTTTTTGGGGAGACTGTCTCTTGAACAGCCTTGAGCAGGCACATTTTTGGCTTAAATCTGTCCTTTGAAATGGAATGACCCAGGTATTCTACTGTGCTCACCCCAATTTGGCATTTCTCTCTATGTAGGGTGAGTCCCGCATCTCTGAGTTTGCACAGGACCTGTCTTAGGTGCATATCATGTTCTTCCTCCGTGGCCCCGTAGATTAAAACATCATCCTGGAAGCAGAGAGTTTTAGGGATTCCCTCCAGGATGCTTTGCATGATCTTTTGGAATACCGCGGCAGCAGACGCCAGGCCGAACGGCATTCTGCAAAACATGAAGGATCTCATCGGTGTGGTGAAGGCCGTCAACCACCTGGACTCTGGATGCAGTTCAACTTGGTGGTACGCACTGGATAGGTCCAGAACTGAGAAGCACACGGCATCGCCCATAGTGCTCAACATTTTGTGGTTCCGAGGAAGAGGGTATCTGTCAATTCAGATGTTACGGTTGAGGTCAAGCAGGTCCACACACAATCTGATCCCTTTACCCTTTCTTGGTGATCACAATGGGCGCCAACCAGTCAGAACTCTCGACCGGTTGAATAATCCCCTGACTTTGTAACCTGCATAGTTCCATCTTTAACGGCTCCTTCATGAGGTGGGGAATGGGTCTGGTCTTATGCACAACTGGTTTGGAGTCCTGTCTGAGTTTAATTTTGTGCTGAAACTCTTTGAGTAGGCCAAGTCTTTCATTGAATATTTCCGGGAATTCTTCGCAGATCCAGTCCCCTGTATTGGATTGACTGATCGATAGGACTTGCTCTGGGTTGTTGGGGTCAAGTTTGATCCCCAATTCCTTTTGGTGTTTCCACCCCAAAAGGTTGGACGCTTCATGGACCATGTAGACTTTGCCTACAGTAGTGCGATTTTTAAAGGTGATGAGTGATTTAAACATTCCCTTGAGTGGAATGGGGTCGCGATTATACCCACTGGGAGCAATGTCCGGGTTTATAGACCTTCCTCCTTATCAATTCTCATCTTGCAAAATCTGCTGAGCTGATTATGGTGTAGGGAGAGCAAGAGTCAGCAAACACTTTGATAGGGTTGCCATCTAGACTGATGTCACAGACTGGGTAGTTGACAGCATGGATCGTGGTGAGGTCTCCCACTTGCAAAATTATTTTCTTGACCGATTGAATGACCTCCTCTAGTTCTCTACTTTCACTGCGTTTCTCTTTGTGGAAGGAATCCCTGCAGACTCTCGAAAAATGTCCCCTTCTGTTGCACTTCCTGCAAGTGGCGGACTTGGCCTGACAATATGGAGAGTTGGCGAGGTGATTGCTACTCCTGCATCGGTAGCATTGAAGTTTACTGTGCTCGCTTTCGGTTTTAGGTTTGGCACCATTGGGATTCCTTATTTTGTATATCTCCTCTTCTGTATTCACCTCTTTTATTACTGAAACAGATTCATTTGAGGTTGTGGATCTGATTTCTTTCAGGCATACCGCGGTGTGCTCAATAGATTTGGCAATTTCTACCGCTTCTTGCAAGTCTGGTTGTTTTTGTAATAGTTTCTCTTGGATTCTTATGTTGTTGGTGCATCTTACTATTTGGTCTCTGATGAGTGAGTCATTTAAATCTCCAAAGTCACACAGACTGCTCAATCCTCTCAGAGCAGCCACGTAGTTTAAGATACTCTCTTGCTTACTTTGGGTGCGGCAGAAGAATTTGTGCCGTTCTAAAACAACATTAATTTTGTCTCCAAACTGCTTCCCTAATTTAAGGAATGCTATTCATCGGCCTCATCCTCCTCCTCATCATCATCAAAGACTGGTTCAGGAAGGGAATTATATACTTTTCTACCATGTGCTCCCAAATTATGGACAAGAATGTGTTGTTTCCTGATGGGACTGAATTTTTCTCCCCCAATAGCTATTAAATATGATTACAAAATGTTAGCCCACTCCTTCCAGGGGATATTTGGCTCTCCCACCTCATTCAAGAATGAAACAGGTGGGGACATACCTGCTGTTGCCATGTTTGCGAAAGCGGGGAAAGGAGGGAACCAGGGTAGAAATTCAGATGAAAGAGGATAACTTAATGAGACAAATGAAAATCACAGTACTTTAACAGTAAATGCAAATTTCCACAGTGTAAACAGATAAGAGGAACCCACTATAACCCCCCAACAATTTTAAACCACTAGCAGTCACCCTCAGACTACTTCAGCAAAGAGAGAAACAGGGGATATACCTTCAAGAGTTGCTAAGCTGAATAACAAGAGGAGATTACACAAGAAGCGCAGAATAAATATGCATTAAAATAATAGAGATCAAGATACTTTAGAGTTTATCTATGTGTGGCTGTGGACTGAAAAGGGTAAAAAGTCACCTGAGCCTCCTCCAGGGAGCGAGGAAGACCAGCAATGCAAGCTGTGGCTAGTCAGCGCAGAACCGATGAGCGAAGAAGGACAACAAAGCCTTTCCCCTGCTGCAACCATCCAAGAGTTAAGCACAAGTCAGCTGTGCCTATCAGCGTGTATTCTGTGAGGAGACTCCGAGAGGCTGGATACCGGTGAATGACAAGCAACAGCTGTGCCTGTCAGCGGTGTGGAGTGAGGAAACCACAAGGTGGCGGTTGGGAGCCCTCTGATGCACTTCCTGGGGGCTGCCCGTGAACTTGATAGAAGCGTTGGCCTCGAGGGAGTGAAGGAAAGCTCCCTCCCCCTTGCCAGCCCTGTCCTGCTGAGAGGTCCCGAAGCGCCAATTGGCTGTGGCGAAGAGAGGAAGGCAGAGGAAAGGGGCGGCTCAAATCCGCTGAGGATTGCCTCAAGACACAGATGAAGGGCTCCGTAGCATTTAGAAAGTAGAGAAACGGCCGGGGAGACAGGGAAACTCGCCATGGCAGGCGCACCGCACCCAGATGACCGTTAACTAAGACAGCTGACTGGAGCTTCAGATTGGCACTTAGCGGTGAGGCAAACGTAAGCCCAATTAACACCCCACAACCAGCGCATTGCCCCTCACAGATCTATAAATTCAACAGCTGACAGAAGCCTCAGTACTGGCACCGTGAGGCGAACCAAATGTATGGTTCCAAAAAGGCTCACTGACAATAAGTTTATACAAAGTCCTTGGCAGAGGTAGAGCTAGCGTGCCACATAATTCAACGATGGGGCAGCACGACACAAGGAATTGACACAGTACCTTAATGCAGAAAGGGACAGCATGTGACTCGTGGAGTAAGGAGAAGGGGAGGAGACGGAGATTGCCCCCTTATGCAAGCCAGCTCGTCGCCAGTGTTACAAAGATGGTCATCAGGCAGAAGAAGTACAGACTCCAGGTGGGTTGAGGTAAGATTTATTCACCGTCTTCACTGCTCTACTCCGGTCACAGCCTAGGTGCCTCACAAGCATAACTGAACATTCTAAGGTACCCTTCAGAACCCACAGTGGGAAAGTTCCACTTAACTTAGGAAGGGAGGGGGAGGAGGAAGGTACCAAGTGGAAAGAATAAAATTACAACAGTTTCTTATGGAACTCACATTGCTCCAGAGGGGCAAGCAGATGTTGTATCTGAGGTAGGTGTGTCAAAATCACAAACCTTTGCTGCAAGATCCCACTGGGTGCTTTAGAGGTCTTGGAAGTCCAAAGTGTGTAGCCTGAACTTTTCAGGGCTTCTAAAGCAGCTCTACTGGGTCACTTTTAAGGCTCGAAGGACCTCAGCGACAGCACTTGGGGGCCAGAAGTCACTCTAGCGAAGGCCACCTTTAATATCCAGTCCAAGTCTAGTGGTCTAAGTGGTCGACTGGGGCTCTCAGGAAAAAGGCCTCTTTCAGCTTGTGTCCTTGTAGCCACACAGGAAGCCAGCCAACTGGGAGTCCACTTCTTTATCCTGGGTAAGAGAGGGAGCAGGTCCAGTCCTGCAGGGTGCCTCCCAATATACAGCAAGCAGGGTCCAGTTTTGTTCTTGTCTTCTGCAGGTCCAGAAAGTGTTCTGAGAAGAGTTCTTTGGGGTGCTAGATTTATGGTTGACACTAGCCAGTGGGAGTGACTCCTGAATACTCCCTAACCATTGGCCTAAAATTTCCCAGAAGCCACGCTACCCACTTTTTCAGCAGTTCCTGCTTGCCATACTGCAAACATACCCACAGTGCCCGTCACTTTTCCTTTGTGCAGACCCCTTATGTCCTCCCATTTGTATTCTCCAAACCAGTTCTTTGGGTAGATTCCCTTTCACTATGTTCATAGCCTGCCTAGCTAGTATGGGCCTTGAAGACAAAGACTTTCTCTTCTTCAGGGCTCTCCTCACACTAAACTATGAATGGGCAGGCTTCACCTCTGTCCCTTTCAAGTTAATGAAGTTCCTGGGCCAACACCCACTGTCCTTAATGAGCTGATACCAGTCCATCCTTTCACCAGGCCTAAGATATTGTTCTGGCCTGGGAACTGTTTTCATTTGCCTAGATAGCAGCTGGATAGCTTTTAGGGAATAGCCACACTGGAAAACATGCTAACTTTAATTCCACACATGTTTAATTTTTATATATTAGGCACCCTACCTTGTGTCTGACAAGGCACACTTAGGGATGACTTATGAATATTTTAAAGCATTGTTTGTTTTGCACCTGTGAAAAAGGGTTATTTTGGCAGATTTGACAGTGAAGTTTAAGACTGCTGCAGTCAGGATACACATGGTAGACCAGAAGCCATGTTTTACAGGCCAACCCTATGGATGGCACCATCAGTGCTGCAGTCCATAAGTGGCATTTACCTTTCAGGCCCTGGTTGTAAGTCCTACACCATAAAACAGTAACTTATAGTCAGGTTATGCCAACCAGGGATAAGCCAATGTATCCCTGTTTAATAAGGAAGCACAGTCATTCATTCACAAGTACTTTATTCGGCCAGTAAAAGCCATAAAAGTAAACAATTAAAACACATTAAAACTTTAAAGTACGGTTAATACATTGAGAGAGAATACACTTGTCCATTACAGAGAACCTATCAAACACATATTACATGTGCTGCAATTAATTCAGAAGACACATTTTAAAAAGTCAAACAGCAGATATCAGTACACTGATAAAATAAGACAAAATAAGATGCCTAAAAGTGAGTACTTAATTAAAAATCCCCTTAATTATACATATAAAATCTGTTAAAAAAGTCCTGTAATACCGTTTCCATATTTAAAAGATGTTGCATAGCTACTGCAAGGGCATCTTCTTCCTAAGTCTAATGGCCCCTAGCAAAAAGCTTACGACCCCGTAGCACACCATGGGGGAGGGTAACATTTGCAAAAATAATAATGCAGGCCTAACTTGGGCAAAATTGGCCTCTCTCAATAGTGGCAGTATAAATTTCTTACGAAAGGGGGCATAGTATTCACAAAAGAAAGTAAAATGCAAAGTATCCTGTTCCGAAAAACTGTCACAGGGGCACGGCTTTAGGGTACCTGGCATTAAATATCCCTTGGGAAAGGCTAAAATCCAGGATACCTGATTCAACCGGAATCTTGTTAAGACAAAGCGATGTTGTACATTGGTGACTAATGACAGGTAGGGCTGTAACTGTGTGGTCAGACTTATGGTAACATACCTTCTCACTGAGCGCTTACCTTATTCCAAGCCCTCCCTGGTCACCTGCTGCCTGGCCAAAAACTTCAATTTGACATCCCTGATGGCTGCCGGTCCCAACGGTCTGGGTTTGCTGTACATATACAGACAACCCAGGTCCCTCATTTGCTCCCTTATATAATTCAACCACGGGATACCAAGCGCCCCTTCAAGGGAAATACAGTCCACTAATACCATCTGGTTCAGGGTGGTAGAGGGACTCGACTAAATCCTTAACCAAAGTACCAATGGTGCAACAACGATGTGATCAGAGATGTCCCCCAAGCCAGGCTCTTCATGCAAAATAAAGGCAGGGGTACTTGATGGGACAGCAAGGAGGCAGCGCATTAACTTATTCTCAAGCCCCTGGATATCCCTCATGTCCTTATGGCCCCATCCATCACACCCATATGTTGCCATGGGTATACACTTTTCTTTATAAACCTGAAGTAGGGCGGGTATAGGTTTAGACCCCAACCTTTTGGCAAAATCCCATACAGCCCCAACTGCTCTTGCCAATATGTTCTTTTTTAGTTGCCTTTGTGCAGCCCAGGTCCCCTGATCATCAAACAACACCCCCAAGTAAGGGAAGGTGGACACTTTCGACAGTTCAACCCCTTACAGACAAACTTACTCTTGGCAGCCACTTTACTACCTATTGTCATTGTGTGAGATTTAGAGAAGTTGGTCGCTAGATCAAGTGACTCCATAAAATCGATAAAAGCATTTAAAAGGTTTTGGAGGCCCATTGCAGTCCTTGCAAACAATACTGCATCACCAGCATACAGTAGAGCAGGGACCAATTTGGCCCCTGCTCTTGGAATATCTTTAGCTCTGGCTGTGAGGATATCGCCAAGTTTATTTATGTAAAGCGTAAACATCAAAGGGGCCAGAATGCACCCCTGACGTACCCCTCGCTTAACCTCCCAGGAGTCAGTCAAACTACCATCTTCCTTGAACCTTACCACCGCAGTGGTGTTGTTGTGAGCATAATGTAAAAAGGATACTAAACTCGACTCCATACCCACCTCCTCCAGGATCTGCCACAGTTTTGATCGGTTGACTCGATCAAAGGCCGATGTTAGGTCCATAAATCCCATGTGCAATGTACCCCTCTTTGCAATAGTGTACTTCCAAATAACCAGGCTCAAATTGATACATTGGTCAAGTGTCTCCTCCCTTGCCTAAAACCGTACTCTAGATCATTAATAACATTAAAATTTTCTAGCCACGAAGTTAAACGATTCAAGATCACCTTGCCCATGATTTTAGCAGCGGAGTCCAGGAGCGAGATGGGTCTGTAACAGGAAGGATCATCTCTTGCGCCCTTTTTAAAAATTGGAATAATAATAGCCTTCGCCCATGATGAAGGAAAACCACATGTGCTGGCCGCATTAAAAACCCGCGCCAGTATTGTTGCCCAAACCTGAGGGTCTGCCTTATACAAGTCAGCTGGTACCCCATCCGGGCCGGGTGCCTTTCCCCCAGCTTTAGCAAGGATGGCTGCGTGAACCTCAGTGACCTTAAAGTGAAGTGATTCCAGAGGTAGACTAGGGCCCCCCTGTTTTTCTGTCCCCTCTAACTCATCATTGCTATACAAGCCGCCAAAAAACTCGAACCACCGTTCTGGGGCTACAATGCAATCTGTACTTGCATCTCCGAAAAAAACGGGCTATTGACCACAGCCCAACACGTATTACTGTTTGAGTATGTACTAGCTAGGCCGAGGTCCTCCCAGGCCTTTTCCCTGATAGCTTTCTTCCTCTCGTAAATGGCCTGTTTATAAACCCTAACACAACAAAATATCCACAGGTCTAACAAGCCTATTGAAGATCTGAAAGCATGACGCACAAGAAAGAGACCTTTAATTATCCCTGGGGGGAATCCTTTAAAAAGGACGGAATCCCATCACTCACTGAGGTGACATGCTTCATCATCTGGGATCTCCTCTTAGTTGCAAAACCTAGTGCAACCAAGGGCTACAACCCCCTCACTGTGAGGGAGGAGCTCAGGGATGTTTTCAGGGATAATGTTGGTTAATAGGATTTCCTAAAATCCATCAGATGTGAAGAGTATGGGTTTTTGATAGTGATGGGCGCAGTGCAAATGTGTGAACTATAATGTGAGAATTAAAATTGGCTACCAGGAGAAAAAGGTTTTATTCATTATCTCTTGGTGTCCAAATTAAAAACAATGCAGGTGCAGTTTTGAAATAATAACTGCATGTGTCCAGAAACAAGGTCTACATGTTTCGGCCATTGTGATTCAGATGGAATCGTGGCCTTCCTCAGGACCTAGATGTAATGATGCTACTGCGTGATTGTGAGTGAGTGAAAAAAAGAAGAATATTATCAGACACAGGATGTTGGAACGAATACAACCTTGCAAACCTGATGTCTAGGTTCTCGGTGGAATACAGAATGCTGGTGGCACCTAAAGAGAAAAAGGTGACATCAGACAAACCAAAGGATCAAATACTTGCACTACATGCTTGTAAACTACGTGGATCCTAGCGACCCATCGTAACTGATACCAATATAGTGTACGTGCAACATTGTGTACTGATTATCACTTACCCGTAATTCACGAGAAAGCAGCCTCACCTCACCTGGCTGCAGCTCAGGACGTGAGGCCCCGCTCTAAGGAAAGAAAAAGCATAAGTGGCAATCAGACATGAAGCGTGTCATAAAGTCTGTGATACCAAAATGCTGTCAATATCATTGTGAGTCAATGTCAAAACAGTGCGATGCTGAGTAGAGAGTGTCATACTTGAATAAGACAAAAAACTGTCATGAGGACATGCTCGTAGTCCTCTATACTCTAAGGCCAAACTGCAGATGAAAAATGAGACTCTAAAGACACCGACACTCCCAAGAATGATTGGGGATGTCGAAGTTTTCGTGCACTCGATCACGACAAATCACTAATATCAAGGCCACCACTAGGTGAACAGGCAAGGATACAACTGTGTAACTATACCCTTAGTGTTGGAAATGGCCCTTTTTGCAGGGTTATCCCTAAACGTTTTGCTTCTTCCTCCTTTGTGTTTCCTGACCTGTGGTTGTTGGCTATAGAACTCTGGGCATTTTACCACTGCTGATCAGTGCTAAAGTGCATATGCTCTCTGTGTAAATTGTTATTGTGATTGGTTATCCATGATTGGTATATTTGTTTTACCAGTAGGTCCCTAGTAAAGTGCACTGAGTGTGCCAGGGCTGGTAACTCAAATGCTACTAGTGGGCTTGCAGCACTGATTGTGCCACCCACATGAGTAGCGCTGAAAAGAGGTCTCAGGCCTGCCACTGCAGTGCCTGTGAGCAGTTTGTTAACTGCCATGTCGACCTGGCCAGTGTACACACTTGCCAGGCCTTACCCTTCCCTTTTCTTACACTTAGGACACCCCTATGGTAGGCCCAAGGTACCACCCTGGGCAGGGTGCAGTGTATGTAAAAGGTAGGACATGTACTAGTGTGTGTAACATGTCCTGATAGTGAAATACTGCCAATTTCGTTTTTCACTATTGAAAGGCGATCTTGCCCATAGGACAGAATGGGGAATGCTGTGTAACATGTTTACCTGCATATCTTCCCATAGGAGTGAGATAGAAAATTGGAGTCTGGTATCCCTGAACTCAGAATTTAATAACACATCTTTTAGTAAAGATGGTTTTTAAATTCTGTGTTTGAAAATAGCACTTTTAGAAAGTGGCTATTTTCTTATTCAACCTTTCTGTGTGCCTCTGCCTGTTTGTGGATTGACTGTCTGGCTTGAGAGTGACATGGGCTGGGGTGGCTCCAGTAGTCTGGGTGAGTCAGCACTAGGCTGAATAGACCTATCTGCATTTGGAGTGGTGGGAGGAGTAGCACCTGGGCCTGAATAGGGCTGTGCCTGCCTTCCACAATGCTGGCTCCACCTCCTGCGGTGCGTCTGAAGACCCTGGCCCACATTCACAAAGGAAGAAGTTGTGCACTGGCAGAGTGCACCCAGAACTGGTTTGAACTGGGTCCAGGACCCCTAACACATAGAGAACAAATACTTTTGGGGTATAAAAGTAAGAGCTGAAACCCCTGAAAATTAGATCATCCTGGAATCAAGAAGAAACCTTTGCCAAAGAGAAGAGCGTCAGAAACTGAGAAGGACTGCCCTTGCTGTGTGTTCTGGGGCTGACTTGCAGTGGCTATTCTGCCAAGGAAAGGGGAAGGACTTTGCTGTGTGCTGTGTCCTCTACTTGAAAAGAAAATCTTCAAGGGCCTGATGAGAGCTGGCCTCCTGTTGTGGAAACTCAGGGTCATCAAAGTTTTCAAGACTACTTCGTGATAAAGAGGAACCTCTGCCAAAGAAGAACAGCTGAAGAGACTGAGGAGAAGTACTGCCCTTGCTGTGTGCTCTGGGGCTGGCCTGCAGTTTCCTGATTTAACTGAAGAGAGGACAAGGGACTTTGGTGTGTGCTGTGTCCCCCCTGCTTGCTAAGGACTTTGCTGTGTGCTGTGTCCTGAAGGAACAAGTCTCCAAGGGCCTGAGAAGAGCTGGCCTCCTGTTATTGAAACTCAGGCATACAAAAGTTTCCAAAAAGCGTCTTGCCTCTGCTGTGTGCATGTGCTTGCACCCAGCTTGTGTCCTGCGAGGAGCCCGTGTGAAGAGAAGCTTCCCTCGTGATCGCCTCTACCCGTGGTCATGACCTGCGAGAGCGCTGAGTGCCTAATTTCACCGCCGCCAGCCCGTGAGCCCGAAAGCGCTGTGCATTTCACCGCCGCCAGCCCTGGAGCGCTATGCACTTCACCGCCGCCGGCGCAAGTCCGCTGACGTCAGGGGGAAGCCGCGCTGGGATCGGCGCCAGCGCGGGGTGGTGCCTAGCAACGAGGGGCTCGTCACGAAGAGGAGCTGCGCTGAAGGCAGGAAGTGCGAGGCGTCGCCCAGCAACCCGACCTCGTCACAAAGAACAGCTGTTGCCTGCGAGGAGAAGAGCGAGAGACCGCACCCCCCCCAGGTAAACGCTCGGATCAAAGTCCAGGGAGCGTGTGTGTGTCGCCGCCTGGGGCGGGGGTGCGAGTCTGCGAGAATCTGCTCTCGGCCTCTGACTTTGGCAGTAAGAGCCTCTGCCCGAGTGCCCGTAGTCGTCCGTACTTGTCCCAAGAGGAGCGGCAGTACCGGGGCCTGTATCAGGACAGTCCTTATTTTCAATCTAGAGCAGTTGGGGCATATCTTGGTAATCGCTGACCGCGAGTCAGCCGCACGTGGCGAGGGGCCCGCAACAAACACCGTGAACCGGTGCTGGACAGTATTTTCGATCTGTGATTAAGTAATTAACCTACAGAAGTCAGAACTTACAAGCTTATTTTCGTTTCCTTACCAAGAACCCTATCAAAGACATTTCTAAAGAAGAATCACTGTATGTTGGAATTCCTGTCGTTTTGGTCTTGCCTAAATTCAGATAAAGATAACTATATTTTTATAATAACCTGTGTGGTGTCCATTTGTGGTGTTTCACTGTGTTACTGTGGGTGTTGGTGCAAATACTTTACACATTGCCTTGGGGATAAGTCTGTCTGCTCGTGCCAAGCTACCAAGGGGGTGGGCAGGGGTTATCTACAGTGTGTTTCCCCCTTACCCTGACTAGAAGCAAGGGTCCCTATTTGGTCAAAGGTACCTACCTCTGCCAACTAGAGACCCCCATTTCTAACACTTAGTGTATGGGTAGCTGTGCCTAAAAAGAACGCGCTCATTCTGATGAGTAGTTGAACATAGGCACAAGAACCAGTGTGGCATGGATAATAAATCACAGTTCAACAGACGAACGTGCTGATTCCGATGGCATGCCGGATATAATAAACCCATGCCGTTTTACAAAAAGAGTTAACGAGGCATTTATGCATTCATGCAATGTGAAACGACCTCTAATTAGGAAGTAGTAATAAGCGAGCACTAGAGCCGATATATATGTGAGGTAACCGACAGTCTAACAGTCACCAACAACATTACCCTAAAGAATATCTAGCAGTGCGGGGGTGCCGATGTCTCACTTACCTATCCGTCGGTACCTCGAGCCTTTGTTGAGTTGTATGCGGAGGTAACTGACGGCAGGTTCTGCCTTGGCTTAAATACTAAAAAGGACTGCACCGGTGTTCCTAATCGTTCTCCAACCGGGCGCTTACTTCTCGCGTCAGTATCCACAGGACTACAAAAAAGCCCAAAGCAGCATGGGAAATGGAATCCTGACAACGCAAAATGCTTCTCACCACGCTGCGAGTGAACTCTATTACAGCCCTCGATGTCGTGGAAGAGCTGCCAAATTAGCCATCAAGCCATTGAATAATGTCTTGTGGAAGAGACTCTCGGAAAAATCATGATAATGCACCGTAAGAGACAGTAAACCAATACTGTCACGCACTACAATGTACGTAATCAAATTGATAAACATGCGGTATACCATACAGCCCTCTGATGAATGTCCGGCTGGGGCATGCCCCTATATGACCAATAGTCCACACTTATTGAAATGCTTTGAGGGTCATGGAAAAGACGTTATGGCAATACCATACTTTGCAATATTGTAAGTGTAGATAATTATTTGTTAATATGTCTCAGATAGAGTCATAGATCCTACCAGAACCCTTTGTAGGCATGGGCAATACGACCATTGGCCACATGATTCAACTAGCCTGGGTGCCATATATGTGATGTTTTAATCAGTGGACTGTCATAGTAGGAACTACCTCCCAGCCAAAGCAATTCAAAACAATTCAAAAAGTAATTCAAAAAGTAGCAAGAGTGTAGTCTGGGGCGTGAAATGTAATGTGAAGGCTACAATTAAAGCTGCAGTGAGGTCCAAGGTATCTCGTCGTTCAGACCTGTACTGTCGCTTTTGCGTTTGAATACCCACTTCTGTTCTTTGGTAAACAAAAACTTAGACACATCTGTAATATGAGTTGGAATGAACGGTTGTTCCAAAACGGTCCATTTGAATTTATCTGCATTATGTTTAAAATCAAGAAAGTGTTTTGTAAGCCTCGTGGCTTGTTTTTTGCACCTGATCGTACTCTTGTGCTCAAGGATCCTGAGTTTGACCTTGCGAGTGGTCATGCCCAAATACCGGTACTTACAGGGACACGTGATTAAATAAATACATTTCTCACTGTTACAGTTAATGTGTTTGACTTGTGCCCAGGGTCTGTCTGTACCAATATCAACTGTTGTGGTGTGTTCAGTCTGTGGACATGCCGCACAAGATCCACACGGAAAGTGCCCTTTCACTGCTGGCAAATTCCATAGAGTCTCAAGCGTGCGGACTGGTTGGATTTTAGGTCTCGTATGGACCAGGTTGTCATGCAAGTTGGAACTCCTTTTGAAAGAAAATAAGGGTAAAGGGATCTCTTCTTTGCCGATGTTGAGTATCCGCCAGTGTTTTCGCACACTTCTTTGGATCCCATTAGATACTATGCTAAACGTATTGACACACGTCAAACGTGTCATCGGTTGTTTAGGTGTCTGTGGTTCCAAAAGTGCATCCCGATTGTTATTGGATGCGCGTTTCCAAGATTGTCGAATTAGTCTCTTCAGGTATTTCCTTTCTTGGAGTTGTTTAGAAAGTGATTTGGCGTGATCTTCAAATTTATCTTGAGTGGAACAGTTCCTCCGGAGGCGAAGGAATTGCCCATAGGGTAAATTATCACGAAGTGATTTCGGATGGTAGCTGTTATAACATAGGAGGGAATTTCTTGCCATCGGTTTCTTATATAGTTCACTCTCCAGTCCTGTTGGTGTGGAAAAGATCCGGAGATCGAGAAACGGCAGACTGTTCTTACTGAATTCAACGGTGAATTTAAGGTATTCGTTTCTTGAGTTAAGCCATATCTGAAAAGCGGTGATGGTATCAGGATCCCCTCGCCATATGACAAAAATATCGTCAACATAACGTTTCCACAACCGGTTAGAATTGTGGAAGGGATTGGTAGCAATAAGAACATGTTCTTGCTCAAAGAGATGGACGTACAAGTTCGCCAGACTCGGCGCGAAAATGCTGCCCATGCTGGTACCTGATGTTTGCAGATAGATGGTGTCCTCAAATCTGAAGAAGTTTTCTTTCATGGCTATTTTCGCGCATTCCATGATAAAATGCACGGGAGATATAGTGTCCAAATCTCTATTATCCAGAAGTAGCCTGATCGCATCTAGTGTCTCGTCTTGAGGGATACAAGTGTATAAGGACTCAACGGCAAACGAGACAAGAAAATCCGTATTCATGTTGAACTCCACCTCCGGTAGCAGCCTTAGGATGTCCTTTCTATCTTGAAGATATGTGGGCATCTCTTTCACCATGGGTCTTAAAAAATGGTCCACAAAGGTCCACAAAGCAAGAAGAAGGCCCCTCCTCAACAAGGGACCAGCACAGAAACAACTTAGTGGTAAATCTGAGCAATCGCACTCTGACATCTGATGAACAAGCTGTATTGAACAGAGGCCTAGGGTTCGTACCCACTTACAGTGGGGATCCTTTCCAGACTCAATGCGAACTGGCAAGATTTTTTCGCAAGATACGGCTGCATTTTTTCTTCAAGGAGAAAGACAAAGAGAATACCTGCATGGAGATAGAATCTTTGAATACTGGGTTGAAAAAACTCTACTTTCAACCCACCGGTTCATTCTGTCCCAGCTCAAACCTTGACCTTTGAGAAGGCAGTGACTGACAAGGTAACTACATTATATGCCACGAGGAACCGACATTTCCAGAATCTCCCTAAGAATGAGCAACATGCTTTACAGACCTTGGCGAAGGATGAGACTATAACTATAAAGCCGGCGGACAAAGGCAGTGCCATAGTGATCTTGGATACATCAACCTACCGTGCAGAATGCCTTCGGCAACTTAATGACAGCAGGTTTTACAGTTTTTTAAAATCAGACCCGACAGAGAGGATTAGACGAGATATCTCTAATCTTGTGGAAGAAGCTACAAATGAAAGCTGGATCAGGACCCAAGAAGCCTCTTTTTTGACCACTCCACATCCGGTGATGCCGTATTTTTATGGTTTTGCCAAAAATACATAAACCTCAAAGGCCACCACCGGGACGCCCAATTAGATCAGGATTGGGCTCTCTTCTTGAACCTTTGTCGACCTTTGTGGACCATTTTTTAAGACCCATGGTGAAAGAGATGCCCACGTATCTTCAAGATACAAAGGACATCCTAAGGCTGTTACCGGAGGTGGAGTTCAACATGAATACGGATTTTCTTGTCTCGTTTGACGTTGAGTCCTTATACACTTGTATCCCTCAAGACGAGACACTAGATGCGATCAGGCTACTTCTGGATAATAGAGATTTGGACACTATATCTCCCGTGCATTTTATCATGGAATGCGCGAAAATAGCCATGAAAGAAAACTTCTTCAGATTTGAGGACACCATCTATCTGCAAACATCAGGTACCAGCATGGGCAGCATTTTCACGCCGAGTCTGGCGAACTTGTAGTCCATCTCTTTGAGCAAGAACATGTACTTACTGCTACCAATCCCATCCACAATTCTATCCGGTTGTGGAAATGTTATATTGACGATATTTTTGTCATATGGCGAGGGGACCCTGATACCATCACCGCTTTTCATATATGGCTTAATTCAAGAAACGAATACCTTAAATTCACTGTTGAATTCAATAAGAACAGTCTGCCGTTTTCTCGATCTCCGGATCTTTTCCACACCAACAGGACTGGAGAGTGAACTATATAAGAAACCGATGGCAAGAAATTCCCAACTATGTTATAACAGCTACCATCCGAAATCACTTTGTGATAATTTACCCTATGGGCAATTCCTTCGCCTCCGGAGGAACTGTTCCACTCAAGATAAATTTGAGGATCAGGCCAAATCACTTTCTAAACAACTCCAAGAAAGGAAATACCCGAAGAGACTAATTCGACGCTCTTGGAAACGCGCATCCAATAACAATCGGGATGGACTTTTGGAACCACAGACACCTAAACAACCGATGACACGTTTGACGTGTGTCAATACGTTTAGCACACTATCTAAGGGGATCCAAAGAAGTGTGCGAAAACACTGGCGCATACTCAACATCGGCAAAGAAGAGATCCCTTTACCCTTATTTTCTTTAGAAAGGAGTTCCAACTTGCATGACAACTTGGTCCATACGAGACCTAAAATCCAACCAGTCTGCACGCATGAGACTATGGAATTTGCCAGCAGTGAAAGGGCACTTTCCGTGTGGATCCTGTGCGGCATGTCCACAGACTGAACACACCACAACAGTTGATATAGGTACAGACAGACCCTGGGCACAAGTCAAACACACTAACTGTAACAGTGAGAAATTGATTTATTTGATCACGTGTCCCTGTAAGTACCTGTATGTGGGCATGACCACTCGCAAGGTCAAACTCAGGATCCTTGAGCACAAGAGTACGATCAGGAGCAAAAAACAAGCCCAGAGGCTTACAAAACACTTTCTTGATTTTAAACATAATGCAGACTAATTCAAATGGACCGTTTTGGAACAACCGTTCATTCCAACTCATATTACAGATGTGTCTAAGTTTTTGTTTACCAAAGAACAGAAGTGGGTGTTCAAACTCAAAAGCGACAGTACAGGTCTGAACGACGAGGTACCTTGGACCTCACTGCAGCTCTAATTGTAGCCTTCACATTACATTTCATACCCCAGACTACAATCTTGCTACTTTTTGAATTACTTTTTGAATTGTTTTGAATTGCTTTGGCTTGGAGGTAGTTCCTACTATCACAGTCCACTGATTAAAACATCACATATATGGCACCCAGGCTAGTTGAATCACGTGGCCAATGGTCGTATTGACCACACCTACAAAGGGTTCTGGTAGGATCTATGACTCTATCTGAGACATTAACAAATAATTATATACACTTACAATATTACAAAGTATGGTATTGCCATAACATCTTTTCCATGACATTATGACCCTCAAAGCATTTCAATAAGTGTGGACTATTGGTCATAAAGGGGCATGCCCCACCCGGACATTCATCAGAGGGCTGTATGGTATACCACCTGTTTATTAATTTGATTACGTACATTGTAGTGCGTGACAGTATTGGTTTACTGTCTCTTACAGCGCATTATCATGATTTTTCCGAGAGTCTCTTCACCAGACATTATTCATTGGCTTGATGGGTAATTTGGCAGCTCTTCCATGACATCGAGGGCTGTAATAGAGTTCACTTGCAGCGTGGTGAGAAGCATTTCGCGTTGTCAGGACTCCATTTCCCATACTGCTTTGGGCTTTTTTGTAGTCCTGTGGCTACTGACGCGAGAAGTAAGCACCCAGTGCGAGAACAATTAGGAACACCGGTGCGGTCCTTTTTAGTATTTAGGCCGAGGCAGAACCTGCCGTCAGTTACCTCCGCATACAGCTCAACGAAGGCTCGAGGTACCGACGGATAGGTAAGTGAAACATCGGCGCCCCCGCACTGCTAGATATTCTTTAGGGTAATGTTGTTGGTGACTGTTAGACTGTCAGGTACCTCACATATATATTGACTCTAGTGCTCGCTTATTACTACTTCCTAATTAGAGGTCGTTTCACATTGCTTGAATGCATAAATGCCTCGTTAACTCTTTTTGTAAAACGGCATGGGTTTATTATATCCGGCATGCCATTGGAATGAACACGTTCGTCTGTTGAACTGTGATTTATTATCCATGCCACACTGGTTCTTGTGCCTATGTTCAACTACTCGTCAGAATGAGCACCTTCTTTTTAGGCACAGCTACCCATACACTAGGGGTATAGTTACACAGTTGTATCCTCGCCTGTTCACCTAGTGGTGGCCTTGATATTAGTGATTTGTCGTGATCGAGTGCACGAAAACTTCGACATCCCTAATCATTCTTGGGAGTGTCAGTGTCTTTAGAGTCTCATTTTTCATCTGCAGTTTGGCCTTAGAGTACAGAGGACTACGAGCATATCCTCATGACAGTTTTTTGTCTTATTCAAGTATGACACTCTGCTCAGCATCGCACTGTTTTGACATTGACTCACAATGATATTGACAGCATTTTGGTATCACAGACTTTATGACACGCTTCATGTCTGATTGCCACTTATGCTTTTTCTTTCCTTAGAGCGGGGCCTCACGTTCTGAGCTGTAGCCAGGTGAGGTGAGGCTGCTTTCTCGTGAATTACGGGTAAGCAATAATCAGTACACAATGTTGCACGTATACTATTTTGGTACCAGTTACGATGGGTCGCTAGGATCCACGTAGTTTACAAGCATGTAGTGCAAGTATTTGATCCTTTGGTTTGTCTGATGTCACCTTTTTCTCTTTAGGTGCCACCAGCATTCTGTATTCCACTGAGAACCTAGACTTCAGGTTTGCAAGGTTGTATTCGTTCCAACCTCCTGTGTGTGATAATATTCTTCTTTTTTTCACTCACTCATGATCACGCAGTAGCATCATTACATCTAAGTCCTGAGGAAGGCCACGATTCCATCTGAATCACAATGGCCGAAACATGTAGACCTTGTTTCTGGACACATGCAGTTATTAATTCAAAACTGCACCTGCACTGTTTTTAATTTGGACACCAAGAGATAATGAATAAAACTTTTTTCTCCTGCTAGCCAATTTTAATTCTCACATTATAGTTCACACGTTTGCACTGCGCCCATCACTATCAAAAACCCATACTCTTCACATCTGATGGATTTTAGGAAATCCTATTAACCAACATTATCCCTGAAAGCATCCCTGAGCTCCTCCCTCACAGTGAGGGGGTTGTAGCCCTTGGTTGCACTAGGTTTTGCAACTAAGAGGAGATCCCAGATGATGAAACATGTCACCTCGGTGCGTGATGGGATTCCGTCCTTTTTAAAGGATTCCCCCCAGGGATAATTAAAGGTCCCTTTCTTGTGCGTCATGCTTTCAGATCTTCAATAGGCTTGTTAGACCCGTGGATATTTTGTTGTGTTATAGTTCATATTTTGGGAATATATCCGCGCCGGTCTTTAAACGTTCCCTCAGACCTCAATGTATATTCTGTTTATAAACCCTTCTGCATACCCTAATCTCGCTCTCATTTCTTGGCGTCTGTTTAAGAGCCAACATTAACTTCCTGTGGGCAACAGAACAGGTGCCATCAAACCACCTCTTCGCTTTATGTCCATCATCCCTGCACGGGACAGTTAGATTGATAGCTATCTGGCTGGTCAGAGATCCAAATGCGTCTAGTACTAGTCTGTCCTGCATATTAACATCCATACATACTGAGACCTCAGCTGCACGCTCCGCATACAGATTGTCTAAAAACCTTTCAGGTACAACCTTCGTCCACTTCAATCTGCGTGACTGGTCCTTAGTGCTAATACCAGAATTTGGGATACCCCTAGTCTCTACTTTATAAAAAGCGAATGAATATAGTAGATCAAATATAAGGGGTTATGGTCGCTGAAGTTACTCCATGCGGTGTCCATGCTGCAGACTGCAGGAGCTAGGGACGCAGAGATCATTATGAAATCAATAGTACTAGAGCATCCCCTGCTAGTAAAGGTAGGAATAGGGGTATTCGCTCCCGTTTGTTCTAAACAGTACAAATTATTTGCTGACAGAAGCCCTTCTAAGAGTCTGCCTGACTCTGTGTGTTCAAAATGTATATTTAAAGGTATACAATCCCCATAGGCCTTAGTTGTGTTACAAATAATGTTACACAAATGTGTATTAAAATCACCCAGAATTAACATTTCAAAATAGGTAGATTTACTTTTTCTATAAGTGTCAAGGAAAGCCTCCAGGCCGTCTAGATGCTCAATGGCTGAGGATCTGGTAAAGGAATTATAGAAATGTACTACTAATAGCCGGTAGTGGTTCTTGAAGAACAAGTCTATTGCTAAGATATATGGGGAGTGATGCTCTATGCAGGTCGTTTTACAGCATAAGTCAAGTGAAACCAATAAAAGGAGTCCTCCCCTAGCACGTCCCGATGTAGAGTGGATTGCATGCTTGGCAAAAGAGGCAAACCCATCCAGGTAGAAACCTTCACCAGTATCCCATGTCTCTTGTAAGGCAATCAGTTGACAGCCCTGGAAAGTCCTCCACCATAGGACGTCATCTCCCTTAGTCCCTATGCCTTGGACATTCCATGAGAGTACCCTCAGACAGGCAGAGACTGCCATAGTGGGTGTTATACTAGGGGGAAGAATGTGTTCTACTTTTCCTGGTGAAGGAACCTTATCGGCTCCAATAGGGACAAGCCTCAAAGATAGGGCACTAGTAGTAACTGGGCAGATGGCTAGGCTAAATTGAGGGGCAGATTCTAAATTTCCAAATAAGGAGATATTGTCAACAGACAAATCCTGTATTCTTGGCCCCTGTCGATAAACCTCAGATGATGATTGTCAATCTACGGCGTCAAGCCCCTGTAGGCTTCGCAGGGGTTCGTACCTATTAGATAGAGATAGGACCAGACCATAGTTATCAGACTTGCTTGGCTTTGATTTACTGGGTGCCTGGAGCCAAGGGCTTTTAGAGGAAAAAAGATTAACAGGGGGGTAAAAATACTGAAGGGGGGCTATCCTAATCATAGTTTTAGAGCTACCCCTAAGCTCACAATCTGTCAGTACTTTAACTTGAGTAGGATGTCTCATGTTTACTATCACACAGTCCCCACCCTGTGGGCCACCCAGCCTACTCTTCTGGCCATAATAATATCCGGAGATATCCGATGGCCATTCACAATGTTCATATTACACTAATGTGTAACCTTGTATATCAGGTCCAGTGTAGATTCTTTACTCCCCTGCGTTATCGGAGGGACGCCCACCAGGACTATGGCCAAAGGTGCTGCTCCGGAGGCAAATCAATGGTCTCAAGACTGTTCATTGGGGGTTTTGAGGATTTATTTTAAGTCAGCACTCACCCCTGTTAATGAAGCACCTCGAGAATGGAACTACCTGAGCCATATCCCCCGCTTGCATCACGTGTGGCAGGTTACCAGTTGGGTTACAGGTCACACTTGACAGCCTAGCCTCTTTAGCTGCCCTTTGGTCCTGGTACCCAATCTTTTGAGTATTGCGGGGGTATTGTGGATCAGGACGTACCTGGCTAGGACAACCGGGCACTACTAACGGGCCCCCTGTGTCTATATCTCATGTCCCTGTATCTGACGCTTGTGACTTGGTGAGTCCAACATAATCAGTATACCCACCTCCCACAGATTCCCTTACAGCCAGTTGACATGGTATTTTTGGGAAAACAGCATCAAGTCTTGCATCCAGACCTTCAAGTTTTTTCCGTATCGGTGCTAAATAGTTATCAAATATGCATTCCAATCTCGGTAAAAGTAAACTAATAAAATGTTCTACATCGGGGTTAGCCGGTGTTAAAGGCCTTTTAGGTGGGGGATTGCGTTTTTTTTTTTACAGCCTGTTTTCTTCCTCTTGTTGGGGGGGCTAGGTAATTCGTCTTCCACCAATGTCACCAGTGTCATCGCCGTTTCAACATGAGAGTCTACTGTAGCTGCAGGTGATAAAATAGGTCCAGGAATAACTCCTTCCACTCCTGGGCTGTCCACTTGAGATTGGACTTGAGATTGGACCAAAGTAGATTTGCCTATCTCCAAGGAGAGCCTTCGTTCCGTCAAGGCTATCTCTTTCGAGATGACACTGACCGCCCTAGTTAAAAATGAGTCGATGGTTGCTGTATTGTTACCCCCCACTCCTCCAGCTCCCGCTTTCCTTTTGACCATGGTCGATGGTTTTAAAATTAACTGCTCTTGATAGACAGGAAAGAGAACAAATCAGGCCTGTACCCTAGCAATGGATACTTTATCTTGGAACAGTCACACAAGGAGATCACTTCGCTTAAGGATTGAGGGCTAGTAAATTAATAACTACAAGCTAAAATTATTGAAAACTGTGACAGTACCTTAATTCTTATGTCCAAAATGCAGGGCCAAGAGACCTGGCCCAGCCCGGCCTCCTCCGGTCTCGGACGGGCGCAGACGGGCCCGCCCTTTGCCAGGGCTTTGCCCGGGCACGCCCACGCACGTCCTGCGCTGCAGGAGCCCTTTGCCAAGCTTTATGCGCCTCCTGGCACGTCGATGTCTGCGTTGGCGCCGTCAGAGCCACAGTGCAGGCAGGGATTTTTGGTCAGCACCCCGCGGCCACAGAGCAAACAGGAACCATCTCCCACGCTGCGTGAGCCCTGGCCAAGCTTTGTGCGCCTCCTGGCATGTCGATGTCCGCATTGGCGGCGTCAGGGCCGTAGTGCAGGCAGTGATTTGTGGTCGGCACCCCCGCGGCCACAGAGCAAACAGGAAGCGTTAACCCTGGCCAAGCTATATGCGCCTCCTGGTGCGTCGATGTCCGCGTTGGTGGCATCAGAGCCACAATGCAGGGAGGGATTTGTGGTCGGTACCCCCCGCGGCCACAGAGCAAACAGGAACGGGCTCACAGGAGCACAGTCACTTTAATTCTGTTTACCACAGGTAAAGTGCACAGAGTTCAACAATCAGCAATAATAGGGTCTAGAAAAAGGTGAAAAATCGGGATGACCACACATAAAAGATAGATTTGTTACAGAGTTAGATCCGAAATGTTCAGACAATTTGTACCAATGTGCAAATCTCCCAGCTGTGGACACTAGGTCATCTATGACTAAAGCTGTATGTTAGTAGCATTTGACACTGTTGGATGCCAAATCAACATTGAGCATAAATAAAAAAAGATTCCAATTTGAACTAGGCAACATGAAACCACAGTGTTGATCTGAAAACTATTGTGCAGTGTGGCAGCAAAAATATACCACCAGAATGAGTTATCAGGCCTTCATTCCATCTTAGGGCGTGACATTATCTGTGTAAGTCATCATGCATTTCAGGGTGAAGCTAATAAATGAGGTGCCTCGAGCCATTGTCACCTATTGTTAAATATTGACCTGGGAAGAGTCTGCGGCAATGGACTGTTATAATTCTGTCTATCAGACCCAGATTTGAAAAGCTTAGTTGAATGATTCCTCACTCTCCACCAAAGATGAGGAGAGCGAGGAGAAAAACTGCAAACATCATGCTAGAAGGCAAAAAGAAAGAGTGTATTTCTAGGTATATAAATTGAGGAGCAATTTCACAGTTGTTGAACAACAATGCTGGGTATTCAGAAAAGTTATTAAGTATAAGAAGGTTCAACCTGACTGGTAGCCTCTCATATCAAACAATTTCTCCCAATTCCATTTTGAATGGGACACAAAAAAAAAAAAATGTACTGCACATCTATTTGTGCACCGACAAACCAAAAGCAACCACTATTCAAGCACTAATGATAACCTACATGACAATCAAGCCTAAGCACGATTGCCAGGCCTGCATGAATAACCCAAAATGGCATAAGAATTCCAGCATAATATTGGTATTTAAAAGCAATACATATGTCATCTCTCTCTCCCAGTCTCTTTGCCCAAAAAAAACCTCTCTGCACCAAACATGGAGAGAAAGTGAGAAGGAAAATGATTTTAGTTAGTGTCATAAAGCACTAACCTTGTACTCAAGATCCAATTGGAGTGATACACTCTTCCATCTCTCACTATGTCCACCAGCGACCACAAACAAGAATAGAGGGCAATAGTATAAATGTGGAACAGGCAATGAGATAAGGGAGACAATAGAGATACCTGACTTACCACCTTGAGTCATCAGTTCTGTTGGGCACTGATGTCTGCAGGTCAAAGTGGATATCTAAAGGAGGCAGCCAATCGATTAGTAATCTGCAGTGGCAGTCCTGTATCTAATCATAATAGTGAAAGGATATATCTTATATGCATCTCCGTTTAACCAAATCTCTGTTTTCTGAAATGAAGCTCGATATCCATGAATCTTAAACATACAAGAAATAAGTATCTAATATCTATGTTCATGAGGTAAATAACTGCATCAAGCTTTGTGACTCTGTGCTCGCTCCTGAAGATAAGCTTGGTTACTGTTTGACTCGTGGTGCCATTAAAAGGTTAGTTAACAGTCATTAATACTCTGTGGTTTCTATTTTTGCAACTGAGACATCACCTACTAAGAACTCTGATTACAATATGCAAAATCTAATATTCACATCATGTATATCATAGCTTAATATTAGTCTCATTCCTTTTCCATCACAGAAATATCCTCAAGTTTCAGATGAAACCATTTGCAAGGCTTTAGCAAGTCCAAAGTCATATTTTCAAAAAGAAATAGTTTAGAGTCTGTTTTTCTCATCACAACTTGATTTTCTGAATATTCACTCATCCCAAATCGGTCAAAGCCTCCAAGGAAAGCAATTGTTTTTTATGAAATAATCTTGAGTGTAATTAGCAGTGTCCTGGCTGGAGCAAAACTGTTTTATGATTGCTTAGCAAGGAGCACAGGCCAGATACTGCACTAGGTGCAGCTCACCAGGAGTTCTACCTTTAGTCTGTTGTGTGGGGGCTGCACAGTGCTGCGACGTGAAGCTTTGCATCATGCTGTGTTGAGTCTGTTGAACTGCTGCTCAGGAGCAGCGCAGTGATATGATGTGAGGCCCTTGGGTCATCCTGCATCAGATCAAGCCAGGCTGCTGCTCAGGGGCTGTGAGGTACAGCGATGTAAGGCCTTGTGTTGGTCTGTGCCACTTCGGATCTGGTGAAGCTGCTGATCAGGAGCTGTGAGGTGCCGAAAATGCCGGGCCCTGCATCAGTCTGCATCTCATTGGATGTATTGAAACCTTCCGTTGATCAGGGAAGAGTACACTCTGTCTCCAGTCAAGGGCCCAGGATCTGAAGGACAGATCTTGGAGGTGTCAGGAATCATTCTCACAGAAGCTAGCAGAAGGAGCCAGGTCCGGTCGGGTCTGGTTAGCTGGACAACAAGAGAGGCCTCTGGAAGCTTGTTTTGTCCCTGTAGCTCATTCAGAAGGTCAGCCAACTGACACTTGGAGTGACCTCTGTGGATCCTGGTTTTCAGACAATCAGGTCCAGTTTTCCCTCTTCAGACAGCGCAGTAGTCCTTCTTCTGAATCTTGCACAGGTCCAGTAGTGTTCTGATGAAAGGTTCTGAGAGTGCCTCATTTATACCCAGTTCCAGCCTGTGTGCGTGGGTCTGTCTCTATCTTTAGCCTTAAACTGGTTTTGGTTGGTTCCTCCCCTTCCCCTGGGTCTGGTAACAAAGGACAGGACAGGAAGGTCCAACTGTGGGCTGCATTTGCCAGTGGCAAGGCAGGCAGCTTCAGAAGTCAAGAAGGGTGTATCTAGAGCCCTCAGCCTACCCTTTGAAGGTCAGGAAGGGCTGACTACCAGGCCACCCTTGCTCAGGAGAGGAACACACTCCCCACACAATTCACTCTTGTCCCCTGTCTGGAAGGAATACGCATCACTCCACAGGAAAGCCGTCAACAGGCATGTGACACTGGTTAACGGCACAAAGGCACATCTGTTTTAGGCTGAAAAATGGCAACTTTCTAAAAGTGTCATTTTCAGAATAGTAACATAAAATCTGACTTGACCACTAAAGAGGATTTTAAATTACAAATTAAACGAGCAGTAGAAGTATTCCTCTATTTGCTCCCAAATTGAAGTTTTTATATAATAAGTGTAATAAGGTAACCCAGTGTTAGTCTATCAGAGAGGTAGTCTTTCTATAGACCCCGTAGGAGTTTTTCACTGTCAGGACATGTTAAAGTCAAATACACATGTTGTGATTTTTACATACGATGTGCCCGGCCCTATCAGCCTTTAGTGCCTACCTTAGGAGTAATGTGTAAGCATTAAAAAGGTAGGCTTAGGCATGGCAAAATATTTATTTTGTCTGGTCGGTATGGCAGTTGAAAACTGCACTACAGACTACAGTGGCAGGCCTAAGCCATATTGTAAGGAGATACCTTAGGGGGTGGCACATTGAGTGTTGCAGCCCACTAGTAGCATTTAAATACAAGCCTAGTGCTTTTCATAACCAATCAAATCATGAAATCGTCTAACAGTTTCACAAATAAATCTAATAATCTGGTGATTCTGACACAAAAATTAAAGTTAGAAAGACAATCAGTCTGTGTGGTTTACCTGGAGAAGGCATTTTAAATTTTAATTTTTTGACATGGGACATTTGGTTAAAAAAAGAGACGATGCTTATGTGGCAGAAATAGATACAAGGACAAGGGAGTAAAACTCACTTGTAGTAAAAATAAAACAAAACAAAAGAAACTCAAGGGTATCAACACTATTTTAACTCATTGCAATATACTTTGCTGAGACTTCATCAGAAAAAGAAGGGGCAGAAACTCAATTTGTTTTACTTCCTGTCGAAATGGCCACGAAGTGAAGAGTTTGCAACCAACGGATTTTCCTCTGGATGAAAAACTCTCCTTACATGGACAAGCGAGCAGCACAGCTAAAAAGGGAAATGTTGCACCTTACAAATTATGAAATGCGAAGTACCTAAACAGGAGCTCAGTACACTAGCATCAATTCTAGTTCTATCTAGACTAGATTACTCAACTGATTGGATCACTGACTACCAGTGCTTAATTTGCAAAATAATAAATGACAGGGCCCTCCTGAGGAGGCTACTCCAGCTTGCACAACCCATAGCCAGTGCCAACGCTGCCAATGACAATATATACACAACTACTAGCCATTACACTGCTACAAGTATGACAATTCAGACTGTTCGAGGCTCCCCAAAGCTATAAGAATGGCTTGGGAAGCAGGTTTTTGTTGTTTTAATGTCTAATTGATTAATAAACAACTGTTGTTGTGCTCATCTCTATATTACACAAAGAGCGCCACCATGTGGGCAGCTGTCATAAGTGCCGGTGTTGACAATTAAGTGCCGGTAAGGAGCAAGGGAAACCACCGGCTCAAATTAGGAACTGCTGACTATCCTCATTACGATTCCAACACTACAAAGTCAGCTCCCACCCCTATCAAACCACTAAAATGCCACCTGATGGCAAATCACTGCTCATTTTGAACAGCCTGCATATCATCAAAACACACACGTATACTTAGCCTAAATAGTAACGGTCTTGGGAGAGTTAGGAAACTAGAATAAATTATATCTCGTGAAAAATCCCCCAATTCACAAACAAAAACCTTCTGCCAATCTTTTTTCTGTTGTAACGCAAAGAATCTGAAACAACATTCAACCAGAACAGTCAATACAGTGTTGAAACAACTCTTAACGAAAGAACACTTAGGGAACATTTCAAACTAAAGCAAATCTCAACATAATAGTAGATGTTGTAGATCCAATCCACATGTTCTCCACCTGCATGCTCAGAGATTTGAGCACTATCCCGAGTATGTCTATATCAATTCACTATTGATCATATTACAGACACATTCTCCGTCTAAATCAATACAAGCCTCCTATGATTAGCATGTTTATCAAGATGAGAGAAAATCCAGCCTACTTGTAAAGAGTGTAATACTTGAAGCAAATTTATCATTTCCTAACCACAATAGGCCCTTGGTACGAGCGGGCCAAACATTTTTGATATGTGTGGTAACTACACATTGGAACTATGAGGTCTTTATCGCATCCTGTGCATACTGGCTATAAGAAACGTATCCGCTATGAACTTTTGGCTCGTCACACCTGCTGGACTTGAAAGGGAGAAAAAGGACAAGAAAATATCATGACGTAGATTTTTGTTGTGGTAAGCCCCATTTTAGTTTAAAAAAAAAACTCGTAATAAGTGCTATTTATCATACCCAATAAATAACATACCCCACAGTATCATTTTTTATCACTCCTAACTATGGCCTCTGTCTGTCTTAAAAATATGCAACAGTCCCACCAAAAAATTGACAGTGAATTTCACACAATTTGCTCTCTAGACAAAAGGGGTAATCATCACAGATACAAGTCGTGCACCAACCTTTTAAGACAATTATCGGTAACAAGGGTACTTAGTAATTTTGCAAAGATCATAGAAACATTTATTGAACTAAATGACGATGTCTACCTTACATTAGCAAAGACATGCCCCCATCAAATTTTAAAAAAATACCGCTCGCATTGCAGCCTATTTACCAACATTGCATGGTTTTATGTCAGATCATCAATAAATCAAGTGCATGTTTGCATTATGCTAACGTTCGCATTAATAAAAATGCTTCGCCTACATGTAAACGTTGTTCCAACACCGACGTATCATTTTATAGTTTTTAGTTGATGTGCAGCGCGCGGATGCTGACAAATGAAGCACTGAGCAGACCCGAGGCATGAAAGCAAAATCATGTGGCTTTTCCATTAGGCCCAACATAAACCTATAACGATCCCGTGGCCATCTCTGGAGAACACTTTGCTTGACAGCTATCAGCACTATGTTGTTAACATTATAGCATAGCTAAGGAAAAGAAAGCAAGACCAGAGCAACGAAATGATCTGGAAATTATGCACATGCTGGAACGATGCTATAAATCAATAAGCCAGCAAACAAGATGTCAGCAGAATCACACAATGAATGCAAACATGCAAGATATATGGGCATTCCACTTCTTTTTCAACTAGGATAAATAGATAGAGGACCAGATACACAACCATGCTCATGTAAAAATGCACGTGCAGGCACGTTTGCATTCACACATTTACAAGGGGGTTTTACACATGCATAGAAACTGTGCTACCTGGGCGCAACCAATCAAGTGCCCAAGGGTGCAGTACATGTTCAAAATCTGCACTTTGGGCAATGCTCCTCACATTATTTTTCATGCCGCCTTTCTTAACAGAATTTAATGGGGGCACGCAAAATGAAAAGTATATTTTCTCATATTTATTTCATAAAAAGTTAAATACTGAAAGAATGCAGAAAAATTTCAGTGGGGGCTTGAGGACATTCCTAGACATAAAATTGCCATGCATTAGTGTTTTTCTGTTTACCACAATAAGCATATAAGGTGTAAACGTTGTATAAACTCTACATGTAAAACTAGCCCCGGGCGGAGTTTGCATAGTTCCCAAAGTGGCAAAAAAACTCCAAAGCCCTATTTGGAGGTCCATGAATAGGTGAAGTCGATAGCGGTGCCCATTCGTATGATATACGTAATGCGACATGCGTTCTCGTGCCGGAAATCACACGCGAACAGCACTACGCGGTTCGCATGGGCGCGGCCATCTTGTTTTTTTGCACTGTTATGGTTCTGGGGCCTACTTTTGAATCTGCTCTTAATCTGTTTAATCCTTCCCGTTTCTAATTTATCTACCCCTCATTTTAATTTATTATCTTTCCGTATGTCTTTGTGTATTTTATGTTTTTTTAAATTTTTGTGACTTTTGTACTTTTTTGCTTTGCTTTCTCATTTATTTTTTTCCTTCCTTCCTACTTTTCTTTCTATACTCTTCTCTTTCTCCCACCCAGTGCCATGGCAGAGCAGGGGAGCAGCAGCGCCAGGCCCCCCCGAACCAGCACCACCAGCCGCAGCCCCCTTCCTTGCGGTAGGCCGCGCCGTGAAGGGGTGCAGCCTGTACCATTTTGGAGGTGGCTGCAGTTGTTTTTTATGTGCAGCGCCACCTCCCCTCCACCCTCGCAGCAGGCGGCAGGGCTGACAGTGGGTACGCCCTCCGGGATCCGAGGCAGCACTGGGAGAGGGTGCGATGGGCCTTGCGCCACTGCTCTGGGGTCCTGCACACCCAACAACACACCCACGCACTGGTGGGCCAACATCCCGTATTGGGACCAAGACCTGCTCGACCTGCTGAGAGTGGAGGTTGCGGGGCTCTGTGAGTAATAATTCTTTATTTGTTTCGTTCTATCTATGCTAAAAAAAAATCCCAAATAGCAAGCAAGCTGCTTACATTTAGGTAAGTTAAGTTTATGTTACAAATATTATGTGATCCACATCCTCTAGTAAACAGGTGCTCGGCGGCACTACCTAATCCTACTCAGAGTCGTTGGCTCTCGCTTGGGCTTTTTAATTAAGAAGTCATGCAGAGACTCCTCCTGTCAGTAAGACAGCGGTAGTTATTAGTATTAGTGAGTTAGCACATTCTCTCACTTTTCTGTACCTTTATTGTTTGTAGCTCGTACAGTCCCCAACCCCAAGCGATTTCCCTGTGATGTGTAGTAACTATGCATTCATCTATGCATTGAAAAAAAATGCAGACCAAGTTGACTCGTCAAAGGGTGAGTGATTGAGAATGAGATGAGAAGCAAAGATCATTCGTTGCATTTTATTAGTAGTTCCAAAATGTAGTTTAGGAAATTTGGAAGGTATCAGAGCACTTTACATGAGCATCAGTTGCATTACAGATGGACACATTCCTGTTTAGGCACAGGGAGATTAAGTTATTTGCCCAGAATCACAGGATGTTTGGGCCTCCTCGCCAGACTTGAACCTGGTTCCCCAGCTTCAAAGTCGGCCACCCTAGCCGTTAAGCCACAGCCTCTCCATTAAGGAATAAGTCCACAATACTGAGAGGAGATCTGATTTATAAAAGTTAAATCAAATGTTACTGCATTTGCCTCTCCCTGTCAAAATATTTTTAGCGAGATTAACTGTACCGCTAATCATTTAGTATTTTATTTTGTTTATTTCTTACATCAGCATCCAGGGGAATAAGGGATTTCACCACCACCGAGGCGCCAACGAGTGAGGGAGCAGGAGGTGCCTCCACAAGTGCTGATGGCTCTGCTGGGCCCAGTAAGTCCTCCCATTAATGTTATTATTATTTCCCTATCTTTTACCGCTTCACATTTAGCATTATTTTTTCCCCTTTTTACTGTGGCTGTCTCCTAATTCTATTCCAACTCCTCTTCAATCTATCTGTTTCCTAAGATCTTCTTATTCCTGCATTTTCCTATTTATTACTGATTTACTATATTTCAAGCTTCTGTACTTGACTTCAAACTACCTGTACTAGTCTGTAGCTTCCTTTTTCTTCTGCTTTGTCAATAAGCTTTTCCTCTTCCCTTATAGACTGGTGGTATTGTAAGACTCAGAGAACCCATTTTCTGTCAGGTACTCTACTGTGAAGATTGCATACCCAATTAAGGTATTCTACGCATGTTTGTTGAGAATGCTTTCTTTTTCTTGCTCATGCTCAAACAGTAAAATGAGAGTGGTCAATTACCATGGGCTACCCCCAATGTTGTGTATGTATTATTATTATTGTATACTAGCAGTTAATGACCGTGCAGCATGGCTGAAAGTATGAGATGGATGTTCCTGTTGCATTTGCCAACTAAGACAATATGTCTTTCATTGACCAATTATTGCACCCTTTCATTGCGCTTCAATAACTCAGATTCAACATAGCTCTGCCCCTCCGTTACAAAACGTTCTTGGTTTGCTTGATCACCTGGCTTTTCAAACATTGCCAACCAACAAAATGCCCAACATGATGGTTTGAATTTTTGATAGGAGAGTAAGATACTGTAGCCGAACTGTAGTGAGATTTTGTGGTTGCATTTTGCTTTAAAAAATAGGGGAGGTGTATCTGGTATCTAAAATGTGTAATGTGTTTTCTAGCCGCACAGACCACCGGTGCTGGGGCCGGCTCCAAGAGTGCCAGTGGAGGGGATGCGGCAGTGTTTACTGAGGGGGTGGGGGGAGTACCACTGGCAACATGGGCAGGCAGTGGTAAGTCACCTTGCTTTCTTATTGACACATAGTAATACATTCACTCCAAGGGCATTGACTTGTGAGCACCCCACTTTAGCAGATACAGCAGGAGTTGAGTAGTTATGTCCTCTTCTTTCTGCAACTCAGCAGACAAAGGTTCATAAATGAACCTTAAGAATGATGGGTTGATAAGAAAAGGAAAGCAGGATGGAAGGAGAATGGATGGGTGAAATGTATGTAATATATGAGTGAAAAGATGCATGCATATAGGTGGGTGACGATGATAGGAATCTGCATGGCTGGGTGAAGGATGGATGAAAGGGTATATATGCCTGCCTGGGTGGGTGAAAGGAATGCTTGGGTGGGTTAAAGGCAAAGCAGGATGAGTGAATTGGTGAAAGGATGCATCGGTGGGTAAATGGATGTTGGTGAAAGGTTTGTTTGGAGCTATGTTTGGTTGGATGGAGTTTTCTATGGTAAAGAGTGGATGAGAGAATATAAAGCTTAAATGGTGCATATCAAAGCCAAGGGGGAAGATTATGAATACTAGAATAACATTGCAATGATGAATGAATAATTGCTTGACTTTTGTGGATGGGATAGTCTGTTACGAACCTGCCAAAACTATATCCCGTTGCTTAGTCCTTTCCCTTTACTGCAGTACATCGCTTTTCCCATTGTCTACTTACAGCAGATAGGATGTCTGCATGATTGATTTATTTTATAGGTGACATGTATCATTCATAACATTCATCTGCCTTGCAGTCAGGGTAAAATCAAAAGGCATTTTGGAGAAGAGCAGGGCCATTGGAATTAGATAATTGTCTATGACAGCTGCCCCAGCTGCAGACTGCGGAGACTAACAAAGTACAACTAACAACAAATGCAACTAGGATGCCAGCTGAGGCATAACTCCATTAATTAATTTAGCACAACAAGAGAGAGAATACTTGTACTCCGTAGTGCATAATGCCTTTCTCATTATTGAGAGCTAATTTATTTTTATTTTTCAACACAAAGTATCTGTTTAGTTACTTTTTAGTTTTTACTTGAAAATCCTTCTAAAGAAAAAAACAGCAGTTTTCTTAGACTAATGTGCTGCTGTGTTTATTCTGCCTTAATTCCTTTCAGACAGTTGACATTTGCCTTTAGTTTTATGAGAGGCATGTGCGGGTAATAGCTGTGACTCTAATCACATCAAATTGAGTGGCCTTAGGGGACCATCAAAGTTCTGCTACTGTGCCACCAATTGCATAATTTTAAACAAGCTTTTTTGCACAGAGCATTGTTTGCAATTTGTCTTTTTTCTCTCCAGGATGTAGCAGCCTGGCTGTGGCACCAAAAGCTGGAGGTGATCAGGGACGAGTACCAGTGGCTGGTGGCCCTGGAGGAGGTGAAGGAGACAGCTGCCCAGGGCCCCAGCCAGGACCCAACACCAGCAGCACCTCCAGCTTTTTCACAATCTCATCAACGCCACAGTCCGCTGGCAGCGGCCTGCCAGCAATCATCATCATTTACTGATGCCCCTCACTCAGACCGTACTTAACTATGCCTCGTCCTTTCAAGGCTGGCATGGATGGAAGTCTGGCAGAGACAAGTGGAGATGCACCACAATGAGCTCCTGAGCCTGGCCTGCCATACCTAGTGCCCTCATCACACTTCTTAACTTTTGTTTTGGTGGGTCGGACTTGGTTGCTGTTGTGGGTGGGGATGTGAGAGTTAGAATCGGAGCTTATATAGTTTGGGCTATATTCGTTTTTTTCCCGAACAATGGACATTTTGATTTTGGTTGGACAATGGTTGGGAACGAGGGGATTTAATTTGTTTGGGGAAAGGGGTAGGGTGGAACGGGTGTTTTTTTTTGTTTGGGTTGAATAATGTATATTTAAGTTTAATTATTTATGCCTCAAATCTAAGTTTTTGGGGGTGTTTTACTTTTCTCTGCTGCATTTTAGCGCAACCTATTTTTAAAATTTGCTGATAGTGTATATAATAATAATTATATATGTGCTATGTCTATGTGGTGCCCTAGTCCCACTACTCTCCTAGTCTCTGCAGTCTGCAACTATATTAACCACTAAGGGGGGTTGCCATTGCCTACATTGCCTACAACAATTTAGTAGAACAACAAACCATAGCTCGCTTACCGAATAGAAGAAGCTAGGGCTGCAGGGCTTCCCAAGGTGCTATGGTGGTGGTAGTAGTAGCAGGCTAGAGCACTAACAACAGTGAAGGAGTCAGAAGTGAGGTCCCACTCCCACCTAGGTGAACTCCAACTGTAGGATTTTAATTGGAAGTATTATTCATTGTAGGCAATTACATTGAAATAAAAATTGAGTTAGTGGGTTATATATTATTATATCATAGCTTTACAAACAATTGAGACCAGACTACTGCACAACAAAGAATACCTGATAGTGAAAATGTAACAAACAATACTAAATTATTCACAGCAATGGTGAGCTAAGATTTTGATTAAAAACAAAAGTGACTCGAATTGTGATTCGTGAAGACTGGGATTTAAAGTCTGGAGTGGACATGGTTATTCATTAGGCATTTACGTAACGCAACACACAATGCCTGAATGATGACGCTGACAAATGATGTTCTTCTATAGCTAAAATATCGATCACTTTTATGTGTGTGTGGTAAATGGTGCCAGTGTGGACTATTGTTTCATGCGATAGATCGACCTGTAGTGCAATGCTGTTGATCAACAAGAGAAACGTTGAGTCATTTTTTGCGTAGAGTAGATTTGTGTTTGTTAGCTAAGGGGACTGGTCGGATTTTTGAGGAGTGTGAAGCAGAAAACCAAACAGTGTGGACCCGGCAAACAGAAAATGACCTTCAGGAAATAATGATCACCCGTAATTAGGCTACCAACATTGTAAATCATCACAAACGCATTTGAGCTTAAGAGTTATAGTTAAACACCCAGGGGCATATTCTCAAGGAGCTATCGCCGAGTTATCGGCACTTTATCGCAGCCAAAGTCGCGCTAAATTTACCGCCACATTCACAAGCTGGTGCTAACAGCCCATAACACCAGTTTTCCTGTGAAAGCAGTCGCAAAAAACATTGCCACAGATGACCCCGGCAACTAACGCTAATGAGATGCAGAGTAGGCATTCCCGAGCAAAAACCCTCGACAACACCACACCTCAACATTCTCAACGACCAGCCACATCGGCGATAAGACCACAAAACAGGTGATAAGGTGCGTTAGCAGCAGGAAACTAATACCTGCTCTGACCTGGTGTAAAGTCGGACGACAAGCTGCACCATCAAAGGGAGCCCAGCCCAGAGCCACACAGGAAGAACAACAGATGCCATGGAGCCACTCACCATGCACCCCGGAGTCCCGAGGGGGAAACAACACCCACCGCCACCACCCCCAGGACCGCCACCCCCCCAATGGACCCACCCTGCCCCCCGGACCACCACAGAGGCAACGCAGACAAAGACAGTGGACATACAGGAAATGCACCAGCCCTACAGACCTAACACCAGACAATGCCAATGCCCACTACAGGCCCAAAAGGACAACCATCCTCCGCATCCTGAACATCATTGCCCACAGGCTGACGGTACCAACACAGCGGAAAACCAACATCCCTCCGCAGACAAAGCTGCTGGCTGTGCTGCACCTGTTGGCCTCTGGTATCCTCCCAAACAACAACCGCCCGAGTCGGAGGAGTCTCACAGCCAGCTCCATCCAAGTTCCTCACACCTGGCCTGGATGCCCTCACCAGATAGGGACCCCAGCACCCATACGTCCCCCACAATGCGCAGGAACAGCTGGAAACCAAGCAAGGACTATACACCATAGCTGGATCCCCGCACGTGTCGGGGGCAATTGACTGCACACTTGTCCCACTTGTGCCCCCTGCCAACACTGCACACAATACCCCAACAGAAAGCACACACATCCCATCAACGTGCAGGCAATAGTGGACCACAGGGGACTCCTCACCAATGTCATAGCCAACTACCCAGGCAGTGTGCATGATCCCTTCATCTTCCGACAGTCCAACATCAACCAGCGCTTCCAGGATGGCACCTATGGAAATGCACTGCACGTTGGCAAGTACCAAATGAACACACCACACACCTCAACTCCACAATCATGCAACTCACAACTCTGGCACTGCACACGTCACAAAATCACATACAACATGCCAAACAACATGCCCCCCACCAGACATGACAGCACAACTTACTGTGGCAACCTTGGTTAGCCATGTACATGAGCCATCAACGGTATGGCACGTCAGCCACACAATACCCGAATGTGGGGAGAGGTGGGAACCAGGCATGTGCGAAGGAGGCAAGTGACCCATGAATGAGAATGTACACAATGCCAAGTGTTGCGGAGATGTGCTGGACAGACTGCAGTATGCAGACCACAGACATAGCCATGTCTACATGCACTGCTGGTGTCTGGAGTGTAGTGGACAGTGGACGCAACCATGTCACCCCAGCCAGTGGGGAAGATCGCGGAAATGTAGCTTGTGACGTCCCCCATGTAAGCGTGCAGCGGAGTGGGCTGGCCCGGAGGATGCCAGGCCAGCGTAGGGGTGTGAATAAAAGCACGTAGGCCTGGGCGTGGTTCTCTTCCAGAATGCCCAACGTGCCTGCCAGGGCAGCGCCTCCCACCCCGCCACGAGGCCGACGCCGTTGCCGTGAGCAGTGTGGCCCGCGATCCTGTGCGCCTGCTGCACCCCGGGCCGCTGGTCCCCGAACCCGTCATGCCCGCCCCTGCGCAGCCAGGCCTCATTGCTCACCTGCCGACACCGGCGTGTGTCGACGAGGGCCCACCACGTGCCGGCGCAAGCTCCAAGCCCGAAGCCCACAACCTTGGCAGCCTCCTCAGACCATCACGGCCTCCGCGACACAGGCCCGCATTACTCCTTTCTCCTTGACGTACTCCACCGCTGCCTCCGGCCTACACTACGGTCAAGTAGGTCACACATTTGGAACGGAGTCTTGATTATGCAATGGCAGAGTACACACCTTATGGCTGAGTTTATATCACTGTACTCCCTTCGATGTGGTGCCGCCAACTCTGTGCATAGCATTCGAACTACACCTGTCTGTGGTCCCTTGCTGACTACTGCCTTCGCCCCACACTGCGGTCGAGTGGGTCACACATCTGGAACTGAGTTTTATTTTCTGAATGGTGGAGTTCATATCAATGTACGCAAGGAGACGAGTAAGAGGAAGACGCTTGGGCTTTTTAATTAAGAAGTCATGCAGAGACTCCTCCTGTCAGTAAGACAGCGGTAGTTATTAGTATTAGTGAGTTAGCACATTCTCTCACTTTTCTGTACCTTTATTTTTTGTAGCTCGTACAGTCCCCAACCCCAAGCGATTTCCCTGTGATGTGTAGTAACTATGCATTCATCTATGCATTGAAAAAAAATGCAGACCAAGTTGACTCGTCAAAGGGTGAGTGATTGAGAATGAGATGAGAAGCAAAGATCATTCGTTGCATTTTATTAGTAGTTCCAAAATGTAGTTTAGGAAATTTGGAAGGTATCAGAGCACTTTACATGAGCATCAGTTGCATTACAGATGGACACATTCCTGTTTAGGCACAGGGAGATTAAGTTATTTGCCCAGAATCACAGGATGTTTGGGCCTCCCGCCAGACTTGAACCTGGTTCCCCCAGCTTCAAAGTCGGCCACCCTAGCCGTTAAGCCACAGCCTCTCCATTAAGGAATAAGTCCACAATACTGAGAGGAGATCTGATTTATAAAAGTTAAATCAAATGTTACTGCATTTGCCTCTCCCTGTCAAAATATTTTTAGCGAGATTAACTGTACCGCTAATCATTTAGTATTTTATTTTGTTTATTTCTTACATCAGCATCCAGGGGAATAAGGGATTTCCCCACCACCGAGGCGCCAACGAGTGAGGGAGCAGGAGGTGCCTCCACAAGTGCTGATGGCTCTGCTGGGCCCAGTAAGTCCTCCCATTAATGTTATTATTATTTCCCTATCTTTTACCGCTTCACATTTAGCATTATTTTTTCCCCTTTTACTGTGGCTGTCTCCTAATTCTATTCCAACTCCTCTTCAATCTATCTGTTTCCTAAGATCTTCTTATTCCTGCATTTTCCTATTTATTACTGATTTACTATATTTCAAGCTTCTGTACTTGACTTCAAACTACCTGTACTAGTCTGTAGCTTCCTTTTTCTTCTGCTTTGTCAATAAGCTTTTCCTCTTCCCTTATAGACTGGTGGTATTGTAAGACTCAGAGAACCCATTTTCTGTCAGTTACTCTACTGTGAAGATTGCATACCCAATTAAGGTATTCTACGCATGTTTGTTGAGAATGCTTTCTTTTTCTTGCTCATGCTCAAACAGTAAAATGAGAGTGGTCAATTATCATGGGCTACCCCCAATGTTGTGTATGTATTATTATTATTGTATACTAGCAGTTAATGACCGTGCAGCATGGCTGAAAGTATGAGATGGATGTTCCTGTTGCATTTGCCAACTAAGACAATATGTCTTTCATTGACCAATTATTGCACCCTTTCATTGCGCTTCAATAACTCAGATTCAACATAGCTCTGCCCCTCCGTTACAAAACGTTCTTGGTTTGCTTGATCACCTGGCTTTTCAAACATTGCCAACCAACAAAATGCCCAACATGATGGTTTGAATTTTTGATAGGAGAGTAAGATACTGTAGCCGAACTGTAGTGAGATTTTGTGGTTGCATTTTGCTTTAAAAAAATAGGGGGAGGTGTATCTGGTATCTAAAATGTGTAATGTGTTTTCTAGCCGCACAGACCACCGGTGCTGGGGCCGGCTCCAAGAGTGCCAGTGGAGGGGATGCGGCAGTGTTTACTGAGGGGGTGGGGGGGGGAGTACCACTGGCAACATGGGCAGGCAGTGGTAAGTCACCTTGCTTTCTTATTGACACATAGTAATACATTCACTCCAAGGGCATTGACTTGTGAGCACCCCACTTTAGCAGATACAGCAGGAGTTGAGTAGTTATGTCCTCTTCTTTCTGCAACTCAGCAGACAAAGGTTCATAAATGAACCTTAAGAATGATGGGTTGATAAGAAAAGGAAAGCAGGATGGAAGGAGAATGGATGGGTGAAATGTATGTAATATATGAGTGAAAAGATGCATGCATATAGGTGGGTGACGATGATAGGAATCTGCATGGCTGGGTGAAGGATGGATGAAAGGGTATATATGCCTGCCTGGGTGGGTGAAAGGAATGCTTGGGTGGGTTAAAGGCAAAGCAGGATGAGTGAATTGGTGAAAGGATGCATCGGTGGGTAAATGGATGTTGGTGAAAGGTTTGTTTGGAGCTATGTTTGGTTGGATGGAGTTTTCTATGGTAAAGAGTGGATGAGAGAATATAAAGCTTAAATGGTGCATATCAAAGCCAAGGGGGAAGATTATGAATACTAGAATAACATTGCAATGATGAATGAATAATTGCTTGACTTTTGTGGATGGGATAGTCTGTTACGAACCTGCCAAAACTATATCCCGTTGCTTAGTCCTTTCCCTTTACTGCAGTACATCGCTTTTCCCATTGTCTACTTACAGCAGATAGGATGTCTGCATGATTGATTTATTTTATAGGTGACATGTATCATTCATAACATTCATCTGCCTTGCAGTCAGGGTAAAATCAAAAGGCATTTTGGAGAAGAGCAGGGCCATTGGAATTAGATAATTGTCTATGACAGCTGCCCCAGCTGCAGACTGCGGAGACTAACAAAGTACAACTAACAACAAATGCAACTAGGATGCCAGCTGAGGCATAACTCCATTAATTAATTTAGCACAACAAGAGAGAGAATACTTGTACTCCGTAGTGCATAATGCCTTTCTCATTATTGAGAGCTAATTTATTTTTATTTTTCAACACAAAGTATCTGTTTAGTTACTTTTTAGTTTTTACTAGGAAATCTTTCAAAAGAAAAAAAAATAGCAGTTTTCTTAAACTGGTGTGGTGCTGTGTTTATTCTGCCTTAATTCCTTTCAGACAGTTAGTGCATTTGCCATTTGCCTTTAGTTTTATGAGAGGCATGTGCGGGTAATAGCTGTGACTCTAATCACATCAAATTGAGTGGCCTTAGGGGACCATCAAAGTTCTGCTACTGTGCCACCAATTGCATAATTTTAAACAAGCTTTTTGCACAGAGCATTGTTTGCAATTTGTCTTTTTTCTCTCCAGGATGTAGCAGCCTGGCTGTGGCACCAAAAGCTGGAGGTGATCAGGGACGAGTACCAGTGGCTGGTGGCCCTGGAGGAGGTGAAGCCACTTCACTTGCGTCCACTTCAGCTTCAGAAAGACTGCGACCCACCACCACCCGCAACAGGCTCCCCGCCGGAGCTGGAGCAAGATCACCGCCGAGCAGCTCACCGCCTCCTCAGCCAGAACACACCCACCGACACAACGGACCCAAACGAAGCAGCCAGCAACCTCGCCAAGTGGCTGACCGCCTGCGCCGACGACCTCGCACCACTAAAAACCCTCCCAGCAGACCCGGAAGCAAGAAAACCCCTTGGTTCACCAACGAACTCAAGGAATCCAAGAAGAACTGCCGCACTCTCGAGAAAACCTGGCGACTCGTCCAGACCACAGACAACAGGACCGCCCTCAAGCACGCCACCCACAAACACCACCAGCTGATCCGTGCCACCAAGAAGTCGGCACTCAAAGAACGACTGGACAACAACGCCCATGACAGCAAGGAACTTTTCAGCATCGTCAAAGAGTTCTCCAACCCCAGCGCCGGAAACAACGACATCACCCCCTCGCAAGACCTCTGCAACTCACTCTCCGCGTTCTTCCACCGCAAGATCACCGACATACACAACAGCTTCGACGCACAAACAACGCACCCTACCGCCGAACCAATGCCCGCCACCACCACCCTCTGCAACTGGACCCCGATCAACACCGAAGACACCACCCGCACGATGAACTCCATCCACTCCGGATCACCAACCGACCCCTGCCCACACCACGTCTTCAACAAAGCCGACGCCACCATCGCACCCCATCTCCGGGACATCATCAACTCCTCCTTCCACACCGCCACCTTCCCGGAGAGCTGGAAGCACGCCGAGCTTACCGCCCTCCTGAAGAAACCAACGGCGGACCCCACCGACCTCAAGAACTACCGCCCCATCTCGCTCCTTCCGTTTCCGGCCAAAGTCATCGAGAAGACCGTCAACAGACAGCTTGCCGCCTTCCTCGAGACGAATGGATCCCTCGACCCCTCGCAGTCCGGGTTTCGGGCCAACCACAGCACCGAGACCGCCCTTATCGCAGCCACCGACGACATCAGAACCCTAACCGACAACGGGGAAACAGCTGCCCTCATCCTCCTGGACCTCTCCGCGGCGTTCGACACCGTCTGCCACCGCACCCTAGTGAAGCGCCTCAGCAACATCGGAATCCGAGAGAAAGCACTGGAATGGATCATCTCGTTCCTCGCCGGAAGAACCCAGAGAGTCCGCCTCTCCCCGGTCAGATCCGAAGCCACCGAAGTCATCTGCGGCGTTCCACAAGGATCCTCACTCAGCCCGACCCTCTTCAACGTCTACATGAGCCCCCTCGCAGCCATCGCACGCCGACACAACCTCAACATCATCTCCTACGCAGACGACACCCAGCTGATCCTCTCCCTCACCAACGACCCCACCACCGCCAGAGCCAACCTGCACGACGGGATGAGAGACGTCGCCGACTGGATGAGGAACAGCCGCCTTAAACTGAACTCAGACAAGACGGAAGTCCTCATCCTGGGCTCATCACCCTCCGCCTGGGACGACTCCTGGTGGCCCCCGGCCCTGGGCACCGCACCCAAGCCAACGGACCACGCACGCAACCTGGGCTTCATCCTGGACTCCTCCCTGTCGATGACCAGACAAGTCAACGCCGTCTCATCTTCATGCTTCAACACCCTGCGCATGCTCCGCAAGATCTTCAGATGGATCCCCACTGAAACCAGGAAGACCGTCACCCAGGCACTCGTCACCAGCCGACTGGACTATGGGAACACCCTCTACGCCGGAACCACAGCCAAACTTCAAAAGAGACTCCAGCGCATCCAGAACGCCTCCGCACGACTCATCCTGGACATCCCCCGACACAGCCACATCACCGTACACCTGAAAGACCTGCACTGGCTCCCCGTCAGCAAGAGAATCACGTTCAGACTCCTCACCCACGCACACAAGGCCCTCCACGACCTGGGCCCAAAGTACCTCAACGACCGCATGTCCTTCTACACGCCCACACGCCAGCTACGATCAACCAGCCACGCCCTCGCCACCGTACCACGCATCCGCAGAACCACCGCCGGAGGAAGATCCTTCTCCTACCTGGCGGCCAAGACCTGGAACTCCCTCCCCACTCACCTTCGGCGAACCCAGGACCATCTCGCCTTCAGGAAGCAGCTCAAGACCTGGCTGTTCGAGCAGTAACTTACCCCCTCCCCCAGCGCCTTGAGACCCTCCCGGGTGAGTAGCGCGCTCTATAAATGCCGTGATTGATTGATTGATTGATTGATTGAAGGAGACAGCTGCCCAGGGCCCCAGCCAGGACCCAACACCAGCAGCACCTCCAGCTTTTTCACAATCTCATCAACGCCACAGTCCGCTGGCAGCGGCCTGCCAGCAATCATCATCATTTACTGATGCCCCTCACTCAGACCGTACTTAACTATGCCTCGTCCTTTCAAGGCTGGCATGGATGGAAGTCTGGCAGAGACAAGTGGAGATGCACCACAATGAGCTCCTGAGCCTGGCCTGCCATGCCTAGTGCCCTCATCACACTTCTTAACTTTTGTTTTGGTGGGTCGGACTTGGTTGCTGTTGTGGGTGGGGATGTGAGAGTTAGAATTGGAGCTTATATAGTTTGGGCTATATTCGTTTTTTTCCCGAACAATGGACATTTTGATTTTGGTTGGACAATGGTTGGGAACGAGGGGATTTAATTTGTTTGGGGAAAGGGGTAGGGTGGAACGGGTGTTTTTTTGTTTGGGTTGAATAATGTATATTTAAGTTTAATTATTTATGCCTCAAATCTAAGTTTTTGGGGGTGTTTTACTTTTCTCTGCTGCATTTTAGCGCAACCTATTTTTAAAATTTGCTGATAGTGTATATAATAATAATTATATATGTGCTATGTCTATGTGGTGCCCTAGTCCCACTAGTCTCCTAGTCTCTGCAGTCTGCAACTATATTAACCACTAAGGGGGGTTGCCATTGCCTACAACAATTTAGTAGAACAACAAACCATAGCTCGCTTACCGAATAGAAGAAGCTAGGGCTGCAGGGCTTCCCAAGGTGCTATGGTGGTGGTAGTAGTAGCAGGCTAGAGCACTAACAACAGTGAAGGAGTCAGAAGTGAGGTCCCACTCCCACCTAGGTGAACTCCAACTGTAGGATTTTAATTGGAAGTATTATTCATTGCAGGCAATTACATTGAAATAAAAATTGAGTTAGTGGGTTATATATTATTATATCATAGCTTTACAAACAATTGAGACCAGACTACTGCACAACAAAGAATACCTGATAGTGAAAATGTAACAAACAATACTAAATTATTCACAGCAATGGTGAGCTAAGATTTTGATTAAAACAAAAGTGACTCGAATTGTGATTCGTGAAGACTGGGATTTAAAGTCTGGAGTGGACATGGTTATTCATTAGGCATTTACGTAACGCAACACACAATGCCTGAATGATGACGCTGACAAATGATGTTCTTCTATAGCTAAAATATCGATCACTTTTATGTGTGTGTGGTAAATGGTGCCAGTGTGGACCATTGTTTCATGCGATAGATCGACCTGTAGTGCAATGCTGTTGATCAACAAGAGAAACGTTGAGTAATTTTTTGCGTAGAGTAGATTTGTGTTTGTTAGCTAAGGGGACTGGTCGGATTTTTGAGGAGTGTGAAGCAGAAAACCAAACAGTGTGGACCCGGCAAACAGAAAATCACCTTCAGGAAATAATGATCACCCGTAATTAGGCTACCAACATTGTAAATCATCACAAACGCATTTGAGCTTAAGAGTTATAGTTAAACACCCAGGGGCATATTCTCAAGGAGCTATCGCCGAGTTATCGGCACTTTATCGCAGCCAAAGTCGCGCTAAATTTACTGCCACATTCACAAGCTGGTGCTAACAGCCCATAACACCAGTTTTCCTGTGAAAGCAGTCGCAAAAAACATTGCCACAGATGACCCCGGCAACTAACGCTAATGAGATGCAGAGTAGGCGTTCCCGAGCAAAACCCTCGACAACACCACACCTCAACATTCTCAACGACCAGCCACATCGGCGATAAGACCACAAAACAGGTGATAAGGTGCGTTAGCAGCAGGAAACTAACACCTGCTCTGACCTGGTGTAAAGTCGGACGACAAGCTGCACCATCAAAGGGAGCCCAGCCCAGAGCCACACAGGAAGAACAACAGATGCCATGGAGCCACTCACCATGCACCCCGGAGTCCCGAGGGGGAAACAACACCCACCGCCACCACCCCCAGGACCGCCACCCCCCCAACGGACCCACCCTGCCCCCCCCGGACCACCACAGAGGCAACGCAGACAAAGACAGTGGACATACAGGAAATGCACCAGCCCTACAGACCTAACACCAGACAATGCCAATGCCCACTACAGGCCCAAAAGGACAACCATCCTCCGCATCCTGAACATCATTGCCCACAGGCTGACGGTACCAACACAGCGGAAAACCAACATCCCTCCGCAGACAAAGCTGCTGGCTGTGCTGCACCTGTTGGCCTCTGGTATCCTCCCAAACAACAACCGCCCGAGTCGGAGGAGTCTCACAGCCAGCTCCATCCAAGTTCCTCACACCTGGCCTGGATGCCCTCACCAGAGAGGGACCCCAGCACCCATACGTCCCCCACAATGCGCAGGAACAGCTGGAAACCAAGCAAGGACTATACACCATAGCTGGATCCCCGCACGTGTCGGGGGCAATTGACTGCACACTTGTCCCACTTGTGCCCCCTGCCAACACTGCACACAATACCCCAACAGAAAGCACACACATCCCATCAACGTGCAGGCAATAGTGGACCACAGGGGACTCCTCACCAATGTCATAGCCAACTACCCAGGCAGTGTGCATGATCCCTTCATCTTCCGACAGTCCAACATCAACCAGCGCTTCCAGGATGGCACCTATGGAAATGCACTGCACGTTGGCAAGTACCAAATGAACACACCACACACCTCAACTCCACAATCATGCAACTCACAACTCTGGCACTGCACACGTCACAAAATCACATACAACATGCCAAACAACATGCCCCCCCACCAGACATGACAGCACAACTTACTGTGGCAACCTTGGTTAGCCATGTACATGAGCCATCAACGGTATGGCACGTCAGCCACACAATACCCGAATGTGGGGAGAGGTGGGAACCAGGCATGTGCGAAGGAGGCAAGTGACCCATGAATGAGAATGTACACAATGCCAAGTGTTGCGGAGATGTGCTGGACAGACTGCAGTATGCAGACCACAGACATAGCCATGTCTACATGCACTGCTGGTGTCTGGAGTGTAGTGGACAGTGGACGCAACCATGTCACCCCAGCCAGTGGGGAAGATCGCGGAAATGTAGCTTGTGACGTCCCCCCATGTAAGCGTGTGCGGAGTGGGCTGGCCCGGAGGATGCCAGGCCAGCGTAGGGGTGTGAATAAAAAGCACGTAGGCCTGGGCGTGGTTCTCTTCCAGAATGCCCAACGTGCCTGCCAGGGCAGCGCCTCCCACCCCGCCACGAGGCCGACGCCGTTGCCGTGAGCAGTGTGGCCCGCGATCCTGTGCGCCTGCTGCACCCCGGGCCGCTGGTCCCCGAACCCGTCATGCCCGCCCCTGCGCAGCCAGGCCTCATTGCTCACCTGCCGACACCGGCGTGTGTCGACGAGGGCCCACCACATGCCGGCGCAAGCTCCAAGCCCGAAGCCCACAACCTTGGCAGCCTCCTCAGACCATCATGGCCTCCGCGACACAGGCCCGCATTACTCCTTTCTCGTTGACGTACTCCACCGCTGCCTCCGGCCTACACTACGGTCAAGTAGGTCAAACATTTGGAACTGAGTCTTGATTATGCAATGGCAGAGTACACACCTTATGGCTGAGTTTATATCACTGTACTCCCTTCGATGTGGTGCCGCCAACTCTGTGCATAGCATTCGAACTACACCTGTCTGTGGTCCCTTGCTGACTACTGCCTTCGCCCCACACTGCGGTCGAGTGGGTCACACATCTGGAACTGAGTCTTATTTTCTGCATGGTGGAGTTCATATCAATGTACGCAAGGAGACGAGTAAGAGGAAGACGCGGTGTAGTCCGGAGGAGAAAAGGACCATCGTAACGGAGGTGATCGAACACTGCCAACAACTGCTCTTGTGTCACTAACTCTGTGCATCGCGGGCCAACAACACGTGGCTGTGGGCCCCTGCTGACCGCTGCCTCGGGCCCACACTGCGGTCAAGTAGATCACACATTTGGAACTGAGTCTTGATCACACAATGGCCGAGTACACACTTCATGGCTGAGTTTAACTCACTATACTCCCTACGATGTGGTGACACAAAGTATGTGCTGGGCATCCCAACCACATGTGTCTGTGGGCCCTTGATGTCTACGCCTTCGGACTACACTGCGGTCCTGCTGGCCCCACACAATGGGATGCCATGTGTGGGTGGGTGAAGCGTTGTGAGCCAGCCGTGATTGCGGGTGCTTCATGCTGTGTGGTCTGTTGCAGGGGCTGGGCTCTCCTCTGAGTGGCTGGTCTGCCCTGGTCCTGGTGGTGGGTTGTGTGGGATGTCCATGGGCTGTTGTAGGGCGTCGGTGTCGGGGGTGTGGTGTTCGTCTCGGGCATCACTGATGGGTTGTCTGTTCTGACCTGCTGGAGGTGTTGTTTGTCCCTCTGCAGTGTGAAGGGGAGGTGCATGTTGGCATTGTGTTGGCGCCTTGTTCTTGTCGACATGCAGACTGTGTGACGATGTACATTGTGAGTGTTTGGGCGGTGGTGGCTATTTGAGTTGGGACAGTGTCCATTTAGCCTACATGGCTGATGTGGGGTTGTAGGGATAGATGTGCATCTCACAGTTCCCTGCTCTGTCCGATGTGATTGTTCTGTTACTGTGCCTGGTTGGACCCAGTTGTGTCCCCTGTTCTACAGTGTGGGTGTTGCACTTTGTGCCACATTGTCATGGTATGTGCTGTGATTGCTATGTGTGTGTGCTGCAGTGTGCCACGGGGATGGGGGACATGTCCCTGAGTAATTGTGGGTGTGCAGTGTGTTACACCTCATTGTGCATGTGTGGCATTGTGCCCATCACCCACCGTCCCCCCAGTCCCCGTTGGATCCTCACCCTGTTGTTGTTGTGTCAAGTCCTGTCGGGCTGTGTCCGTACTCCCTACTCCTTGCACCCTCTCCACACTGATGATTGTGGGCTGGGTTTCCTCCTGCTCTTCCTGTGGCGCTGGACTGCCATCTCCTGTCACCGTTGCTGCCTTCCTGTTGGCAGCGGGTTTGTACCTGGTTTAGGTTGTCAGGTCCTGCCGGCGCCTCTTGGCCTCCTAGATTGGCCTCCTGGGCTCTGCGACTGCATTCCAGGCGGTCTGCTTGTGGGTCATTTGCTGGTAGTGTTCTGTCGCCTCCGTGGCCTTGGTCTTGTTTTCCTGCGGTCTGCACCCCGTCTTCCTCTCCATTTTCTCCTTGGCCTTCCCCGACCCACTTGTTCCTTGCTGGTGGTCTGTGGGGGTTGTGGTGTTCGCGTTGCCCTCTGCGCGGTGTCAGGGTGCATGGATGTTGCTACGTGCTTTGGCTTGTTTCTGGTGTGTTGTGCCTGTGGTTTTTATGGTGCAATTGCCCCCCAGACGTGTGGGAGTTGCAGGCATGAGGCTGCTGTTCGCAGCTTTTTGTACCGCGATTGGCCTCATCGCATGATTTCTCGCGTTCGCGTTTCGCATTTTTTGGGCATGGTGTTGATTTACACGCTGGCATTTGACGCGTTATCTGGTGACTATCGCATGCTACCGCCTTGTTGTGAATTCCACGTTGACACGGGGTTATTTTCCCGTGATAGGCTGCGTTATTGAAAGTTGCGTTACGCTACTCTTGCGGTAGTTATTACACGTTCTTGTGAACATACCCCAGAATTTCTAAAAGAAGACATTTTACAACATCATTAATATAAAAGACTACCATACAAGATAAAATAAATGTATAAAGCATTTTAATTCATCATTAATATATAGAAACAGCTATGCAAAAGAGACAATCACAATAGTTTCCAAGCTACTTAATAGCCCAAGGAAAAGTAGTTCTAGTGGGCAGCTAAGAATTTCATCCTAATACACAAGACAAAAAGGAGGTATCTTAATTTAAAAAACACTAGCCATTCTGTATTTTCAGATCTTAAAATTCGCATGGCTTCTGCAGGTCATGAAATAGACATTATCGGGCATGTCTGCTGGGACTATCCATCTTCTTCTGGTCTTAATATATACAGGGCAGAAAAACATAAAATGCTCTATTGATTCAGGGCAGAGGCTACTCACAGGACAAATTGAGGTTACAATGGGCTGCTTCCATTTGCTTTTACTGATTCATAGGCAAGTTCCCATACCTGAATTGCAAATAAAGTGCACATGCAAATGGCGGTTCTATCTGATATCCAGAAATCATTCAGGTAAAGTGCCAAGTGCTAAAGTGTTAGTAAGGGAACCCTAAATATAGTCCCAAAACCTTGCTTTTAAAAAAGGTACCATATCTTTTGTCATGGACTCTGGATCCTCCCAAAGATCCCTCAAATCTAATCTGAATAACCATTGCTTAATCTTCTTAAACCAATCAATTCGCCCTGTCACTTTGTCTCATGTTTGTACTTCTGCAACTGCTTCTTTCACAGGCATCTGGGTCTTGCTTGTCCATAGCCTCATCCAAAATACTACAGCCTTAAATGCAGCAGTGTGAGTAATGCGCTTCAGTCCAAGATCAAGGCGTACCGGAACCAAAGGTGTATTTAATGGGAGGTTTAATATCGATCTGATTAATTTATTCTCAACCAATTCCAAACTCTTCGCCTGTTCCAAACCCCACAGTTCAGCCCCATATAGAGCAGCACCCAGCCCTCTAGCTCAATAAATTTCAAGTGCTGGAGAAATATGGCGAAACACAGACTTATTAAATTTTTTAACAATCGCTGTCTCTACATATTGCAATGACTATTAACTTTTTTGAATCTGGGCAGACCATGATAGGTTACTAGACAATCTAACCCCATTCATTTTCCTAGTGAGATTGTCTTGTGGATTGTTACCTGCCTTGTTATGTTGGCCTAGGCCTGGCTGCCATGCTGCTTTTCTTTGCGCACGTTACACTGAGCCGGGTCTCCCTCGCCCTTTGCTCGTGCCAAGTTCTTTTGCACTGTCTGCTTTTTCTGTTGTTCACCTTTTTGGGCTCAGTCTGCACAACATGTACAAGGTCACATAACAATGTATTCTGGTTCTTCCTGATATGGCCAGTATCGCGCACCCAGACATAACATTAGGTGCATTTGCCATGAAGAATTTTGTGTGCTTTTAATACTGCAGTTTACTAGCGCTTAAGACACTTGGAGAAATCCTTTTCAGTGAGAAGAGCTATGATGTCCTGCTGATGTAATTCTGCATCTAGAGACTGAGGTATGGGGGTTCGCTAGTCAAAGCCCAGAGGTCTTCTATTATTATAATAAACTATCTTACTGCAAGGGGAGGGTGGTAATGTTATTTAGACATTTATCCACTGAGCTCTGAGATGCTTTCCCCGTTTGTATTCTATGGAATTGTAACCATGCTGCTTATATTAGTCATATGCATTATGCTATTAGTACTGACACGTGTACTGTACATTAGAGCACGTAAGTTGGAATAAACATTTTAACCTATCCAGTGTCTCTTCTTACGCACCTTGTGGACAAGTACGAGTGAGTGACGAAAGAGTGTTCTTGCTTCTGTGAGTCCTGAGATAAAGATACCGGCGTCTGGGTTGTCCAATCATTGGTACTTGGGTGCTAATGGGATGCTAAGCTAGTTGGGTTGGGGTTTTTGGGTGCTACGGTATATGGTGGCAAACCACTGTATTCCGGGGTCCCATTTTCCTGTGCATAGCTCTGTGTATGTGCAGAAACCATATGACATGGCGCGACCACCGTGGGGCAGCTTAACTGCGAGACGCTTGAGTAGTACTTGTGCTTGTCCACAATCCCCTCGCGTACGCTTCCGGAGGCGTATGTGACGGTGATACCTCCTATATTAAACGTTTTTATAGGTTCTTTCAAGCTTGAAATTATTAAAAAAGGTTACATAAATAACCCATTTTGTGCTCCCTGTTAGGTTGTCGAATACAATTGTTTAGTTATGGCTGGTGTGGCGATAGCTGCACATAGCCGAGGAGCACTCCGAGACATCTTACGGGTGTATGGAGTGCCTGATACAGGGATCGATTTGGTCTTTGTGGTTCAAGCCGATCCGGCTTACCACTTTGAGGTGTTTTACACTTGGATCACTTTTGAAGCGGTGGAGGCAGATGATAATCTGTTTCATGAATATAAACCCACCGTTATTCCTGCTGCCTATCGACCCTATACCACTCTTGAAGTACCTCTCACGGCTTGGCAGCACCGTGTTTGGTTTAATGGCGCCCTACCACAACCAACTACTGCAGTTCGTTTAGGCCCCTTATCAATTCAGGGGGCCACTTGGCCTGTATTGGCCGGGTATACCCCGCATCCAAATTATCTGGCATTACCGCTTGCGGAACTGCGCACTATGCATACCGAATTGGTACGAGTGCATCGAGCCCTAGTGACATACGTTACAGGTAGCCTACATGGAGCTGCTCCTGTAGTCGCAGGCCAACCAGCTATAGCCGCTGGAGTGACCATAAGTCCTGTCATGGTAAATTCTGTGATGGGCAAACGTCCACAAAATAAGGACGACTATCCTTACTGGCTTGCAGAAAAGTTCGATCAGATAGAAGCAGTGTTTCCCCATACATCCCCAGTAGATAAACACCGCATCCTCACGATAAGTTTGCCAAAAGACATAATCCCCGATTTGACATCATGTGAAAACTGGGGTAAGGTATTCGCAGCAGTTTATTCAAAATGTTTTGGAACTCCTTCCATGACGGTTCTACCTTCTGTAATTAAAAAAGTACAGGATGAACATGGCCCTGAAGCGGCTGTGGAATTAGGGATGAGACTAGTGGGAGTGTTTGATGTAGTAGCTGAACTGATCCTTGGAAATGTCAAGGGCGATGCTATGAACTTTCAAGTAGCGAATACTTTGGCTTTAGTCCCAGAGTTGGACAGGCCTCGCGAATTACCGAAAATAATAGCCCGGGCTTATAAAACAATTGGAAGAAATAGCCTAGGCAACAAGCCTTTTGTAAAAATGCAAACTCAATCGCAACCACAAATTACACAAACAAAAAGTACATCTGAGAAAGATGATAGACCAGTCTTCACTAAAAAGAGTTGGAGACAGAAAAAACAGGGTAAGCAACAAAAGAAGCCGGGGTCGAGAGGCGCTTCCCCAGTTTCGGTTTCTTCTGAACGTACTTATGATTTACGTGATAGGTCAAGGATTAAATCACCAGAAAGGTTTCAGAGCTCTGATACGCGTTCTCCTCGTTCTTCACAGGCCCAGACGTCGTCACAGGCTGGTGGAGGAGGACGGCAAGATAGAGGAAGGGGCCGAGAGGCTCCCCAGGAGCGAGACCAACCTCGACAACAAGTCAGAGGGAAAGCAGAAGACTTTCATCTTCCTCGACCGCAATTTCAGAAGAAAAAGGTTGCCGCTGTCACAGCGAAATATGCCTCAGATCGTGAGAACGAGACTCCAGAATTGGACGTGGGCAGTGACCCTCCTAGACAGCGCCGCGGAAGTTACCATAGTGCGGGAGGCGCTACGTCCTCATATGGAGGCGACAGCAACTGAAACATTCGTTACTGTAGAGACAGCTGACACGAGAGTGGCACCCCTGACAGACTATACAACATAGTCATCCAAATTGAAGGTGATATACCGCGTGAAATAACAGGGATTTTTTGGGAAAATCTAACCTCTTCATATGACATTTTGTTAGCAGAGGTGGATTGGCCACCCCCATTCGTTCTCGCTGCACATAAAGGAGAGGAGGTAATCCTTCCAAGCTTTTCACGGCATGTCCCAAAAGACAAAGCTGAAGCACTTGCAGCTGAGTGGGCTGTGTACCTGGCACCAGCGTTATACCGCAACCATGTGGGATGGGATGAAGAATCACCTCCTCATGCAATACCTTTGCGGTCACTACCGCAGCCACAACCCCAATATCCCATCAAACGGCAGGCAAAAGGCCCCGTTTCCGAAATTCTGACAGTTGGAATATCAGGGAGTAATTGAACCATGCGTATCACCTATGAACAATCCCCTTTTCGTGGTTTCTAAACCCGATGGATCGTACCGCTTAGTTTTGGATTACCGGCATTTAAATTCCCATTGTCGGAACTTTGCGGTGCAAAATACACACAGTTCTGCGCTTGTAGACAGTCTTGTTCGTAAAAAATACAAAACGACACTTGACCTTTCAAACGGTTTCTACACGCACAACCTAGCCCCGGAGAGTGGTCAATGGACCGCATTCACTTCCGGTGGTAAATTATTCCAGTTCCGGCGTTTACCCATGGGCTACAAAAATAGTCCGGGTATATTCGCCGCCCGTGTTGTTTCTTTGTTAAATGACATTGATCAAGACGCATGTTCGTACGTAGATGACATCTATCTGACGGACGACAAATTATTTCAGCATCTGTCCCGAGTGGACCGCATTATTCTTGAATTTGCGGAGCAGGGTTACAAATTTAACTTTGCTAAGTCACACATTGCTGAATTTACCGTTCTGTTCTTGGGCTATGAGCTCAACAACGAAGGTAAGGGCTTGGCCCCCCATTTCTTGGAAAAATTTGCACATTTGTGCCCCCCAAATACTCTGAAGAAACTTCAGTCTTTGCTGGGTTTCCTAAATTTCGGGCGTACTTATATTCCCGAATATGCCCAGCGTATCAAGCCTTTGTATGCTTTGATACAACCTACTTATTCAAGGTCTTGCTGGCTGCCTGAGCATACCTCAATTCTACAGTCTTTGCAGACAGACCTTTTGGAGTCTAAATATCTTTTGACTCGTGATAACCACACAAACCTGGTGATTAGAATAATTCCGGGGGCGGTGGGATTCACATACTTAACCTTTAATGAAGGTGATACAGTACCCATCGCATACAAGTCACATCTGTACACTTCCGCTGAATTACGCTTTACATCTGTTGAGAAAGTTCTAACTGCAGTGCAAATGGCGATTCTAAAAGAACGCGCACTGGCACAGGGAAAGCGAATTCTGGTGGTAACACCCTGTCCTGCCCTAGAGGCAGTAACAAAGGCAAGTGTACCGAACTCAAAAGCAATGCATCCCCGTTGGATACAATGGGCTACATCCTTGACGTCTTCGGACGTCACTTTTGTTTTTGATTCTTCTCTTCAGACTCAGGAGTTTTTGCAGTATGAATTCGTTCATCCTCCTCCTTTGTTTTTACTACCGCTTGAGGATTACAAATGTGTGATCTACACCGATGGTTCGGCGCAACCGGCCACTGGGTCCAAGCACGCTTATTCAGCTGCATGTGCTATTGTTGCGGGTTCCTTTGTAGAAGGAAAGTTCAAATCCTCTGCAGTGCATACTCGCACACTTGGAGATAGTACCGCACAATTAGCCGAGCTGCATGCATTGCTACTAGCACTTGAGTTCGCTTCTCAGGATGAGACCACTCTTATTGTATGTGATTCTTTTTACTGTGTACAATCTTACAATGACAATCTGTTTTTCTGGTCGAAAAACGACTACAAGGACGCAAAAGGGAGCACAATTAAGCATAAAATGCTTTGGGTTCGAGTGGCAGAATTGCAACAACGTCTGCCCCTCACACAGGTGGTTCACACCTTAGGCCATCAGCGGGTGGGCGCACACGCTATTGGTAACGATCTGGCAGATGAAGCTGCCCGTTCAGCAGTAGTCACGTGTTCAGTAGCAGCGGTTACCAGGTCCATGTCTAAAATAGACCCTGTTATATTAGCAGCTATTGCTGCAACCAAGGAAGGTAATAATTACCCTACAGGTTTCCCTTCCAAGTATTCTTACACATTAAGTCCCGATCAGGTTCCTTATGTAACTATACCTGACGTTGGAGATCGGCTGATCCCCAACGCGGACCGCAGGAGTGCCTTGATATCAGCTGCACACGAAGGCATGGCTTCTGCTCATGCAGGTGTGTCAGCTACGGTTTCCATCTTGCAGCAGCGTTATTGGTGGCGTGGGTTATATAAAGACACTCGTGCTTTTGTGCTTTCTTGCGACGTTTGTCAACAGATTAAGCCTTCCACAGTAACACGTCCATCACAAACACCGCTCTGCATTGCTAACAGACCCTTTGGGTGTGTTTACTTGGATCACTGCGGTCCATTCTCATCAGACACTGCCTATAAATACATCTTAGTAGCAGTGGACTCGTGCACACGGTTCCTCTGGGTCTGGCCACAACGTAGTGCTGACGCTCGAAATGTAATCAGGGATTTGCGTGTCTTTGTGGGAATTTTCGCATGCGGCACCTTCCATTCAGACCAAGGTCCAGCGTTTGCCTCTAGGGCTTACAAGGATGCAATGGCTTCGCTTGGGGTGCGGGTGAAATTTTCGTCTCCGTATAGGCCTGAGGGCAACTCTATCGTTGAACGAATGAACCGTGACTTAAAGCAATCCTTAACAGCTAGAGTTATAGGTACTGGCAGGAACTGGCTGGCCCACTTGTATACCGTTCAGCGTGCACTTAATAATCTCCCTAGAAGACCTCTGGGTGGGCGGACCCCATACGAAATGCTCTTTGGCATAAGAATGTTTGTGCCTGACCTTGAGGGTCCAGACATCGCGGCGCAATCCGCCAAGTTTGATGTAGATAACCATTCTGCTATGTTACAGGACTTACAAGAAGCCCGAGACAAACTTGCAACTACACACTTGCCTTCAGCCACAGATCCTGCGTTGCAGATTCCGGTAGCCGGCTGGCTTCCTAAAGTTGGAGAACTGGTTCGAGAGAAGGTTGAAAACAAAAAGAATTTGGCCCCTCTTTTCGTGCACCAGTTCCAGTACTTGGCCTGAAGGGAACACGTACAGTCATTTTACCACCGCTTCCTGGTCGCAAAGAGAACAGATACATCTCAGTTGAAAATGTCAAGCTACAGCGCCTGGCCGATCCTGAATAGTGTCACACCAGCGGTCTCTTGTCCTGCCATTTATCGGACATATGTTCATAGTCCATCTGCGCGAACGATCGCTGATGCTGTAATTGAGATGGTTGATTTGCCTGAATCCTCTACTTTGCCTGAAACTATAATTGATCCCCAACTCTCCACCAACATCGACGAGGACGAGTATACTTATCCTGCATCTGAATCGGTGGCACATCAACCAATATCGCCACTAAGCCCGACTCGTTATTCCTTTGATTCGGATTCCACATCTTCAAAAGTTCCATCCAAGTTCAGTATTTTTATATCCTGGTTTAGAGACAATTTTTTGATTCCACCCTGGACGTACATCTGGTTGGTACTTTTCTTGATTTTTTTGTTCATGTCCATTGGCTTTGTCACAGTGTTTTTTCTACTAATCAATGGTCATTATTTACCTGAACGCTCTGCTGTAGACTATGTTTCTGGAACTTTGGCTCCTCATTCCTCGTCTCACATCATGAAGCGTGACCACACATTTGTGAACATTTCAGCTTTCCCAGTTGCTGATGGCATCGTATGGGATGCAGTGAACTATCAAATCCATGGTCCGACAGAAATTATTAATGTACCTAATGTCCTTCGTGTTTCAATGGGTGATGTAGTACAAAATAATATTCATTCTGATGATTGGGATGTGCATGCCGTTGAAGCATTGTTTGCCGATTTAAAATATTATGCATCTTTTAATGCTGAAGATTTATATATGAATTCTGCGAATTATGCCGATTTGTATTGTTACCAACATTGGGGTAATCATTTTCTCCATAAGCCAAGTGCCCTGCGTAGTTCTGTTAACTACACCCAATGGGAACATTGTCCAAACCCCTTGCCAGGTAGCTCACAAACTCTTCGAAATAAGTTTACCTATTTTACTGATTTTAATCGGTCAAACCCTGCATCCTATTATTTTAAACTTAATACCACATCAACTCAGAAAATTATGTTAACACACACCAAATTGCTTTATTCGGGTTCCTTTTTAAGTGCCCTAGCAGTGGGTGGTTATGAGTACTGGGAGGATACAATAGATTTGAAATCTATTTGGGGCTCCAAGCCATGGCAGGTACAGGGAACCGAGGCGTTGCATCGTGCTTGCCTCATCCCTACCCAAATTATGTTCCTAAATGCTTCCATCTATCAAACTACGTGTTGGGGCTTAGCTACCACTAAACAATTGAACTCGCCCTCAATTCCATCCCTGTCGAGTTTTCCCAATGATAGCTCACGTTTTAACCTGTCCCCGACGACCCTACAGGCTCTATTACAGAATAATTCATTTAATGTTTCTGAACTGGATCCGTCACCTTGGTTGGTATGGCCTATATCATCTAATGCATGTCAAATGCGTTTTCACGACTCAGGTACTAGATACACACAGGATAGGCCTGATCCGAGATTTACTGCTTCCCGTACTGTCACTACATATTCTGTTGGTAAATTATGCAAACAATGGCTGCAACATTCGTCCCTTGATTCTGTTAAACAACATTTGTCCCTCCTTTCAGGCAATATTGATCTGTCCGACTTTGTTTTGGGACCTCGTGGTCCCCGACCTAAAAGATTCATTTATGAGACATATAATGAACTCTGGAAGCTATCACAAATGGAAGCTGCTTCCCGTCTTCGGGAAATAGATCAAGCAAATTTGGAAAAGGTGCTTGCTGTTGTTGACAATAGTATTAATACCCTGTCTTCTCGCATTTATACTTTAGAGAATATTGTGTCCTCTGTTGTTGATATTGTACAAGATGATGTTTCTGTGTTATATCATGGTCAGAATCAATTGCGTTCAGTTATGCAGTTTGCATGGACTTTGCAAACGCTCAAGTTAGGTAAAGTTCCTTGGCATTTTTTGAACACCTCGGCCTTGTTTCTACCTTTTAACTTAACTGACAAACAGCAATTTATGTCCATGAAAGATGCAACTTACACTCTATTACATATCGAAAAGATGGATCCTTTGCCGTTCTCTGTTGCAGAACTCGATTCTGCTGTGTGGCTAGTTCATGGGGTTATCGCTTTACCTTTTTCCTTGTTTGAATTTGACTCGTGCATGAAACATTATCCTGTGGGCCGTTACCGGCCCTTGGGCAGTGCTTTCCTGCATGAACTCTGGTCCTTGCCTTTCATGTATAAATGCCTTCGGGACGGCAAGGAAGTCTCTCACGGGGGAGTACTGCGACTCGACTATGGGTCATTCGCTTATTTGTAAACACATTAAATTGCATGGCTCATGTAGCGTTTCCTCTCCTAATCTTGCTTGTGTGCTGAAAGGTATTCCTGCTCCTGTTATTTCACCTACTTTCACTCTCTTTTCCAATGGTAGTTATTTACTTTTAAATAACGAAAACTGTTGTGGCCTGCAGGCTGGCATTCCTTACATTGTAACAGTTTCACACAGGGTTGTCTGCTGCAAAAATGTGCTTTTTCCTCCCCCTCATGGCAAGGTTGATATCTCTATTTGGCCTTCCATCCCTACCATGGAAGCAGATTTCAATAGACTGAGCAGAATAAAGGCACTATTATTAAACGAGGAAGTTATGCTCACGTCCGCCCGGGAGACATTCATTCTCCAGGTGGCGAGTACCCACAGTGAAATACAGGCCCTTTTAAACACTAATCTCCCCCAACATTTTGGGGAGTTAATACATCGTATTTTTAACGCATCTAACACTGAAGGCCTAGTGCACTTTTTTAAGGTCGTGGGGTCGGGCTTGGTATCCTCCTTCCAAACTATATTTGGTGTCATCCCGGCTTTCATACATTCTATATTTTCCAGTGTCTTTGGCGGTTTCCCATTGATCCTCGCTTTAGCGGCTGGTGTCTTGCTCTTAATTTGCTTTCTGCGCAATGGCTGCTCCCCGATGGGACCTGCTCGATCCAGAACGCCTCCAGCTGCTCCGTGAGCGCCTTTTGGCCGGTTTTGGTGTCTTGCCATTGGCGACACTGAGTGTGTCATATACTCTTTCATTTCGCTTTGCGTATTTCACTTGCGTGCAACCTGTGATGACTTGTGTCCGCTGTCCTTTCACCTGGACTCTGGATTATTGCCTCTCCAATTCGTCATTGTCTGTTCTGGATTTTGTTCAGTTGATGGGTCCCTTAGAGGCCCATGAGCAGGACTGTTCCGTTGCTGGCTGTATGGCGCGTGCGGCTGCACTGGGGATTTTGGCGCAATGGGATATCTGGGCGGCTGCCCAGGATCTCCTACAACGAAGCTGTTTCAATTATCACGCAAGCTGTCCCGCATTGCTTCTGGATGCTCCCTTTGTTGAGGAGCATTCCTGCTCTTTTGATCTCATGGATTGGATGGCATCTATGTTTTTTGACAATTCCAATGATGAACTCTTGGAGGGTATGGCTTTTCTCTGCACTTACACTTTCATGGATTGACCTGCCCTTCGCCGTTTGGGCGCTCCCTGTGCTCCAACGGCTGTGTTTTTCCTCTGATGGACCTCTGTTCTGGCCGCTGAACTGACCAGGGGAGGGTGTCTTGTGGATTGTTACCTGCCTTGTTATGTTGGCCTAGGCCTGGCTGCCATGCTGCTTTTCTTTGCGCACGTTACACTGAGCCGGGTCTCCCTCGCCCTTTGCTCGTGCCAAGTTCTTTTGCACTGTCTGCTTTTTCTGTTGTTCACCTTTTTGGGCTCAGTCTGCACAACATGTACAAGGTCACATAACAATGTATTCTGGTTCTTCCTGATATGGCCAGTATCGCGCACCCAGACATAACATTAGGTGCATTTGCCATGAAGTATTTTGTGTGCTTTTAATACTGCAGTTTACTAGCGCTTAAGACACTTGGAGAAATCCTTTTCAGTGAGAAGAGCTATGATGTCCTGCTGATGTAATTCTGCATCTAGAGACTGAGGTATGGGGGTTCGCTAGTCAAAGCCCAGAGGTCTTCTATTATTATAATAAACTATCTTACTGCAAGGGGAGGGTGGTAATGTTATTTAGACATTTATCCACTGAGCTCTGAGATGCTTTCCCCGTTTGTATTCTATGGAATTGTAACCATGCTGCTTATATTAGTCATATGCATTATGCTATTAGTACTGACACGTGTACTGTACATTAGAGCACGTAAGTTGGAATAAACATTTTAACCTATCCAGTGTCTCTTCTTACGCACCTTGTGGACAAGTACGAGTGAGTGACGAAAGAGTGTTCTTGCTTCTGTGAGTCCTGAGATAAAGATACCGTGTTCTGGGTTGTCCAATCATTGGTACTTGGGTGCTAATGGGATGCTAAGCTAGTTGGGTTGGGGTTTTTGGGTGCTACGGTATATGGTGGCAAACCACTGTATTCCGGGGTCCCATTTTCCTGTGCATAGCTCTGTGTATGTGCAGAAACCTTATGACAAGATCACTGCCCTTTCTCCACCTAACTTGTGCATAATTTCCTTGATGCAAATGCACTATAAGTTGCAGCAGGCCTGTGGGCATCCCCACATCCCTCAGAGCAACCCAAAGGTTGTCTCGCGGGATTGAATCAAAAGCATATTTGAGATCCACAAACATGACATAGAGGTGCCCCTTCCCAATTACAACAGTCTTCTAAACAATCAATAAAAGGTGGAACACTTGGTCCAAGGTGCTTGTGTATGCCCAGAAACCAGCTTGCAAATGCGACAATATACTATTTTCCTCAATCCATATTTGTGTCTCCCTCCCAGCATTTCTTAGCATGCAACTGCATTCCATTATAGACCCGTCTATCCTCTGCTACCGCAGAGCAATTGCCACTGTTCACAGCAGAAATAACAGCTAATCTTGTCAACTTACAGTTTTCATTGTACCATGGTGCATCTTTCCGCCTGGGTGGGACGTTTTGGCATTGTCTACAAACATATCCCTTAATGTACATGGGGAAACTGCTCTAACCTTCTGATTCATATATGAGCGCAATATCTGCACCGAGTTTTAATAAATGAGTGAAAACGCGTTGTCGTTTAATTGGAGAAATTGGATCAGTGACATTCCAAGACACAATTTTCAAAGACATAAGAAGAAATCAAGATAAAAAAATTAGATCAGACATAATAAACAGGAAACTTGATGTGAAACATAAAACAGCACATGGATTTGGTAATATGAGGGAAAAGCATTGAAGAGATATATATGGAACAGAGGAATTGTACATTGAAAAGCTAGGGTACAAAGAGGAGGGGAAAATTGAAGAGGAAGAGGATGAGATTCTTAAACACTTATAAAGAGAAATTATATGGTAACGGTAAAGAAAGAGAAAAATATATCTAAAAATATTTTTAAAAGGATGGGGGAGGTGAAACCAAGGTAAAGATGACACATCCGAACTCAGTGGGAAAAGCCACTAGGAGGACTGCAGAATATGAAATGTGGAACAAGCACAGGCATAGACAAGAAGATAACACCTGCCTGCAAGAGAGAAAACAAGTTAGCAGAGAAAATTATTATGTGAAGTTGTATATTATCTATAACACAATAATGTTATTCCAGAACAACAACGTCTCAACATGAATAAGTGAAACCATCTTACTAAGCTACTATTTAAATGAACAGATACTTTAGGGTGAGTGAATCAGGATTTTGGGGATCTTGAAGTACCCATGCTCTCAAACTGCAAATCTCGAGAAAAGTCTTCAAGAGAGTTGGGTCTCATTATGTTGTTATTTTATTCTTGAAAGTCACTTTGAATAAGGAATGATGGAGTAATCCAAAACGAGCACCGAGAGAGCGAAACGCTGGTCTGATGCTCAGAAAGTCTTCGCTTTACATGCAGAACGCTTGGCATAGTCTTGAGAAAAGTAGATTGCGTTACCTGACCACGAATTGTGCTTCCTCATTTTGGCTGCAGAAAGGACTTTGAATAAGTCTGAATATTCCAGGAAGTAAAGAATAACTCCTCTAGGTATTTTGGAAGTAGAAGCAACAGTATGTTGGTGTCCTAATCTATGTGTACATTGAGTATTGAGTGAGAATATCTCTGGCATATAGCTTAGGAAGAAAGGATGGGGGAAGAATACGTTAGGGCCAGTAGCTTCAGTACCCTCAGGCAGACTATAGATATGCAATTATTTCTTCTTCTTCTAGTTTCAAGGACTTCAACTTGTCTCTGTAAAACAGAGACTTGTGCTTGAAGCGTATTCACTTTGAGGGTAGTATCATTGAAGGTTGTAATGTGTTGTCCAGCTGTTGAAATCCTGTCGCTGAGGCTTTGTAGTTTTGCATTGGTCTCCTCCGTGTAAGGATGCAGGGCCCTGCTCTTCCAACAAAAGATCCATTGATACAGAAGGAATAGACTTTGTGGTAGAGGGTGGGTCTTTTTTAAGTCTCTTTATAAATGCTTTTCCAGTAGCAAGTGATGAAGGAGCTGCAATGGAGGATGAGCTTGAGGAAGAAGTGGTTCCTCTACGCAAAGGGGTGCATGAATATTCCATTATTAAGATCTGTGGGATTGTAGAGGAAGTCTTTATGAATCTATGAGAGGAGCACTTAGGTGATGTTCTGATTTTTTTCAGTGTACCATAAATAAGAATAGTGTAAATTACCGATATGGTCTTCAGTCCATTAAAGGACCAGAAATAGCATGTAGATAATAGCCTTCCAGCTTAATTAGCACAGCTGGTAACAAGTAAAAAGCGGACAGGGATATCAGTGAACGTACCACTGAATGAGGATCCTCTCAAAAGTAGAAAGCATAAGTGGAACGATGTAACATGATGAAAACTATGAGGAGATGCAGTAAAGACATAAATGTGTCAAAATAATCTCCAAGCAATGATACATGTCTCGCCTTCGCCCTTACATATTTGTTATAGATTGTAATTATGTGAGATGTCCAAGTAATTGAGAGTAAAATATTAAATTAGTAGCTTGATGTACATCCTTATGAGCACTGCAACTCAAAGCAGCCAACCTGGTTATAAGTATGTGTAGAATAGAGAGGCTGAAACAGTGCAGGCGACTCCTTGTTCTCCAGCACCATGCCATCACCATGAAATGGCGGGCGCTCTGAGGAGAAAAAAACACGTCACCGCTGAAAAACATGGTGCACTTCTCTCCTCAATGATGCATTATAGGTAGAGCTGTGCCGTGCCAGAAGTTGAGCACCGTGCTTCGATAAAAGGGAGCCGCCAATGGGGGAAACCACAACAGTGCAGCATTCTCTTAACGCCACAGAGAATCACTCAGATGTCCCCATCTTCCTCGGGTCCCAAGCCACGCCCCCGCCTTACAGCCATTTTGATCACCACTGAAACACCTAAGCAAGGTAGTTCTTTTGACAGTGTAATAAACAGCAGAAAGCAGTATCATGTAGTTAATTTTTCCTAGTTCTGCTTTGATAGTGCCTTTATAAAATAGATTATTGAGGGGAAAAAACGGCGCTTTATTTGAAGGTCACCACCACTTTATTTTGCACTCTGGTCAGTTTACAGCTAGTGTTTTACCATCTCATTGACAACTCCTTGGTCTGCTTGGACCGCTTAGAAATCATGCATGGGTTCATTTATATGTTTCTTTAGTCTGCATCTACCTCATGTGGCTCTGCATGACCGCATTTTGCAATCTATTTGGCCTTCATGCACTTCATGGCAACCCTACATAACTTCACTCAGCACTACTAATGGTGGTAGACATAAAGAACATGCACTTATTGCATTTGAGTTTTCGTGGGTCTTCTACCCAAGGCCCATTGTCTGAATTCCTTACATGGAGATGTGTAGCCATTTTTATTCTAAACATGGCAATTGCCTTGTTGTGACACAACAAATGATCCCACATTCCAATGCATTTCAAAGCATAGCTGTGAAGTCAGATGCATTCTGACATCTTTATCCGTAGTGCCAGAGTTGCAAATAGCAGAGTCTGTCTCATTCACCTAAGGAGAAGCCATTTTATACAAATCAGACGTTTTAAATTTGCCCTGATGGAAAAGAACCCTCGAAATTTGGTAACCTCCTGCCTTTCATTTTCTAAAAAGTCCCACATTCGGTGATAGCCCAACATTTTGGTTTCTGATGCTCAGATATGAAGGAACACAGAAAAATATTAGCACCTCTCTTTTCAACAGATCCCAATTCTCAATACGTGGGATGCACCTCTGACACGTAGGCTACTTTAGGTCTGTGTTGTTTAAATAGCCACCAGAGAAGCCAATCAGATCTATGAAGCAAAACACATTCCTTGTGGGGTAATGTTTTTCAGTGACTCAATAATCATTTGAATTCTATTTTAATTGTGCTATAAAGTAATAATTTTAAAATACTTGGGAGACTAGGGTGATCCTCCTTATTTTCTTGCAATAGTTTCCTCAAAACCTTTAGTTTCCCACTATCTCCTACTAATGAGTCCCAAGCTCATTTACATTTTGCAAGCTCTTGTTTGAAATAAACACACTAGACTAGGAAGGACATTGAATTTTAATACAGCCTTCCCAACTAAAATATTGCTAGAGGCTGTTGTCTATTGAGGTCTTTTTTAAAACTGCAATTAATTAAACAAATATTAATTGTCCTCTACAATCCCTGGATTTTAGGAGTTATGAATATCATAAATATCTTATCCTTGCACATTGAAAAAGGGAGTTTGCATCCACGTGCTCTTCAAACCCAGAATTAAATCATATGCTCATAGTTTCTGATTTATCACAATTTATTTTATATCCCCAGATTGCTCTGTACATTTCCAGGAACACTAAAACGTCGACTATGTACTTCTCTAAAGTCAACAAGATGGTATCTGCAAATAAGTGTGGGGGATATTAGCAACAACTTGCGATAATTATTGCAAACCGCGCTTAGCGCGTTTTTTTTTATCGCCGCCTATCGCTGGATATTATCGCGGAGATAACACGCTATTAGCAACGTTTATCTCCAATGCGATAAAATATCCAGCGATAGTGGCGAAATGCGTGAATATCGCTGGACATCCAGCGATATTCACGCATTAACGCCATGTGGGACTTAGCCTGACAATCCACCTCCCATTCAACAAACAGGTAAGCCGTGTTTTTAGCAGGTGTTAAATTCTAGCGATATTTGCGCTTAGCGCGAATTTTTTTATCGCTTCGCCTGCGTTGCTAATAGGGGGAAGTGGTGTTAGCGACTGTTTTCAGTCGCTTTTAGCTGGGAACGCCTACCTTGCATGTCATTAGCAATAATTATCGCTAGCATGCAAGGCGATGGGAAAACGGGCCGCTTTCGCCAGAAAGCTGTCGCTAACGCCTGTTAGCGACAGCTTGCTGATAGGGCGATAAAAAAAAAATCGCCGCTTTAGCGGCAAAAAATGCCGCTAAAGCGGCGATAAAGCCCTTGCTAATATGCCCCTGTATCTTATGAGAAAATATACCAAAAAACATCTCTTCTTTCTTTGGAGCCTGAATATTTATTTGCTGGGGTTCCACTGATGGTAAAAAGGAGATGGAAAGGGGACTGCACATCTCTTACCTCTGAAGAATGAAAAAGCTAAAGATCTTTGCATGTAGCAAGATTCTGGCTATAGGGGGTGGCAACGCTGGCCAATATAGCCTTAGGCATTATAAGTACCACACACAGCTTACCAAGCACCAAGGGTCATTCTACTTGGCAGAACACCTTCTGCCATCTACATTAAAATGAGCAAGAGGCTATTCTTTTTGCAGGATTTCTCTATCAAGTGGACAATCCTTCCTATGTTATTAGGTTTGTCTGATTTGTATTATTCCTGACTAATCTTGATCTGTTCAGTTATGTATTAGAGAATCCCTAGATTCTTTGCAAATATTATTCGCTCAGCAATGTGTTACAAAATAGAAATATAAGAGGTGCAGGTTTGGCAATATAATTGAGCAAAATCGTTTGAAAAACGAATAAATGAGGCCGTCAGGGTCAAGGGATATATTAGCTAGTAGATTATTACTAGCCCTTCCCACCTCTGCTACATATAGTGCAGTTCTAGACTGTCATGCTCTTGTGAGCCCACTACAGGCAAGTTTACATCTTTGGGTTTTAACTGGCAGAAGGCAAACTTTATAGATGCTTTGTGAGCATTCCTAATTTGAAGCTCTTCCAGTATGACATTTAAAGCTTTTGCTGTTTCTACCACAAAGTGGTGGATACCACCTTTTTAGGGCAATAAACTTCTTTTTGGATCTCTGTTTAGAAAGTCCTTTTGTCTCAGGTGCCTGGTGCAATTTTTGTTTTTCAGGAGGCAGTTAGACAAGATGTGAGGGTCAGATCCATTTGTTAGTTTCATGTACAGTGGAGTGTCATCTGCATGCAATGTGTTCAAAGTTAAGGCCTGATTCTTTTAAGACCTCTCTTAGGAGTTCAACGTAATCATGGAATAGCAAGGGTGCCAATATGGATTCCTCAGGGTCTTTATATTATAGGGAATTTTATGGGAAGAAATAATAATTTTTTCAAGTTGTGGGCTATTTGAGATTTAGGACACAAAGTACTATACGAAGTGCCCATTCATTCATGCCCATTCTTTAAATCATGGTGTAAGTATGCTCTAGTGGTGCCCAATTTGTATGCTGTCTTGCTTTACACTCCCAAATGAGAGCAAAACATAAGTAGATAATAATAATGGACGTCCAATGCAAGAAATAAGCACTGTCAAATGAAAGTAATCAAATGCAAGAAATATACACAACATACCAGGTGCCTTAGCCATGGCCCATAAGCATGCCAGGTGTTTAGCAACCGCACATGTACAATAATGGGACACTGTTGCTAGCACCCAAAAAACAACAATCATTGGCAAAACAAGCGTTTAGCGTTTCTTAAGCTTTATTCGGTTCACAAAAAAGCAACCATAAAAGCGAATCGTACAAGCATAGCGTATATCCTTTACAATTTCATTAAAATGCTAAACACGAAAAATTCCATACATAAATATATATACACGGGACCTGTATATCATTCTTTCAATCAATTAAAAACCATACTTTTTCTAGCATAAAATGATTTTAAAATGAAAGTAGATATACAATAACAGATCTCGGGGTCTCCTAATGTAAACAGTAAACACATAGCAGCTCGTGTAGTTTTAACATTATACTTATGAAACAAAAGCACTGGCACCAACAAATACAATAAAAAGAAACAAACATTGGCAATGGCTAGAAAAGAAAAAACAAACCAACTTAGTGGACAAAAACGTGAGCAAGCAGGGACCCCTGGGGGTGCCGACATACCAGACAGGACGGGGAGCTCCTGACACAGTATTGTTAAGTGCTGTATGTGTCATGCTAAGAGAATCCACCTACCACTGTTCACCTTGAAATCTAAGAACATCATCTGCAGCATCCCTCAAGGCTCATTGCTCAGCTCTACACTGTTCAACACTTACGTAACCCCCCTGGCCAATATCATCAGAACCTATGAACTTAACATCATATCCTATGCCGATGATGCCCAGCTCATCCTCTCACTATCTGAAGACCTCTCCACTATGATGGTTACTTCCATGGGTGCATAACAAGCATCAGCGACTGGATGAAGGACAACTGCTTAAAGCTCAACATAGGCAAAACAGAAAGTACTGATTTTCAGGAACAACACCTCCCCTTGGAGCGATGCCTGGTGGCCATCTGAAGTAGGTCCTGCTCCCATTCCAACAGATCATGCAACCTTGGCATCATCCTGGACAGCAAGCTCACCATGAGAAGCCAGGTCTAGGCAGTCTCCCCTGCCTGCTTCCTCACTCTCCGTATGCTCCGCAAGATCTTGAAATGGCTCCCCGTCAACACCAGATGTAGCATCACTCAAGCCCTAGCCACCAGCTGGGTGGACCACAGCAACGCACTTTACATAGGGATCACCTCACACCTCCTGAAGAGACTGCAGACCATACAGAATGGTGCAGCCAGGCTTATCCTTGACTTCCCTAACCGGACCCACATCACCCCCACCACAAGAAGTTCCACTGGCTCCCCATTCAGAAGATATGTCAATTCAAGATGCTAATCCACACCTACAAAGCCTACACAACCAAGGACCAGCATACATCAACTACCGCCTGAACTTCCATAAACCCTCCAGACACCTGTGCTCTGTCTCCCTCTACCTCGCTCATACCCCTGCATCCGCTGAAGCAAAAGTGGAGGACACTCCACCTACCTCACTGCAAAGTCCTGAAACGACCTCCCCCTTCACCTACGGGCCTCATCCTCTCTGCTGGAATTCAGGTAAGGACTGGAAACCTGACTGCTCAACTCAACCCTCCCCACTTCAGGGTTCTCAGTGCCTGGATAACCTCACAGGTTATTAGCAGCACTTTACAAGTCCTGATTGATTGATTGCTTGATTGGTTGATGCATAGTGCATCAAACATGGTCCTTTTGCGCACCGGTAGTCAGTGGGACTTAGACAGTTTCATAGACACAGGTTAATGTCTAGGTATGTTGAGAATAGGGAGAACTGTTGCATTCTGTGCCACATGAAGTCTAGATTGCAGCCCCAAATTTATTCTCAGATAAAGGGTGTTGCAATAGTAAAGGCGGGAGACAATTAAGGCTTGGGTAAAGGTCTTGCATGAGGAGACCGGAATTAAAAGAAAGATCTTTCACAGTGAGCAGAGACTGGCAAGGCAGATGGCTGTAACTTGGTTGATATGAGTGGGAGGATGATGACTAATTGTTAAATACAACTATATTTCCAGTAGATTTGACTGGTAGAGCCAACTCTCCTAGCCATCAGGTGCTGGACAATATACTTGAATTGCTACCAACCAAGATCTCTTTCTACTCGACATACAATTTGAGACAATTTGACCTAATCCAGCTAACTTCTCCATGCATGCAAGCTTGGAAATTGGAAGCAACTGCATATCATCAGTAATAGTTACTACAATCCATGTGTCATCTGTATACAATATTACGGAGAGCCCAAGTGATCTAACAAGGCTAGCAGGAGACAAATTCAGATTAAAACGGGGCAGACTTAAAGATGAACCTTGTGGAACAACAGAAGGGACAGAGAAGAGCTTGGATCTAAATGGACCAAACTAAACCATGTGGGTTCTATCAGCCAAGAAAGAATGTGAAAGCCTTATCTTTGATCCTGACCTGAACTAGGGGGTCACTAGAATGAAATAGGACATGGTATTGAATGCTACCGAGAGGTCCAACAATATCAGAGCTGCAGAGATAATGTGGTCAAGAACACCTCTGCTATTATCAGCGACTTCCACCAGTGTCAACTCTGTGTTGTGGCTGCCTCAGAAACCAGATTCAGACATGTTCAGAAGATTTTGGTGTTCAATAACACTAGAAAGTTCCTGATTAAAGGCTTTTTCCAATATTTAAAAAGGGAAAGGCAGCAAAGATTAGATTTGTAATTCTTAAATTCACTAGGAACAGTCGATTGATTTTTAAAGAGAGGAATTGCAGTGACTTTCTTCCTAAGCCTGCGGGAAAATACCTACTTTATTAACAGCACTACACAACTCAGTGAGGCACGCAGAAATGATATTGGGAGCTAACTGAATGATGCATGGTGGAAAGGGGTCCCTAGGAGCCACAGATTTAGATGTAAGAAGTAACTCCCTAACTGGATATTCATTGAGGGGTAAAAACAATCTGAAGAATCATGCTATGCTGTTCGCAAACATCACTAATTGGGTCTGGTGGCTCAGTGGACTAATGTGTCCACTCTAGGGACCTGTGTTTTTACCTCATGATCACAGGTTCAAATCCCAGTGAATCCCCTCAGCCTTTCATCCTTCTGAGGTCAATAAAATGAGTACCGTTGAATATCAATAAACATCTGTTATTCAGTGCCAAGATACCCTTCTGGATTAACGAGCGCTTTACAAATACACGTTATGTGTCATTAAGACAAGAATTAGAGATTCTTTAAAGGGTATTCCAAAGATATGTCTTCGATCTTTGTATAAATAAGGTTACAAGCTGTTCATATAGTCAGTGAGATGAAGTGGTTAAAGAAGCCATGGGGGAGGGGGAATTGACATTCTTAATCACTGCAAACAGTTTCTGGACTGAGTTTTCTGCATTTTATATTATAACTAGATTTCCCATCAAAGATTACCGGTTTATAATCTCGTTTCACTTTCCTATAGATTATTTTTTCTTTTAACCAGTAGTCTTTCCTCCATTTTTGCTATATCCTTCTACATCCCTGCTTCAGAATTTTAGGAATGTCCGTAACCATGATACAGAAGGAGTCATCTTTTTTGTTTGACCTCCTGGATAGGGGCTAGCATGTCGAGTGACATTGCAACCCACTCCATATTCTTAATAACTGCCTGTTCTACATTTGCTTGCCATGCGGGCATGTTAACTATGAGAGTATCAATGAGGTTATTTTGATTTACATTTCTCCACATACTAGAGCCCCTCATATGGTAAGGAGAGACTTGCTTCCTCCTAGGGGTGGTCCCGCCAGGTTATCCGACCACGTTAGAGGAAGAGCAGAGTTAACTGTAGGGCCTGGTTGTTGGTAAAGATAGCATCTAGCATATGCCCTGCGGAATAGGTGGGACATTCAACAAGCTGGGTGAAACCGAGCACAGCCATAGCAATAGCATCATTATTATTAGTGTTCTAAAAATGGAAATTTATCAAGCCCATGGTGGTTAAATTGGATTTATGAATAAAGGGTTCTAAAAGGGCCCCAATCGCCTAAGCAAAAACTAATCTCAACCCTGTAGGACTTATATCTATCTCCGGTAAATGTATCTGTCTATATTCTTTATATTTTTTGCTGAGAAGCCCTGCCATTTCAGATTAGAATGGGTGTGAGGTAACCCTGAGCATAATACTACGCTACGCTTACAGAGCATGAGTAGTTTGTGCTACTACGCACTACACAAATTGCATGTAGCACAGTGCAAAAACTGTGCTAATTGACGTAGCGTAGCAGCACAATCATCAACACCTACAAATGCTTTGATGAAGCAATTTTTCATGCTAAAAAGCATATAACCAATTCACAAAAGTGAACTTTGAGAATGAAAATATCAGGCAATGAGAGAGGTGATGATTTTGGGGTCCCCCTAACCTAGGGGAGGACCAAGCAGATGCCTCGAACACAAAGAGCATATCATGATGAACGATTCAGTGGTGGTCCCTTCCTCCTAGGACCACCCCAAGCACAGTTATGGGCAAAAATACAATCCCAACCAAAGGCCCTACAAAGCATTATGGGACGAGATTGGCAGTGAATATTATAGTGTCCAATATCAAAATAATTCTACAAAGAGCTGCAGTTCAACTAGTCGTAACTAGATGTCCCTCACGAGTCAAATGCAAAAGCATTGAAACCCTTTCATGAAGCTTTTGCATTTGACTCGTGAGGGACATCTAGTAACGACTAGTTGAACTGCAGCTTGATGTAATAATTTCAATGCTTTTGCATTTGACTCCTGAGGGACATCTAGTAACGACTAGTTGAACTGCAGCTCTTTGCAGAATTATTTTGCTATTGGATACTATGATATTCACTGCCCACTGCTAATCTTGTCCCATAATGCTTTGCAGGGCCTTTGGTTGGGATTGTATTTTTGCCAATAACTGTGCTTGGGGTGGTCCTAAGAGGATGGGACCACCACTGAATCATTCAACAAGATGTGCTTTTTGTTTTCAAGGCATCTGCTTGGTTCTCTCCCTAGGTTAGGGAGGATCCCAAAATCATCACCTCTCACTGCTTGTTAATTTATCGTTTTCACTTTTGTGAAATGACTATATGCATTTTAGCATATAAAGTCAGAGATACTTATTTTATCTTAACTTGCCCTGTGCAAGATGCCTTTGGTAATTATTGTACAGTGCAGTCAAGCACACAGCTACGCACTATGCAATTTGCATAGCTACGTGTAGTTCAAAATGTACTTTGTAGCCACGTGTAGTGCTACTACGCAAACTACGTCCAGGGTTAGTGTGAGGATGGAGGTTTCATTTAATGTGATGGTGATCCTCACCCCCACACGACAATCAAAAGAAACCTCTGACACTGCTGCTCCAGGCTTCCCACTGTAATCAGGCGCTGTAGGCGGCAAACCAAGTCACCCAGTCCAGGGGCTGGCTCCACCGATAATCTTTCTATTAGGAAGGCCAACCTTACTCTTCTCCAATGCACTTTTCTCATGCTTCTACCCAGTCCATGGTTTTTAGATGTGGACTAAAGACAGCCCTATCTCTCAACACAACAATTTAAAACACGGAATCCTTTCAAATTGTCACTACTCATTATCACATAAGTCGTGCACACTATGAGAAATTGGGTTGCTGGTTAACTGGGGTGTAGTCCTGGTCAAGCAACAGCCCAATCCCTCGCAGTGTGAACCACAAAAACATCACTAAATAAATCTGTGCTTAACCCTGGGTAGTTTGACTCAAAAAGCAGTCAGGCTTATCTTAGAGGCAATGTGTAAAGTATTTATGCAGCACACAAACAGTAATACAGTGAAAACACAACATAAGAAAAATCCCAAACCACTTCAGAATAATAGAGTAAATTTTAATTAATGATTTGCCACCAAAACAACAATAATCAAATCAGTAGAACCAAAATTATGAATTCCTAAAAATGTTTGTGAAATCTAGCGCTTTAAAGTCCAAAGCGCCAACCGCGGACATCTAGTCGTGCGAGGCTGGATTAAAGTTGAAATTTAATGCCAACTGCGATGGAGCAATTATTGGATACAAGAGGTGGATTGTGCACGGTCAGTGCTGGTCTTTGGACTTAGAAAAATTCTTGAAGAAAAATGTCTTAGAAGACAAGGCTGCAGGAGTGTTCGAGGAGGGAGCTTTGTCGTCGGATGGCCATGGAAAGAAGCTGAGGTAAAGATTTTTACCTTTAGACTTAGGCACTGAAATGGACAACACAAATCTCCAGTTGGACGAGGCAGAGGGCTGGAGCCAAAGAAAGTTCCACAAGGTCGGATACCCCGTTGGTGAGGGACTGCTGAAAAGGATTTGCTGCTGCAGAGAAGAATATAGTGGGAGAAGCAGCGAAGTCAATCCGAACGGTGATGCACCTTGGGTGGATAGGCAAGCAGGTTGGTCTCTACAAAATTTTCAGTTCTGAAAATTGGCCACTGGGGCACCTTTCGCACCACAACCAAGGGTTGAGGGCTGGTGAGACATCTCGTTCAAGTTCAGGACTCACTCAGGCTGGGTCCAGGTGCGAGTGCAAGATGGTGGGAGCCTTTTATGTCCTTGTGGTTCTGAACAGTAGGCCAGCAAACTATCCCTTGGAGTCACTTCTGTTAGTCCTGGGTGCAGGTAAGATGCAGAGCTCAACAGAAGGGCTGGCCTTTGAGAATTCAAGGCAGGCTCCAGGCAGCAAAGCAGTCCTTCTGGGTACTGCAGCAATATGCCAGAGTGCACAGCAGGTCACAGCAGCAGGAATTCCCCTGAGAGTCCTTCCGAAGGGCCAGTGGTGAGCTAAAGAGTAGGTCTGAAGGTCCTTTTTTGTTCCCTGGCACCCTCCTTCTGGAAGGTGGGAGAAGCTTCTGGAAAGGTTATTTAAAGTGCATGGAATTTCCTGACACCCCTGCCCTGGGTCCACGCTGGCTACAGTGACAATACAGAGTCACTAAGCGCTTTTTGTGGAGACAGGACACAGCATATTCAGGAGCAGTAGGGACTGTGCTCAGCTCTGCCCCCCATCCTTTCAGTTGAGAACCATTGAGGCACACTTAATCTCTCTGTTGTGTGACTGTCTGGGAGGAATTCAGAAAGTCTGTCAGCTACACCCAGTCATGTGATCCAAGACAGGTTGCAGGCACAAAGGGCTAAGTGCAGGAAAAAGGCACTTTTCTAAAAGTGGCATTTTCAAAATTGTAATGAAAAATCTGATTTTACCATTAAAGAGGGTTTATCGTTACAATTTCATAGGTACCAACATGACGTCTCTACCTCCTCTCAATTAAGGATTATGGGAGGGTTAGGCCTCACAGTAGTGAAAAATGAATTTGGGAGTTTCACTACCAGGTCATGTAAAGCTTAAAACAGCAGCTTGCCTTGTGGAATTCTTAGTGCCTACCTAAGGGGTGACATATGTAATAAAATGATATTTTAAGGCTTGGGAAGGGGGTGTAAATGCCAAGCCGACATGGCAGGGAAACACTGCATTCAGGCAGCAATGGCCGGTCTGGGACATGATTTAGAGTGCTACTTAAGTGGGTTGGACAATAACTGCTGCAGACTCACTGGTAGCATTTAATTTACATGCCCTGAGTATATGGTATACCACTCTATGAGGGACTTACAAGTAAATTAGATATGCCAGTTCGATATATGCCAATCAAGCCATGTTTAGCGGAGTGAGCACAAGCACTTTAGCACTGGTTAACAGTGGTAAAGTGCACAGAGTCATACTGCCAACAACAACGAATTTCAGCAAAAATATGAGGCAAGTAGGCAAAACGTTTGGGAAAAGCCCACCCTAAGGCTAACAGGTCTAACATGTGTGTCCCGCAGCTGAAAGTGGGGAGAACTATCCAACCTCCTGGGAGTTCTCATCCCTAAGGCAGAAGAACCTAGAGAGACCATCAACATTGGAATAGTCTGGCCCAGGTCTATGTTCCACCGTAAAGTCCATTCTTTGTAGGGAGATGGACCACATCAACAATTTTGGATTCTCACCCCTCATTTGCATTAGCCACTTGAGGGGCCTGTGGTCTGTCTGAACCTGGAAGTGAGTCCCAAACAGGTATGATTTCACCATCTTCAGTGCCCAGACCACAGCAAAGGTTTCTCTTTCAATAGTACTCCACCTCTCATCCTTGGGAAGTAACCTCCTAGAGATGAAAGCTGCAGGTTGGTCTCGGCCCTCATCATTGAGCTGTGATAAGACTGCCCCTATGCCATCCTCTGAGGCATCTGTCTGAACTATAAATTCTTTGGAAAAGTCAGGGACCTCGAGCACAGGAGCTGTGCACATGGCCTGTTTGAGGGAGTCAAAGGCTTTCTGGCAAGCCTCTGTCCAGATCACCTATACTGGCTGCTTCTTGGAAGTCAATTCAGTCAAGGGGGCAACAATGGCACCATACACCTTGACAAACCTCATGTAATATCCTGTGAGGCCCAGACAGGTCCTCAATTCAGTTTGAGTTTTAGGGAGCTCCCAGGCCAAGATGGTCTCTATATTGGCCTGAATGGGCTTCCCCTTACCCCTGCCTACAAGGAGCCCCAAGTACACCACAGGCGTCTGCCCTTTCTGGCACTTACTGCCCTTGATAGTAAGGCCTGTATTTTGCAGGGCCTGAAGCACTTCCTGTAGGTGAAAGATGTGGTCCTTACAGCTGCTACTGAAGACAGCAATGTCATCCAAGTAGGCAACACTGAAGGCCTCCATACCAGCCAGGACCTGGTTGGGCAGCCTCTGGGAGGTGGCATGGGCATTTTCAGTCCAAAGGGCATCACGTTGAACTGAAAAGGGCCCTCTGGGGTAGAAAGGGCTGACTGCTCTTTAGCCCCTTCAGTCAGGGCAAAGGTACTTAGGAACTTGGCAGCGCCTAGCCTATCAATGAGCTCATCTACCCTTGGTCCAAGCTGGCTGCAGTGGCAATACAGGGCTGTTAAGCCTGTGGAGACAGGACACAACCTATGCAGGTGCAAGTGGGGCTGTGCTGAGCTCTGTCCCCCATGCTGCCAGTTGATGGCTCATTGAGGCACACTTCATCCCTCTATTGTGTGACTGTCTGATAGGAATTTACAAAGTCGAACTCTCAGCTACACCCAGTCACATGACCCAACACAAGCTGCAGGTACAAAGGGCTAAGGGCAGGAAAATGCCAATTTTCTAAAAGTAGCATTTTCAAAATTGTAATGAAAAATCTGACTTTACCATGAAAGAGGCTTTATCATTACAATTACATAGATACCAAACATGATATGTACACCTGCTCCCAATTGGAAATTACAGCGTATTAAATGTAATGAGGAATCCTCAGTGGTATCCTATGGGAAGGACAGGCCTCACAGCAGTGAAAAACGAATTTGGGATTTTTCACTACCAGGACAAGTAAAGTAGGTGTTATCAGAAGCACAAAGATTTCGTTTTCACATGTATTTTGTATTGTCTGTTCGGTATTTATGTATTCTGTTGATATTCATATGTTGTCATTTACTTTGTGGGGGAGTACACAGTGGGTTTGTTGGAGGTAGGAAGGGTTGGGAATTTAATTTCAGAGGCACGACAGAGTGAGGATTCAGCATGTGACCACGCTTGAACGTAACAGTTATGTTGCCGTTTTAATAGAGAGCACTTTTCAGACTATAATGTGGAAAAGAGGGAGGGTGAGAATAAGCAGATCAGGACCGCATGGTGGTGAGGGCAGTGTCACTCGCTACTAGCATGAGTGGGGTTGAAGTTATTGTGCAATTGCTCAATGATTAAAGATTTTGCATACATGAGGGAGTAGGTTATAGATAAGAGAAAAAATCTTTTATGCGCATTACGCATGTGTTTATGTGTATCAAGTACATATTTTCAACTGCTTAATTCTATAAGCATTCCTTGTGAAGCACATTCATATGGGCAGGACTAGAGGTCTTGGTTGAGGGAGGATGGGTTTGGGAGTATTTCTTCCGTTGTAGTCAGGGAACGTCAGATGACGTGGGTGCTGCACGTGACTAAGTTTAAAAGCAGCAGGAGTGAGTCCGTGCTTGTAGAGAGTATTTCCAACATGGAGTAGAGAGTAGCTGGCGTGTACAGAGGTAATTATCCGTTCAGCGAGGGGTATTATATTTTGAGGGATAGCGGGGGTGTGGGCACTTAGCTGTGGGGACCGAACTTCGGTAGTTTTATGGGTTTTCATTTGGGTTCTGGCACTGCGCAAGCTGATGATGGGTTGTCGTCTGGGGGGGAAGTTAAGGGGGTGGGGGATAGTACGATTTGTTAAAGCAATAAGAAATTAGCTGGTTTGCTTCATGTTATTTATTCATGAACTATAGAGGACAATATTGGTAACGCACACATTATTTGTTTTCTACAGTTATCCCTGACGAAGGGCAGAGACTGCCCGAAATGCATTGGGTCTTTTAATTAACTTATTGTCACGCCATGCGGAGGGGTGAACCCCCATGTGCTGTTCAGAAAGGCCTGGATGGGCATTCGTTGAATATGAAATAAATTGGTGAAACACCACTTGAAAAATCATGATGAAGCTGTGATTCTTTACAAGAGTACCGGGTTAAGGATGTTAAACAATAAGGAGTTTATTTCTCAGCAGTGCACCCCGTGATAAAACCTGATGAGGTTCCTGTTTTTGTGAATTTTCTAAAAGTGGCATTTTCAAAATTGTAATGAAAAATCTGACTTTACCATGAAAGAGGCTTTATCATTACAATTACATAGATACCAAACATGACATATATACCTGCTCCCAATTGGAAATTACAGCGTATTAAATGTAATGAGGAATCCTCAGTGGTATCCTATGGGAAGGACTGGCCTCACAGCAGTGAAAAACGAATTTGGGATTTTTCACTACCAGGACAAGTAAAACTTAAGAGTCCATGCCCAACCTTTTAATTACGCAGCAACCTGCCCTTTGGGCCTCCTAGGGCCTACCCCAGGGAATACTTATATGTATAAAACATTTAGTTTAAAGGTTGGCAAAGGGTTTTAAATGCCAAGTCGACATGGAAGTGCAACACTACATTCAGGCTGCAATGGCAGGCCTGGGAAATGTTTTAGAGTGCTACTTAAGTGGGTGGCACACTAAGTGCTGCAGGCCCACTGGTAGCATTTATTTACGGGCCCTGCGCATATGGTATGCCACTCTACAAGGAACTTATAAGTAAATTAAATATGCCAATTAGGTATATGCCAATCAAATAATGTTTACGGGTGTGAGCATAAGCACTTTAGTACTGGTTAGCAGGGGTAACAGGATGCACCACAGCCACTTAATTCATCCCCTGTTTCTCACAACTTGACCTCATACTTAAACATTCCACTGCCTCAAAATGTGTTTATTCACACCACTTAATCATGACATTTCGTCACTCAAGTATATAGGCTTATCATCTACTCGCACTAACACTTGACACCATTTCAGCACCATTGACTCATTGTCGCCACTCACAAATCAATCAATCACATTTGCAACATAGCTCAACACTCACCCATATGCTTCAATATCTAGTCAACCATAGTCAGTCATCCCATAACTCAGCCAATTACCTCACTCAGCTACTCGAAGCACGTCAGTGGTGCCACTTACACACATACTTACATCAGCTCCACTATATTCAAACCAATTACTCACACCATTCATTCACAATCTATGTCTTACTACATCCCTTGCTTTCAACACCAGTCCCATACCTCACAACATAACTCACCCACTCATCATGCAAAACATAATCATTCACTCTGTCTACAAAATACCACATTGCTGCCACCCTCACATTGACTCAACTTTCCACATGCTTACATCTTCACTGACTCTGAGTCAGTCATGTGCGTCTCCTGCTGTTGGATAATTGGTTCTGCTGTTGTAAGGGTTAGACAGTTAGACACAGAGGGTTGTCTCACCTAGGACATAACACTGCTATGCAGAAATTGACACCTGAAATCTGCATACCAAGAGAATTACCTTATTGCGTGAGGATATTCTATAATAAAGTTGAATAAACGCACGATGAGCAGTTTTGTTGTCTAGGACCATTTATGTATCGTCAGCTGTCTACGGCGTCAGACTGTCATGTCTGAGTATAACCATAAATAGCACCCACCTGTGCCTGCATGTGTGCCTGTACGGGTTGTTTGACTGTATGTGTGCCTGTATGTATGTTTTTTATCTTTATATGTTCCTCTGCATTGTCTGTGGGCTTGTTAGCCAACTGGTTTGAAAACATATCACTCAATGTGCAGACAATGAAACCAAGAACTGATTCAGCTTAAATAACCGAGACCTCTTGATTTTGCCATACTTGCTTCTGTTGCCATTGCATCAAGGTTATGGGAGTCCCAAACATTCCTGATTCACTTAGAACAACATATTTTCAAGTACCCGCTTTCGGTGAGACTAGACATAGTTGTCATGCCCTCGTTTGGCAGTTCATTCCTGTATTTGTCGTCACCGACAGCTGAAGTTTCACCCACTCTGTTGCAATGCATCATGGATATTTACATATTACATACCTTTTTCATTGTTCGAGGTTCAGTCCCCCGTGGGGCTCAGCTTTATTTGCATAGTGTAGTGACAGAGAGTCATGTTGTAAATGTAATTCCTAACAAGTATTTAAAAGTTTCTAACTTATCACGCGCGATGGAGTATATGCAATCCTTTTCTAGTATCCCAGCATCATGTTTTATTGCCTTTAAGAATAGTTCTCCAAAGTGGTGTGTTGTCCTTTGTATAACAAAAGAAGGTGTCATGCTTAGACCTACGAAGTGATGAAACACCTCCATTAATATCGACCCTTCTGTCTAGCAGGATTATTCAGTAAACCTTTGGGCAGAATATGAGTCAGGTGCAGTGGTGTCAATGGGTTGGATACCCCTCTGCTTCATCATGAAAAGCCTGTGTTTTCCCAATAGATTTTTCTGAGAGTGGGAACACTGAATGGATTATACCGCATGAGGCTTTAGCTGCAATAGCAGCCAAGCCTCCTCCTCTGTTCCCTGCCACGGTTATCTTTGCTTCCCCCTGCCAAAACTAATATATTCCATTTCCTCCCCTTGCCCTCTCAGTTCCCATCAACACCAGTAGCCCACAGGGAAGAAAGTACTCCCAATGGGGAATGTAAAACCCTCAGATTAGGGAATACCGTGTGGAATTCCACATGGTAATCACCTGTCCACTGAGTTGTTCCCCATTCTGGGAGGTCTAATTCGTGAAAGGCTAAACTCCAAGCGGAAATACTGTTCAGTAACGGTAATTCCAGAAGTTAGGAAACTCCATCTGAAATTCTGCCTCACTTGTAATCAGGGCTTTAGATATGTCTGGTGAGCCGACCCACACAAGGACGTATAATTTGTAACTATTGAGTCTGGCCTCAGTCAAGAAAGGCACTGTAATTAATCATCCAAACTCCATTGCCCCTACATTGTGTAGTAGTAAAAATACTTTATTGTATTAATCAATGGATTACAATAAAAATGCAAACATTTAAAAGAAAGATTATCAATAGTTTAAAATGTCAATAATTAAAACGTACTTTCATGGTCAATACAACACTTCGTAATACAAAGATCCTGTAAGTTCCCACACTGGTTTCCATTCATTATTCATCCATCCGCCACTGTATCATAATATTCTTTACTTCAGTCTATTTGTTTTCTCCAAGTTTAAAGTGCTAATGTGCTGATTAGGCAAATTATATGCATCTGATTAGCCATTAGAGATTCTATACGTACGTCTCCCTAGTGCAATTTATGTTCCTTTCCCCACAGTAATTTACATAAATTATTTAACCATTTGCCAATATTATAATCTTTTGCGGCTCAATCTATGATTTCATAGATATACTAAAGTGCTAATGTGCCAAATGTGCAAAATGTGTTCACCCTTTTGCCTCTGTATTATGTTCTTTTAGCTCACTTTATTACTTTCACCAATATACTAAAGTACTAAAGTGCCAGAAGTATGAGATACATAGTTTTCTCAAAAGTATACAATTTAAATTTCAATTCTCTGACGATAAAATCTGTGTTGCTTCCCACTATATGGTAATGCATTATATGCATGATCTAAAAACTTTATCAACATTCTTATTGCACTGTCTTCTTTGAGCCTAAAAAAGTATCTAATGGCCTCAGCAGTTGTTCTTATTTTAGCATTTTTAAACAAGGAGCGTAAATATATCCTCCGTATGGGCAACAGCTTAGGGCAGGTACATATTAAATGTACAAGAGATTCAACAGTACTTCCACAGAGCCGGCAAGTTGGTCTGCCTTTAAGTGCCTGGTTCCATATTTCCCTTCAAACTCCCAAATTGGTATATAAAATAGTCTAAATCTTAAAAAAAAATCTTTATATAACCAGGTAGGTGCCGTCCTAAATATTCTTGACTCTGTACAGTTTAAGTATCAATTACTAAATCCATATGAATGTATTTTCCAGCTTGTAGAAGGTCTACGTTCCACTGCTCAGTAGTGATCGTATTGCGTATTAAGTTTTTTCGCACAGATCCGGTCATTTGCCCCATCTCCTGTATGTCAGGCAAATTGTAAGATCCTTATCCCATCAGTGTGCTATACATTCTGTATCTCTGTATTTGGATCTCCCCAACTCTTCAAATATTAGATGTTTCAATGAAGGTGAGTCAGCCTTGGTACAATCAATAATGTAATTCACACAGCTTCTGTTGTGCAATAGTACCAGGGATTTTAGGGCGAGTTCCAATCTCATGATACAGTGCGGGGTTGCCTGTTGTAGATGTAAAAAGATGCGTACACATTTCATAAAACATTTCTCAAAATTAAAGATGACCTTCTTACTCATTACTGGGAATGCATATAATAAATATGGAACACATTTTTATGTAATGCTTTAAGTGATGAGCTAATCACTTTCCGTCCAAACATTTTCATGTATCTTGAAATCGATTTAGTAGTGACAGTTGATTTCAAATTTCTACTGGCCGAGTGACTTGACCAGGATAACTTATTATCAAAAATCACTCCAAGGTAATCGTATTGCTTCACTACTTCAATTGATGTTTCTCCTAGTGTCCACCTTTTAGGTTTTATAAGCTGTCCAAATGTCAGGCACTGTCCGGGACTATGTCGGGAACACAGTCAGGGACTTGGGCAAGGACTGGGAACTGGGTAGAAAAGGTACATAGAAAGAGGAGTACAGTGCTGCCCAGGATCATACAGGGAGTCAGAGGAGAAAAAGGGATCCAAAGAGGAAGCCTGTACAAGTGAACAAGATGGGTAAGACTCAGAAAGGAAGGGCACTCACGAGGCAATTTAGCATTCAGATTAACTACACCCAGGACGAATGTGCAAGACATATATATGAAACATTAACAATAAAGGGGAGTGTGGGGTAAAGCACTCAGGAGCTCCACACGGTAAGACTGAAGCTCAGTAAGTTCCTCACCCACAATTGCCGTTACAGATACTGACTGAAAATACCCACATACAGGATATGTATGCAAAGGCAGGGTCTGTGGAGCTTATACCTATGGTGATGTTATAACAGTAACTCGAAGACAATACTCACAGTGAACAAGAAACACCACCTAGGTAGTCAGCTGTGCCCACGGATCCTGGCGATCAAACAGGAACACGCAAGGCAGTAACAGCAAAGGGGTAGAACTAAACACAAGCACAATAGACAAGGAGGAGTGCTTAACAGGAAAGGATGGAAATCACAGGGCACACTTGGCAGAAAGCAGGTAACAAACATACAAGGTAACAGAAGCAAGACAGCAGAATAGAAAGACAGCAAACTAGAACTGGAACCAAGGAAATGGGAAGAAAGGTAGGGACTGGAAAAGGATATACAGAAGGGGCGGCTACAAGGGTATACTAGAAAAGTGCAGGTTCAGGAATCAAGAAAACAAAGCATAGAAGGCAGTGCTGGGGCAGGAACAAGAATTGAGCAAAAGCTCAGGAGTCAAAGTAGCACTGCAGATAGTGCTAGTACAGGAGAAGGGAAACTGCTGCAGGTCAGGAACAAGGAATGCCAAGGCTCAGGAGTCAGGATAGCACTGCAGGAAGTGCTGGGGCAGGAACAAGAATTGAGCAAAAGCTCAAGAGTCAAAGTAGCACTGCAGATAGTGCTAGTACAGGAGAAGGAAACTGCTGCAGGTCAGGAACAAGGAATGCCAAGGCTCAGGAGTCAGGATAGCACTGCAGGCAGTGCTAGGTCAGGAAGAGGGAAACTGCTGCAGGTCAGGAACAAGGAATGCTAAGGCTCAGGAGTCAGGGTAGCACTCCAGGCAGTGCTAGTTCAAGGGAACAGGAAATAGCTACAGCTCAGGAAACAAGGAGTCAAGAGAGCACTGCAAGCAGTGCAAATCAGGCACAAGAAATAGCTGAAGCCCAGGAACAGGAATAGCTATAACTCAGGAAACAAGGTAGCACTGCAGGCAGTGCTAATTCAGGTACAAGGAATAGCTATAGCTCAGGAATCAAGGAATATCAAATGCTCAGGGAACACTGGAAACAAGGATTGGCCTCACTGGTATACAGCTACAATGACCAACACTGGGCTGAAGGGAGCTGGGGCTTAAAAGAGCTCACATTAATCACATGCATCAGGTGTGAGCAGGTTAGCAGCAGCCAGCCACAGGTGAGCTGAATTCCTCCACCCATCCTTGGCCTGCAGGGGTGGAGACAGAAGCAGTGAGCAGGGAATTCTGGGTAATGGAGTTTCAGGCATGAGCAGGATGGCTTCCACAAAACCCGGCATGGATTGGGAATGGATGTCAATTCCCAAGTAGTGTTGAAATGGCTGGAAGTCAGTATGTACATGAAGGGGAGGGTCTGGAAGCTTGTTAGAACACTGGGTAGCCCCACAATTCGGCCCCCTGGTGGTGGACACGAGAATGCAGGGAGCGAGTCGTGACAGTACCCCCCTCCAAAGACCGTCTCCCGGAATCTGGAACTGGATTCAACGCCTTTGCTCCTATGAAATAGGTCCATTTCCATCAGAGATGTAGTACAAGATACCAGAGGACTGTGGGAAAAATGTGATGGTCTGGAGGGTAGAATATTAGGCTGTAAATTAACAGGAGTATTGGAGGCAGAACCTGAAGCATCCAAAGCCAGTAACGGGGGCTTAGAACCCCGAATCAAAGGTGTTTGAAGTCCAGATGATGGCAGTCTAGAGTAGCACTCTAGAAACGAAGGCAGATTGACTGTAGGGTCAAAAACAGATAATGGATTGGCAGGAGGCACAGAGGTCAAAGGCAAGGTGGCTGAAGTCAAAGGAGGTAACAGGGAGCAGACTTGAAGCTCTGGCCCTGGAGGAAAACATACAGAAGACTCACATGCAGGAGACGCTGGAAGCAGGTATGCAGGAGACCCAGGCCCTGGAGGCTGACATGTTGAGAGTTTTGTCTCTGCGGCTAGAAGTTCAATCTCTGAAAGTATATGTGCTGAGACCTTTGAAGGCTGGCTAGCTGGAAGCACAGGGTCAAAAAGTTGGCAAGATAGAGGCTCAAGGTCGGAAGGCAGGCAGCCTGGAAGCTCTGGTGCTGAAGGCAGGCAGCCTGGAAGCTCTGGTGCTGAAGGCAGGCAGCCTGGAAGCTCTGGTGCTGAAGGCAGGCAGCCTGGAAGCTCTGGTGCTGAAGGCAGGCAGCCTGGAAGCTCTGGTGCTGAAGGCAGGCAGCCTGGAAGCTCTGGTGCTGAAGGCAGGCAGCCTGGAAGCTCTGGTGCTGAAGGCAGGCAGCCTGGAAGCTCTGGTGCTGAAGGCAGGCAGCCTGGAAGCTCTGGTGCTGAAGGCAGGCAGCCTGGAAGCTCTGGTGCTGAAGGCAGGCAGCCTGGAAGCTCTGGTGCTGAAGGCAGGCAGCCTGGATGCTCTGGTGCTGAAGGCAGGCAGCCTGGATGCTCTGGTGCTGAAGGCAGGCAGCCTGGATGCTCTGGTGCTGAAGGCAGGCAGCCTGGATGCTCTGGTGCTGAAGGCAGGCAGCCTGGATGCTCTGGTGCTGAAGGCAGGCAGCCTGGATGCTCTGGTGCTGAAGGCAGGCAGCCTGGATGCTCTGGTGCTGAAGGCAGGCAGCCTGGATGCTCTGGTGCTGAAGGCAGGCAGCCTGGATGCTCTGGTGCTGAAGGCAGGCAGCCTGGATGCTCTGGTGCTGAAGGCAGGCAGCCTGGATGCTCTGGTGCTGAAGGCAGGCAGCCTGGATGCTCTGGTGCTGAAGGCAGGCAGCCTGGATGCTCTGGTGCTGAAGGCAGGCAGCCTGGATGCTCTGGTGCTGAAGGCAGGCAGCCTGGATGCTCTGGTGCTGAAGGCAGGCAGCCTGGATGCTCTGGTGCTGAAGGCAGGCAGCCTGGATGCTCTGGTGCTGAAGGCAGGCAGCCTGGATGCTCTGGTGCTGAAGGCAGGCAGCCTGGATGCTCTGGTGCTGAAGGCAGGCAGCCTGGATGCTCTGGTGCTGAAGGCAGGCAGCCTGGATGCTCTGGTGCTGAAGGCAGGCAGCCTGGATGCTCTGGTGCTGAAGGCAGGCAGCCTGGATGCTCTGGTGCTGAAGGCAGGCAGCCTGGATGCTCTGGTGCTGAAGGCAGGCAGCCTGGATGCTCTGGTTCTGAAGGCGGGTAGCCAGCCTGGAAGCTCTGGTTCTGATGGCAGGAAGGCTGCAGGCTCGGGCTCAGGAGGCAGGAAGGCCGCAGGAAGGCCACAGGCTCGGGCTCAGGAGGCAGGAAGACCACAGGCTCGGGCTCAGGAGGCAGGCAGACTGCAGGCTGAAGTTCCGTAGGTAGGCCGGCTGAGAACTCGGGCTCTGAAGGCAGCGGGCCGGCTGAGGACTCTGGAGACTCTGCAAGAAGACAAGCTGAAGGCAGAGTGACACATGGTTCAAAGACTTTAAGCTCTGGGAATGGTAGTAGCTTGTGAACAGTAGATTTGCTGTTGTCAGTAGTGACATCTTCACAGGTCCTTGTCAGATTAAAACACACAGGAGTACTTTCTTCCAGATGGCTCAGAATAGTGCTTATCTTAGAGTTCCTGATGCTCAGGCTTCTTTCACAATTTGGTAGTTCACACTTCACAGTCAGAGGAAATAGGTCAAAGATTCTTTGGCCATGGGAGATCTTTTCATTTTCTTCTGCAATACAAGGTGGTACAGATGCAACAGGGCATAGAGTACTTTAATTTCCTGACTTTTCAATATGTGGTGTGCTTGAAGGCAAAACAGCAAAGAAGGGGTCAGGATTTTGTTTCTTCTCAGTGAGGAGGTTGACTTCAGTTGCAGCAGTTAAATAAAGAGCATGGTCTGAGTCACAGGACATTGTCACATCCGGGAATATGTGGGTCAATGGTTCGGGTTTTGTCTGCATGTCAATGGCCAGTGTATGTGATACCCCCGGGGTGGAACTGACATCACTACCAGGAAGAGAAAGCAAACAAGTATTTAGTGTCTTTCCTGGCATCTGGCGTTCTTTAGAAATGGAGGGACACATCTCAGGTGTAGTGCCTATACACAGTTTAGCACTAGAAAACAACACATCAGAGGAGGTAGAAATTGCAGAATTCAAACAAATACTTTCATTAACTGGACTATGAGATAAGGTACTGTGGTTTTTCTGAATGGAATCTGAGGGATCTGCCACTGTATTGTTCACACAATCCCTGGACCAGCTCTGAGGGAGCGCAAAAGAGAGCGCAAGGCTTCATTCTCCATTTCTAAGGAGGCTAACATAGAGGTGGAAAAGTTGTTTTCTACAGGGGTTTTAGATTCCCACTTGAACTTTGGGTTATCATTTTTTAACAGAGTCTGAAACATTTTATTCTCTCGTTGTAATTCAAGAATCTTAGATGTACTTCTATCCTGTGAAGACTGCAGATCTTTCTCTAAAAGGACTGTGGTAGACTTGGCAATTTCACAACAAGCAACAGAGCTATACCTTGGATTTTGTTCAAAGTGGCTATTAGCCACCTGTGTTCTAGTAGGTCTTCTCTCTCTTTTGTCAAACCGATTATTGTCTACTTTGAATGTGGTGTCTAACAAGGTCCCTTTAGTATCCGGGACTGTGATCTTTACTGGACTACAAGACTGGGTAACATTATTTGAATGGAGAACAGAGGTTATATAATGCATCGGCTCTTTCTTTGGTTGTGTGGTTGAATACTGTATTTTACAGCCACTTACAGCAGACATGCGAGAATCAGAATTCTTGTTCAGCAAACTGAGTAAGGTAGCATTCTCCTTATGCAATGCTGACACAGACATTGAATCTGGATCAGAGCAGAAGATTAAGTCCGGATCTGGCAAAGAGGTGTTTGAGAGCCAATGAGTAAAATATTCAGAACGTAAATGTCCATTTTTCATAAGAGGATTAATTGTTTCAGGACTAGGGTGAACATTCTCAAACTGTAAAGTAGACACTAAATGTCTCTCATTGGTGGGCACTGGTGAACTGCCCTGCACAAACTTGGATGATGCACTGCTGTGTCTCTTTCTTAAACCTCTCATTATGACACACATTTAATATTTGCACACACAAATGAAACAGAAAAAGGGTAGCTAACTGAACGCAAAGAAACCTCACAAGTAACCCTGGAAATGTGGGTTGGTCATTCTGTTAGGGACTGTCCGGGACTATGTCGGGAACACAGTCAGGGACTTGGGCAAGGACTGGGAACTGGGTAGAAAAGGTACATAGAAAGAGGAGTACAGTGCTGCCCAGGATCATACAGGGAGTCAGAGGAGAAAAAGGGATCCAAAGGGGAAGCCTGTACAAGTGAACAAGATGGGTAAGACTCAGAAAGGAAGGGCACTCACGAGGCAATTTAGCATTCAGACTAACTACACCCAGGACGAATGTGCAAGACATATATATGAAACAACATTAACAATAAAGGGGAGTGTGGGGTAAAGCACTCAGGAGCTCCACACGGTAAGACTGAAGCTCAGTAAGTTCCTCACCCACAATTGCTGTTACAGATACTGACTGAAAATACCCACATATAGGATATGTATGCAAAGGCAGGGTCTGTGGAGCTTATACCTATGGTGATGTTATAACAGTAACTCAAAGACAATACTCACAGTGAACAAGAAACACCACCTAGGTAGTCAGCTGTGCCCACGGATCCTGGCGATCAAACAGGAACACGCAAGGCAGTAACAGCAAAGGGGTAGAACTAAACACAAGCACAATAGACAAGGAGCTAACAAGGAGGAGTGCTTAACAGGAAAGGATAGAAATCACAGGGCACACTTGGCAGAAAGCAAGTAACAAACATACAAGGTAACAGAAGCAAGACAGCAGAATAGAAAGACAGCAAACTAGAACTGGAACCAAGGAAATGGGAAGAAAGGCAGGGACTGGAAAAGGATATACAGAAGGGGAGGCTACAAGGGTATACTAGAATAGTGCAGGTTCAGGAATCAAGAAAACAAAGCATAGAAGGCAGTGCTGGGGCAGGAACAAGAATTGAGCAAAAGCTCAGGAGTCAAAGTAGCACTGCAGATAGTGCTAGTACAGGAGAAGGGAAACTGCTGCAGGTCAGGAACAAGGAATGCTAAGGCTCAGGAGTCAGGGTAGCACTGCAGGCAGTGCTAGTTCAAGGAACAGGAAATAGCTACAGCTCAGGAAACAAGGAGTCAAGAGAGCACTGCAAGCAGTGCAAATCAGGCACAAGAAATAGCTGAAGCCCAGGAACAGGAATAGCTATAACTCAGGAAACAAGGTAGCACTGCAGGCAGTGCTAATGCAGGTACAAGGAATAGCTATAGCTCAGGAATCAAGGAATATCAAATGCTCAGGGAACACTGGAAACAAGGGTATCAAAAGCTCAGGAAACACTGGAAACAAGGATTGGCCTCACCGGTATACAGCTACAATGACCAACACTGGGCTGAAGGGAGCTGGGGCTTAAAAGAGCTCACATTAATCACATGCATCAGGTGTGAGCAGGCTAGCAGCAGCCAGCCACAGGTGAGCTGAATTCCTCCACCCATCCTTGGCCTGCAGGGGTGGAGACGAAGCAGTGAGCAGGGAATTCTGGGTAATGGAGTTTCAGGCATGAGCAGGATGGCTTCCACAAATCCCGGCATGGATTGGGAATGGATGTCAATTCCCAAGTAGTGTCGAAATGGCTGGAAGTCAGTATGTACATGAAGGGGAGGGTCTGGAAGCTTGTTAGAACACTGGGTAGCCCCACAATTCGGCCCCCTGGTGGTGGACACGAGAATGCAGGGAGCGAGTCGTGACACCAAAGGTCACAATTTTTGTTTTGGACATATTGATTATCAATCCATTCGCTGTATTGTAGGTGTGCAATTGTTTCAGTTGATGCTGGAGTCCTTTAGGAGTTAGATACAGGATCACTAGATCATCAGCGTACGTTAGGTATGCTATTTTCATACCTCCTAATTTTGGTGCGTTACCCATATCAGAATATAGTGCCATATCTATGTCAGCAATGTAAAGAGAGAATTACAATGGTGCAAGAACACAACCTTGCCTTAGGCCATTTTCAATGCAGATTTTTGGTGCTAGCGTATTGTCAAGTGTTAATTTTACCTGTAGCCATGTTTCCAAATGTAGTCCGATAATACATTTCTAAAGATTTGGATCAATTTCCCATGTTATAAGCTTACTCCATAGCCTTTGTCGATTTACCTTATCGAACGCTGTGGAGTAATCCACAAAACAGGCATTTAGTATTGTTTTCTGCAAGCATGCTTTTTCCCGTAATAGAGCCAGTGAAATGATGTTATCAATTGTTGAACACCCTGAACGAATTCCAGTTTGTGTTGTTGGTATTAATGATTTTTCCTCTGCCCAGAGCCTTAATTTGTTTTGGAGGTCTTTTGCAAACAATTTCCCTTCGAAATCTAATAACACTATTAATATGTAGCTGAATGGATCAGCTTTTGACCTCGTTTGTATATTGGATGCGCAATAACTCCTTTCCAGGAAGATGGTATCTTTCCAAACTTGATTACCTGTGAAAACAGCCTTTCTCACAACATACTCCAAAAGGTTGTGTTTAACTTGACCAGATCTATAGTGATACCATTTGGTCCTGCTGCCTTGGATAAGAGTGCACTTTCTATTAGTTCTGATATTTCTTCCTTTGTTATATCTGGAAATATTCCATCAACTTTTGGCGATGTATAATTACAAGTAATAGTTGACCTATACAGAACTTTGATGTAAGTTTCCCATTTACCACTTGGGATAAACAGTTCGTCTGGCTGCCTATATGAGATTGAACCATGTCCCACCTACGACCAATACACTCGCTCCTTCCTGGTTAATATACCATGATATAATTTTGCATAGGCATTGTTCTCATTAGGGTTTGGCGCAGGTATATAGATGATGTTTTCATCATCTGGAGAGGGAGTAGGAGTTCGGCAGAGACTTTCCTTGGCTGGCTTAATCAAAGGAATCCCTTTTTGTTTTTCACAAGTACGATGACAAATGAATCACTTCCTTTTTTGGATTTGAATATAAGAGCGGAGAATGGAGTTTTAGTCAGCAGTGTTTATCATAAACCGACTGACAGGAACAACCTTTTATCCTTCCATAGTTTCCATCCTCGCTCTCTTAGGGAAAATCTTCCCTATGGACAGTTCCTACGACTTCGTAGGAACTGTTCCACAATTTTGGACTACAAAAAGGAGGCATTAAATCTAAGTGATAAACTCAGAAACAGAGACTACCCAGAACATGTCATCAAAAAGGCCCAGAAACAGAGCAAGAAATTGTAATAGGGAGGCCTTATTGGAAACAAATGAGAAAGAAACAATTGATAGGAGCATCTGTGTAACGACATTCAACACGGCATCAAACCATCTAAAAAGATAATACAAAAGAACTGGCGTATACTCAATTCCAATGGGTTAGATCAACCTATCCCTCTCTTTTCTTTTAAAAAAAGTGCGAGTATCAAAGATATGATTGTGAACACACGTCCTATGACCTTGATTAACCCCGCAAATGAACAGAATCATGAACATATCTTACCACCTGTGATGGGACATTATGCGTGTGGTTATTGCAGGGCGTGTCCCCTTTCTTTGAATGGGAAAAATGTAGAGATCGGGACTAGTCGTCCCTGGGAACAGAGAAAACACACGACTTGTAATACAGAGAATGTTATTTATCTCATAAGATGTCCGTGTAATATGCTGTATGTTGGGATGACGACTCGTCGAGTTAAAACCCGCATATTAGAACATATGAGTACAATACGGTGTGGGAAAACTAACACCAAGCTAACTGCTCATTTCCATGAGAATAGACATAGTGAACAAGAATTGAGGTGGACAGTACTAAACAAACCTTTTATCCCACCAAATACTGTAGATATCTCTAGTTTCCTTTTGATACGAGAACAACGTTGGGTGGACAGGTTAAAGAGTAGTACGAAGGGTCTTAATGGTTGTATACCCTGGTTCCAACTATATGGGTTGAGAAATAAATGACAAAGAACAGAAAGAGAAAAAAATAGACGTTCGGTATGAACGGGCATTTATGGTACGGCGAGTATGGAGGCACTATCAGTTGTAGTATAAAAAGAAAAAACTCTGAACGGTGATTTTGAATGTACTACCGGTTGTAGTTTAAGTATACAACCCTGTTGTTTTTTGGAGTTCGTACGATTGGGTTCACTGGATGGCTTATTGGACCCGACGTACCACCATACATAAGTTAAGATACACGCCATGAGGAGGTATGTGAAAAACAACTGGTGTTCTGTGCGTACCCTGATAGTCTTTTTTACACATGTTCCTTGGTTCAAATAGATGAGAAGTGTATCTCCAAGATGGCCGCTGACTTCGACTGTTGCGTGGGATTGAGTCCTTTCTCCGTGTCAGTATTTTTGGTTTTGCGAGCTCTTGGCGTGATGATGTAGACACGTCGAACGATGGGCGTGTCTAACACCCGACCGCTAATCCAGATCCCATTTAAAAGATAGCTCTGGCGTTTGAATGTTATCGACGGTGGACCGGCGTGAGGAATCGGACACGCGTGGTTCTTTGGAGTAGTAAGTGCACTGCTGACGGGGGGTTGATCGCAGAGTGCTCTGCTCAGAGATTAATTAAGATTACTGAATTGTGACTAAAAATAGGCTGCTAGCGGTCTCTCAATCAGGACCGGCTGGACTTGGGGAATGAGAACACATTTGACTCAGGCATCTATGTGGTGCGGATAGCAATTTGATTCGTGAGATGGTGGGGACAATTTTATTGTATGTGACACTACATGAGTGTAACTATGTCCACAGGGCTCGTGGGCAGACATGTGGGAAGAATATTGGTGAATGAATTTTATCTTAAAGAAAATGGAACAGTGTAGCAATGACCAGATATAATACTATAATGTTACAGACTCTGTTCTCTTCCCTTTCTCCTTGTGCATTACAGAGTGTGACTACAAGACCATGGTCCCACAAAGGTCCCGGGTTTAGAGAAATTCTTGTAAACTTGTGTAAGTTTGCTTACACACTTATGCTAGAGTATATGGACACTATAGGGTTTCGACAGTTGGCATATAACTGAGATTTGGCATGTGAATTTGAATTTTAACATGCATTGTTTGGAGTATGAGAGAATCCTTTGCATTTGAATACAGGTATGCGGTTTCTGTATAGTGTGAAACACGTGGTGTAGGTCACATTATAGAGGATGGCTGTGTTTTTTTAAGAAGACACTACATAGTAATTGGTGCAGAGATTTAGAGGACGTAATATTAAGGCACTATGAGAAGAAAAAGGAACAAGTGGGTAGAACAATAATTGTTTGTTCTACTTATTTTCACAGAAAATTGATCCCTCTCGGAAATTTCCCAGTGTAGATGACAATTGGGCATTGTCCGGCGTGATCAAGTAAGGTAAACACCCAAACAGGGGTGAAGACCAGACAAAGAGGGACCAACACCCTGACGAATGCCATAGCGACCCGGTTGGGCGTGGATAATTGGCAGAAACATGTTGGTATCTGCAGCAGGGATATAGGGGCCTTTACCTCCCCAGAACATCCCAATTTTTGAGTTTTAATCCTACCAAGGGGTTACAGGAATAAAGAGAGATGTTGTTTTCCTCTTAGGTAGTTTTAACTGTATGTGTCTGCACTTTTTGGTCCCTTCTTAAGGGAATACACTTTCCTTTTTTATTTTGTAGTTTTTTGTGGTTATTTTCTGTTCCTTTCCACTTGCTGTACCCTCACCACTAATCTTCATACATACTAAAAAAATCTGCGCTCCATCCAGTGTGTTGGTCTGCACCTGGATGTTAGATGCGGCCCTATGATGAAGCATGACACTGCAAAGTGTGTGAGGGCAGTATTAAGAAATTTGTTATCTTCCCTTGTTTATGTTGTCCTCTTGTAATCTCTCTGTAGTATTGGCGTTTAAGAGGGGTTGTTCAGTTTTCCCCCTTCGCTTTTTGGTCTTTGACCAAGCAGTCTTATATATATTTTAGCACTTCTCTGTTGAGTGAGATTTCATTGTTCTCTTTATCCCACTTTATTTGTAAATTTCTGTTCTTAAATTCTCTCCTTAAGTCTTGTAGCCTCAGATTGCGTTCATTAGACATTGGAAGTTTTAATATATGTCTCACCATCTTACTGTAAACTCTCTTTGAGTCAGTTAACTCCTGAGTCTTGGGTGTAATTACAGTGCTTGTTCGGGGTTACTGTACTTTGGCCACAAGGGTCAATAATATGTTCTATAGTATAGATTGCCAAGCAGCTATCCAGTCGTCCCCAATTTCCAGCAGCACAATATCTTTTCTAACACTTTGGGGCCGATTCCGATTCGGGCCGGAAATCTCTCCGAGCGAGCCGGACTCGGAGAGATTTCCGACCGAATCGGACCCTAGCAGCCCGACCGAATGAGTACGATACGCACGTATGCCATCGGACTCGATTCGGTCGGACTCCCATTGAAGTCAATGGGAGCCTGTGGTACAACGCGTACGCGGGCTCCCATTGACTCAATGGGTGCGAGAGCGAACAAGGGCGCCCCCTACAGCGTGTACGCGGTGAAGCGACTCGCGCCGTACACGCACAGGTAGGGGGGACCCATGGGTCCCCCCTGTGTGCGACTCGTGCGGCTACGCGTACAGGGGGGTCCGACACGGACCCCCAAAGTACAGCTCCGACTGCTCCTTCGAGCCGGACGGCGCGAGTCGGTCGGACTGCTCGCGGCGCGCATCGTACTTGCCCGGCTGGGGAACGTCTCCATTGCGCGGTGCGAGGCGTGTCCGAGCGAGTCGGTCGGAGCGGTCGGCTTTCGCGTACGAGTCGGTCGGTGCGGTTGGGTCTCGCGAACGAGTCGGTCGGAGTTTTCGCATCGTACTCACTCGCCCGGACGCACGTACGAATCGGTTGGGAAACAGGGCTCCGAATCGGATCCGGTAAAGCCGAATCCGATTCGGAGCCCTACCGGCCGAGATCGGAATCGGCCCCTTTATGTCATGATTCCTTCTAGATTGGACGCCTTCTCGTTTAGCGCATTATTCCAAATAAGATTTTTCCCATTCAAAGTAGTCAATCTGCCACCATTGGCCATTAAATAGGTCTCCCAATGATCATGCTTAATGTTGATAACTAACCTTTGAGGATCATGATCCCTCTCGAGTCTTGATATGATAGTGTACTTTTTACGCAGATGAAAATAGGAATAATGCACAAATGTGTAGTCTATGGTGGAGGAGACCATAGGTCCGTGATAAGTTGATGAGGCCAGTTGATCTTCTGCTAGCCTTCTATTTAAGGTTCTGTATCCTGAGTCTGTCATTAAAACCTATGTGAACTTGGTTAAGGTACAAATGTTTTGGGGCATATTTTGTAAAGAAATTTCGGGTTGTGGAATATTATAGCTCATATCTGGTTCTTCACTGCTTGCAGTTTTGTTCACCAGAGGCAGTAGAGTTCGATTAAAGTCCCCAGTTATAATGACCAAAAATTGTTCGTACGCGACCATTATTTGCTCCATTTCGTCTAGTGTTGTCCGATATCTACACTTGTTTTTCACCAGTTGAGGAGGAAAATATATATTGATGATCAAAATCTTTGTAGATTTTTGATTTGTTAAAGAAACTGTTAATATATATTTCAAAGATGCTTTTATTTTTTTACTTGTCATACATAGTTTGTTACTTATTGGTATTGTCAGACTTCCACTTGGCCTTCCAAAGGCTTTCTTTTTTGCTTTAACTTCATGTGTTGTATAATTTGGTATGGTTAAATTTGCAGATTGCCGAGTTTCCTGTAAACATATGACACATTGTTCTTGTATAAAACTAGACATTATTCCCTGCCTTTTTTTAGTTGTTGATCAAAGTCTGCTCTATTCCACGATAAAATGGAGAAATCACTATGCTGTACTTCCCTTACATCATATTCATTAGGAGTACTTTTTTAGTCAAGTATGGATAATGTATCACTCCTGGATTCAATGCCTCTATAACTGATTGAGCATTAGCCTCTATTTTCTTTGCAGTGATTTGGATATTGTTAGTCCTGGCATATCTTGGCGTGATTACCCCTGACTTTTTGCCTCTACCTCCTTTGCTTTTAGATGCTTTGGGTACTTTGCCACTGCTGATCAGTGTCAAAGTACAAGGGTTCCCTGTGTAAAGTGTAGTGGTAATTGGTTGGCCATGATTGGTATGTTGGCCTTACTAGTAAAGTCCCTAGTGATGTGCACTGTGTGTGCCAGGGCTAGTAATGCAAAGGTGCGCGGAGAAGGCAACTCAGGCCTGCAGTGTAGGGCCTGCGCGCAGTTTGCTAAGTTAGCATGTTGCCCTGGCAAGTGCAAACACTTGTCAGGCCTTACTTTCCCTTTTGCGTACACAGTGGGCACCCCTGTGGTAGGTCCCGGGTAGCCCATGGGCAGGGTGCAGTGTAAGTAAAAGGCAGGACATATACTGAGGTGTGTGTTATGTCCTGACAGTGAAAAACACTCCATTTCGTTCTTCACTGGTGAAAGGCCATCCTGCCCATAGGACAGAATGGGGGAGGCTGGGTATTGTGTTTGTTAGCCTAGTTTCCCATAAGTTTAAAATGGAGAGGTGAAGTTTAGTATGTATGAACTCACAGTGTCATAACACATCTTTCTATGAAAGTGGTTTTGTCACTGTGTGTTCAGAAACCACTCTTTTAGAAAGTGGCTGAGTTTTGTGCTTCAAGCATTTCTGTGTGTCTCTGCTGAATGTGGATTGACTGTCTGGATCTGAGAGGGAGAGGAGCTGGGGGAGGTCTTGACCCAGGGAGGGGTTGAGATGGCACCAGGCTGACCTGCATCTGGAGAGTAGGCGGAGGAGAAGCCCGGGAGGTGAAGAGGCCTGGGTTGCGGCTATAAAACAATTGACCCATCTCCTGCTGAGTGATTAAGGATCCAGACCCCCAGTATCAAAGGGAGAAAGGTGACACTGGGAGGAGACACCCAGAACTGATTTAGGTAGGGGTCAGGGACCCCTGAGCACAACGAACTTCAAAGACATTTAGGGGTATAACTATGAGAGCTGAGACCCTGAACGTTGGAATAGAAATGGATTGAGACTGAAAAGGCTTGGACCCATTTCGTGGTCAAGAGGAACCTCTGCTAAGGAAGGAACAACTGAAGAGACTGCTGGGAAGGACCGACCCTTGCTTCGTGAGCTGGGGCTGGTCTGCAGTTTGCTGTTTTAACCAAGGAAGAGGCTGTTGGGACTGTGCTTTGTGCGCTGGTTCCCGCTGCTTGAAGAAGACTGAGCTTTGTGCTGTGTCTTGTTACCCCAAGGGCCCGAGGTGAGCTGGCTCCCTGTTTGGAAACACAGGAACATAAAAGTTTCTGGAGAAGTTTCAAGCGACGCGGTGGGCGCGTGTTGTGGCAGCTTGAGACCCTCGGAAGGTGTGCCCTGTGATCTTGGACACACGGAGGAGAAGCGAGACTCGGACGCGCAGGGTGTGTGTCGTGGTGCACAGGAGGCGTTGGTGAAGAGCGCCTGGTCAACGTGTGTATCGAAGGTGAAGTGAGTCTCGGACGCGCTGGATGCGTGTTGTGGTGCACAGGAGGCGTTGGTGAAGAGCGCCTGGTCAACGTGTGCATTGAAGGTGAAGTGAGACTCGGACGCGCAGGGTGCGTGTCGTGGTGCACCGCAGGCGCTGGTGAAGAGCGCCTGGTCAGCGGGTGCATCGGAGGTGAAAAGAGTCTCGGATGCGCAGGGTGCTTGTCGTGGTGCACAGGAGGCGTTGGTGATGAGCACCTGGTCAACGTGTGCATCGGAAGAGGAGTGAGTCTCGGTCATGCAGGGTGCGTGTCGGGGTGCACTGGAGGCGCTGGTGAAGAGCGCCTGGTCATCGAGTGCACCGGAGGAAAAGTGAGGCTCGGACACGGTGAGCGTGTCGGGGTGCGGCCAAAGGCATTGGTGAAGAGCGCCTGGATATCGGGGCACCGGAGTTGGAGTAAGTCTCAGTGAAGCAGTGTGCGTGCTTTGGTGCAATCTGGGACTGTGGAGGTGATCGGCTGATCATCGTGTACACCGGAAGAAAGTGAGTCTCTGCAACGCGGTGTGTGTGTCTTGGTGCCAACTGAGACTGCAGGAAGGAGTGCCTGGTGAACGTGCACTCGGAGTCGACGTGAAGTCCCCTCAGCGTTGTGTGTGTGGCTTCGTGCCAGAGGAGACCCGGAGGGTGCTGTGGTGAACGTGCACCCGGAGTAACGTAATCTCAGGGGCGTGGGGTACGTGTGCCCCGCGGCCGCCTGAGACCTTCCTAACAGTCGCGGCCCAGACCGGCAGCCCCGGAGGAGCTGAGCTGCCAGGCCGAGCCGCTGAGGCCCATTGAGTAAGTTCTACACGGAAGGCCCAGTTCGCTGAAGGAGGAGAGGAGAGTGGGGTCGCGCTCCCAGGTAACGTGGATCATTGCCTGGGCGGGGTGCGGGCTTGGAGGGACACTCTCTCGGCCTCTCAGTCCTTCTGGCGACGTGAGCCTTTGCTTCGGCTCAGATTGGGGCCCGTACTGCGTTCAGGAGTGGCAGTACTGGGGCCAGAGTGAGAAGCTGTACTTTATGTCATCGTTGATACATGTGGGGGGGCAATTGTTATTGAAGAGGCTGACTGTCGTAATACACATTGCCAATATTGCTGCTAACGAACTGCTGGACCGGACTGTCTTATGACGCCTGACATTATTTCTGCATAACGAAGTACACGATTTTAGCGCTACGCATTGCATTATTTCTCCATTGCAAAGTACAGGATTGTAGCAGCCCGCATCACATTATTTCTTCATTGCAAAGTACATGATTGCAGCTACGCATTTCATTATTCCTTCATTGCAAAGTACATGATTGTAGCGGTGCGCATTGCAGTATTTCTTCATTGCAAAGTACGTGATTGGGGTGTGACACATTGCATAATTCCTTCATTGTGCAGTACAGGATTGTAGCGGTACGCGTTGCATTATTTCTCCCATTGAAAGGTACCGGGGTGTATTGTTACGCATTGTATTATTTATCCTTTGCCCAGCACAGGATTGTATCGTTACGGAGCGCACTATTGTTTGTCCATTGCAACGTGTGTGATTCTAGCATTGCGACCAGCCTAGCATTTTGAAAGCGATGGTTGGGATTTGAACCTACCAGCCAGCTGGAACGAATATTACCCTTTATTATATGTTGGCTTATGTATCATGTGGTCTGATCGTATATCTTTGTACATAAAGTTTATACTCGTTTTTATCAAACTCGTGTGGAGTCCATTTGTGGTGTCATCAGTGGGTTGCTGGGAGTGTGGTTGCACATACTGTACACTCGTGCCTTGGAGATAGGCCTGGCTGCTCGTGCCAAGCTACTAAGGGGGTGAGCAGGGCTATCTCAAACGGTGTCCTTACTTGGCCTGACGTTGACTGAGGAGTCCCGGGTCTCGCATTTGGTGACAGTGGTGCGGGATGGGGAGTCCGGCTTTCAACATTTGGCGGCAGAGCGGTGGGATACGATCCTAACGTAATTGAAACGCATGTGTGCAAAACCACTCACAGTAATAGGTGTACATGATAAATTGATCGCAGACCACGACGCAACAACATATTGTTTTGAATTGTTGGTTCTATTGTTGAGTAACCTTTAAACCACACATCATGTCTCAGGAGGGAGCCAGATAGCCGGTGAGGCTGCGGCTGCAGAATTAGAGTTTAACATTGAGGCATTGTTTACCTACAAGTTTGATCAGTTGAGGAAATTCTGCAGAGCTTTGGGATGTCCCATGAAGGGTAGCGCCAAGAAGGAGGAGCTGCAAGTGGCCTTGAGGGCCTGGTGGGAAGCCAAAGAGGCTCAGGAGACGGGTGATGTTGAGGTGGATGAGGATGACGCAGGGAATGGATTTGGTCCACAGGATTTGCCAGTGGAGGGACCAGCCGCAGGGGCTGGTAGTAGCCATTCAGGGAGGAGTTTTTCCCCAGATGAGTTGGAGGAAAACCAAAGGGTCAGACTGCATGAGTTGGAGGTGTTAAAGCTTAAAACTCAAGCAGAGGAGAGCAGGAACGCTCTCGCGTTGGAAGAGAAATGGATTCTCTTCGCTCATGAGTTAAGCATGAGGGAACTGGACATTAAGGGTAAACAAGCAGAGTCCAGTTCGAATGGTGGCAGCGCACCACCAGTGCCAGTAGGGAAGGTGTACATTCCCAAGGATTTAGTGCGAGATTACCAGAGGGGTGATGACATTTATGCGTGGTTCACGGCATATGAGATCGCACTAAGGATGAATGAGGTGCCTGAAAAGCATTGGGGGCGGGCCTATGGAAACACTTTGAGGCTTCGGGGAGGGACGTTCTATCACCTTTAGAGAGGGCGGGAACCCTGACCTACGCCAACATGACAGAGGCTTTATGCCTCCGGTATGGGCTCACTCCTGAACAATACCGGCAGAAGTTCAGGACCTCCAAGAAACTAGAATCCCATACTTGGGTAGAATGCGTGAATGAGTACACACACGGGCACTGGATGGTTGGATGCTGGGCAGCAAGGTCAATGATTTTAAGGGCTTATGCAATTTAATCAGTTGGGAGCACTTGAGTAGTCTGTGTGTTCCAGAGCTGCTCCAGCATCTATTGGATAGTAAGCGGACTGATCCCAGTAAGCTTGCTGAGGAGGCGGACCGCTGGACTAGTACCCGGGTCCATAAGGGGATTGGGAGTACCACTGCCAAGAGTATTCAGGGTCCCCCGCCGAAGGTGGGGGAGGACAAGGGTAACCACAAGGAGTCCTCTAAAGGGCGCCAAGGTAGTTCCCCCAAGAAAGGGTCCCAGTCCCCCAAGGCCAAGAGGGCCTGGGCATTCAAGGGCAAGAAGGAGCCCCGAGGTCCTCCTACGTGTTACTTCTGTAAAGAAGTGGGTCATATTTCCCCTAAATGCCCCAAAAAGTCATCTGCACCCACTGGTGCTCCAACACCTGGTTTAGTGAGTGTAGCGTTGGGGGAGGAATTTAGTCCTTGGAATGGGGAGGAGCAAGCAGTTATGACCCTGGTCTCCCTAGGAGATCGAGAGATGGTCCAGGAAATCTCTCTGCCTGAGAACACTAAAAAGTACAGGCAGTGGGTGGCCATCAATGGACAGAGGGTGGAGGCTCTGAGAGACACCGGAGCCAGTTTGACATCTGTCAGGTGTCAGTGGGTGTCTGAAGAGCAAGTAATTCTCGATGTGCTTCACCCTGTAATGTCAGCAGACAATTCAGTGCGCCTCTGCAAGGTGGCGCTGGTTCCCTTTGAATGGGGAGGGGTCTCAGGTTCCTTGAAGGTTGTTGTAAGTCCGTCCATGCCTGTAGACTGTCTGCTAGGGAATGACCTGGAGAGTTCCCCCTGGAAGGAGGTGGAGCGCCAGGCGCATTTGGAGATGTTGGGTCTACCTGAGTGGGCGTGTGTGACCACTCGGTCTATGGTAGCCAGTAAAGGTATTCAAGAGAACCTGGGGCCTGAAACAGTGGCCCAGGTGCCTGCCAGGAAGAGAAGAGGCAGGGGGCGCGGGAAACCGGCCCCCACAGTTCCCACGGTCCAGGAGGAGGCACCCTTTGAGGGGGATGCCCTGGAGCCTACGGGGGAACAAGTGGCTGAACTGGGGGACCTACCCGGGCTGCACGAATGGCAGCAGGATAGGGGGCCCTCCAGGGAGGAATTCTGTGAGGAACAGAAGAAGTGCCCTTCTCTTGTAGGTTTGCGGCAGCAGGCAGCAAACCAGGCAGCAGGTGATCAGTCGGGATCACACTTGATTTACTGGGCCATGCACTGATGGGGATTTTCTCCCGTGTGGGGTTCCCCAGAGAGGTGGTGTCCGACAGGGGTACTAATTTCATATCGAGGTATATGAAATCTCTGTGGAAGGAGTGCGGTGTAACTTATAAGTTCTCAACACCTTACCACCCCCAGGGTAATGGTCTGGTTGAAAGGTTTAACCGGACCTTGAAGGGCATGATTATGGGTCTGGAGGAACCCATGAGGCGTAAGTGGGACGTCCTCTTGCCATGCCTGCTGTTTGCATATAGAGAGGTGCTACAGAAGTCATTGGGGTTCAGTCCCTTTGAGCTCCTGTATGGGCACCCGGTCAGAGGACCCTTGAGTGTGGTGAAGGAGGGCTGGGAGAAGGCTCCTAGTTAACCCCCCCCAGGATGTATACAGCTACATGCTGGCCTTCAGGAACCAAATTAGGCGTTTCAGGCAGCTCGCTCAGGCGACCCTGGAAGCCAGCCAGGATGATATGAAACGGTGGTACGACCAGAATGCCACTCTGGTCGAGTTTCAACCTGGGCATAAAGTGTGGGTGATGGCACCAGTGGAGCCTTGTGCAGTCCAGGACAAGTGGACTGGGCCTTATGAGGTGGTGGAGCGCAGGAGCGAGGTGACCTACCTGGTGGACTTACGGTCTCCTAGGAATCCTTTGAGGGTTCTCCATGTGAACCGCCTCAAACCACACTTTGAGAGGTCTGAGGTGACCATGCTCTTGGCTACAGATGACGGGGCGGAAGTGGAGAGTGAACCTCTTCCTGACCTCCTGTCAGCCAAGGAGAAGGATGGGTCAGTGGATGGGGTGTACCTCTCGCCTACCCTGACCCCGGAACAGCGGAGGGACTGTCGCCAGGTATTGGGTCAGTTTGCCTCCCTGTTCTCCCTGACCCCAGGAGTCACCCATTGGTGCGTCCATAATGTGGACACTGGAGACAGTCTGCCTGTAAAACAAAAATTTTACAGGGTAGCTGATAAGGTCAGGGCCAGCATCTAGGAGGAGGTTTCCAAGATGCTGGTGCTAGGGTGATTGAGCCATCCAGCAGACCCTGGGCCAGCCCAGTGGTCCTTGTGCCAAAAGCTGCTGCACCGGGTGCCACTCCCGAACTTCGGTTCTGTGTGGATTACCTTGGACTCAATGCGGTCACTAAGACTGACGCGTGCCCGATCCTCAGAGCTGATGAGCTCGTGGATCGGCTGGGAGCTGCCTGGTACCTCAGTACATTTGATTTGACATCTGGGTACTGGCAGATTGCCTTGACCGAGGGGGCCTAGGAGAGGTCAGCATTCTCAACACCAGAGGGGCACTACCAGTTCAGGGCTATGCCCTTCTGGGTTGAAGAACACCCCTGCCACCTTCCAGAGACTGGTTAACCAGGTGCTGAGTGGGCTGGAGGAATTCAGCACTGCTTACCTGGACGACATCGCAGTGTTCAGCTCCGGTTGGGAGGAACATTTGCAACACCTCTGTGAAGTATTGAAGGCCTTGCAGAGGGCGGGCCTAACTATCAAGGCAAGTAAGTGCCAGATAGGGCAGGGTTCCGTGGTGTACTTGGGACACCTGGTGGGGAGCGGCCAGGTGGGGCCCCTACAGGGAAAGATTGATACCATCCTGGCTTGGGAACCTCCCAAGACCCAGACAGGAGTGAGGGCCTTTCTAGGACTCACTGGGTATTACAGACGGTTCGTGAAAGGGTATGGCACCCTCGTTGACCCTTGACAGAACTGACATCCAAGAAACAGCCCAAGAAGGTGGTCTGGACTGATGCCTGCCAGACCGCCTTTGATGCCCTGAAAACTGCCATGTGCACCGCACCCTTGTTACGGGCGCCGGATTTCTCCAGAGAGTTTATAGTGCAGACAGACGCTTCAGAGCATGGGGTGGGAGCAGTACTCTCACAATTGAACAACGAGGGCTTGGACCAACCCGTAGCTTTCATTAGCAGAAGGCTACTTCCCAGGGAACAGAGGTGGAGTGCAATTGAAAGGGAGGCTTTTGCTGTGGACTGGGCGCTGAAGAAGCTGAGGCCCTACTTGTTTGGGACTCACTTCTTGGTTTAGACCGACCACCGGCCCCTCAGATGGTTACTGCAGATGAGGGGTGAGAACACAAAGCTGTTGAGGTGGTCCATCTCCCTACAGGGGATGGACTTCACGGTGGAACACCGTCCGGGAACAGAACACGCCAATGCTGATGGTCTGTCCAGATTTTTCCGCCTTAGTGATGAGAACTCCCATGAGGGTGGGTAGTTCCCCCCACTTTTTGGTAGGAGGGGACGCGTGTTAGACCTGGCATATCTTGGCGTGATTACCCCAGACTTTTTGCCTCTACCTCCTTTGCTTTTAGATGCTTTGGGTACTTTGCCACTGCTGATCAGTGTCAAAGTACAAGGGTTCCCTGTGTAAAGTGTAATGGTAATTGGTTGGCCATGATTGGTATGTTGGCCTTACTAGTAAAGTTCCTAGTGATGTGCACTGTGTGTGCCAGGGCTAGTAATGCAAAGGTGCACGGAGAAGGGAACTCAGGCCTGCAGTGTAGGGCCTGCGCGCAGTTTGCTAAGTTAGCATGTTGTCCTGACAAGTGCAACCACTTGTCAGGCCTTACTTTCCCTTTTGCGTACACAGTGGGCACCCCTGTGGTAGGTCCCGGGTAGCCCCTGGGCAGGGTGCAGTGTAAGTAAAAGGCAGGACATATACTGAGGTGTGTGTTATGTCCTGACAGTGAAAAACACTCCATTTCGTTTTTCACTGGTGAAAGGCCATCCTGCCCATAGGACAGAATGGGGGAGGTTGGGTATTGTGTTGTTACTTGTTAGCCTAGTTTCCCATAAGTTTAAAATGGAGAGGTGAAGTTTAGTATGTATGAACTCACAGTGTCAGAACACATCTTTCTATGAAAGTGGTTTTGTCACTGTGTGTTCAGAAACCACTCTTTTGGAAAGTGGCTGAGTTTTGTGCTGTAAGCATTTCTGTGTGTCTCTGCTGAATGTGGATTGACTGTCTGGATCTGAGAGGGGAGAGGAGCTGGGGGAGGTCTTGACCCAGGGAGGGGTTGAGATGGCACCAGGCTGACCTGCATCTGGAGAGTAGGTGGGGGAGAAGCCCCTGGAGGTGAAGAGGCCTGGGTTGCGGCTATAAAACAATTGACCCATCTCCTGCTGAGTGATTAGGGATCCAGACCCCCAGTATCAAAGGGAGAAAGGTGACACTGGGAGGGAGACACCCAGAACTGATATAGGCAGGGGTCAGGGACCCCTGAGCACAACAAACTTCAAAGACATTTAAGGGTATAACTTTGAGAGCTGAGACCCCTGAACATTGAAAATAGAAATGGATTGAGACTGAAAAGGCTTGGACCCATTTCGTGGTCAAGAGGAACCTCTGCTAAGGAAGGAACAACTGAAGAGACTGCTGGGAAGGACCGACCCTTGCTTCGTGATCTGGGGCTGGTCTGCAGTTTGCTGTTTTAACCAAGGAAGAGGCTGTTGGGACTGTGCTTTGTGCGCTGGGTCCCCCTGCTTGAAGAAGACTGTGCTTTGTGCTGTGTCTTGTTACCCCAAGGGCCCGAGGTGAGCTGGCTCCCTGTTTGGAAACACAGGAACATAAAAGTTTCCGGGGAAGTTTCAAGCGAAGCGGTGGGCGCGTGTTGTGGCAGCTTGAGACCCTCAGAAGGTGTGCCCTGTGATCTTGGACACACGGAGGAGATGCGAGACTCGGACGCGCAGGGTGCGTGTTGCGGTGCACAGGAGGCGTTGGTGAAGAGCGCCTGGTCAACGTGTGCATCGAAGGTGAAGTGAGTCTCGGACACGCTGGGTGTGTGTCGTGGTGCACAGGAGGCGTTGGTGAAGAGCGTCTGGTCAACGTGTGCATCGAAGGTGAAGTGAGACTCGGACGCGCAGGGTGCATGTCGTGGTGCACCGCAGGCGCTGGTGAAGAGCGCCTGGTCAGCGGGTGCATCGGAGGTGAAAGGAGTCTCGGACGCGCAGGGTGCGTGTCATGGTGCACAGGAGGCGTTGGTGAGGAGCGCCTGGTCAACGTGTGCATCGGAAGTGGAGTGAGTCTCGGACGCACAGGGTGCGTGTCGGGGTGCACCGGAGGCGCTGGTGAAGAGCGGCTGATCATCGTGTGCACCGGAAAAAAGTGAGTCTCTGCAATGCGGTGTGCGTGTCTTGGTGCCAACTGAGACCGTAGGAAGGAGTGCCTGCTGAACATGCACTCGGAGTCGACGTGAAGTCCCCTCAGCGTTGTGTGTGTGGCTTCATGCCAGAGCAGACCCGGAGGGTGCTGTGGTGAACGTGCACCCGGAGTAACGTAATCTCAGGGGCGTGGGGTACGTGTGCCCCGAGGCCGCCTGAGACCTTCCTAACAGTCGCGTCCTGGACCGGCAGCCCCGGAGGAGCTGATCTGCCAGGCCGAGCCGCTGAGGCCCAATGAGAAAGTTCTACATGGAAGGCCCAGTTTGCTGAAGGAGGAGAGGAGAGTTGGGTCGCGCCCCCAGGTATCGTGGATCACTGCCTGGGCGGGGTGCAGGCTCGGAGGGACACTCTCTCGGCCTCTCAGCCCTTCTGGTGACGTGAGTTTTTGCTTTGGCTCAGATTGGGGCCCGTACTGCGTTCAGGAGTGGCAGTACTGGGGCCAGAGTGAGAAGCTGTACTTTATGTCATCGTTGATACGTGTGGGGGGGCAACTGTTATCGAAGAGGCTGACTGTCGTACTACACATTGCCAATATTGCTGCTAACGAACTGCCAGACTGTCTTATGACCCCTGACATTATTTCGGCATAACGAAGTACACGATTGTAGCACTACGCATTGCTTTATTTCTCCATTGCAAAGTACAGGATTATAGCGGCCCGCATTGCATTATTTCTTCATTGCAAAGTACATGATTGTAGCTACGCATTGCATTATTCCTTCATTACTAAGTACATGATTGTAGCGGCGCGCATTGCATTATTTCTTCATTGCAAAGTATGTGATTGGGGTGTGACGCATTGCATAATTCCTTCATTGCGCAGTACAGGATTGTAGCGGTACGCGTTGCATTATTTCTCCCATTGCAAGGTACCGGGGTGTATCGTTACGCATTGTATTATTTATCCTTTGCCCAGCACAGGATTGTATCGTTATGCAGCGCACTATTGTTTGTCCATTGCAACGTGTGTGATTCTAGCATTGCGACCAGCCTAGCATTTTGAAAGCAGTGGTTGGGATTTGAACCTACCAGCCAGCCAGAACGAATATTACCCTTTATTATATGTTGGCTTATGTATCGTGTGGTCTGATCGTATATCTTTGTACATAAAGTTTATACTCGTTTTATCAAACGCGTGTGGAGTCCATTTGTGGTGTCACCAGTGGGTTGCTGGGAGTGTGGTTGCACATACTGTACACTCGTGCCTTGGAGATATGCCTGGCAGCTCGTGCCAAGCTACTAAGGGGGTGAGCAGGGCTATCTCAAATGTCCTTACTTGGCCTAACGTTGAGTGAGGAGACCTGGGTCTCGCATTTGGTGACAGTGGTGCGGGACGGGGACTCCGGCTTCCAACAGATATTTTCAACACTTATGTAGTCTTAAGGACCTTTATAAGATGGTCTGGTACTTAAGGGTAATTTTTCATATTCTGCTCGTCATTTAGCGGTTCTCAGCATGTGCGGATATTTACATTTCTCCGGTTGTCTGATTGTAATTCCCCAATCTGCTTGGAATTCTTTTACATCCAATATCCTTAAAGCCACATTCTGAGATGACCATGTTGTTCTAGTAGTTTCATGGGCAGTATTTATTTTATTATCTGAAATAAAGCAAACAGCAACAAGTGATTTTAAATCTAGATCTTTCAGGCTTTCAAAACAATTTCATAGCTTTTATATATTTTGCCGATTTAGTATGTCATGTAGAACTTCGGATTTATATACCGGTATAAAATCAATTATACATTTTTCTTCGCTAAGTGAAATTCCTTATATAGTAACTTGTTATCTTGAATTAAGTTTCCTTTAACTGCTCTATGAATCTCCTGTCTGTTTATCTGTTGAGTACACTCAGGACCATCATTTTGTACACTTTCTATTTCTGCACAGATTTTCACTTCCTTGTATGTTCCAGTACTAATTGAATCTGCCAGACGTCTAAGATCTTTATCTTCTAATTTTTTGGTTAGCCCTGTTATGCCGTCCATAATCTGTTTCAATAACTCTGCATTATTGCTTGGGAATAGCACAGCATTTTCCTTATTTTGGATATGTGTATTAACAATAGATGGCTGTACACTTTGTGTTCGGAGCTGTACTACTTCACTGTACATTGGTTGTGGTACTGTTATTACAGTGCCAGTTTTTGTTGGTACATTAATATTATTTGGATTAGGGGACGTATATGTAAACTTATTTTCTAGACTTGTTGAAGTTTTTTGCTCCTGTTCTGATGTCTTGTCTTCAGCTATTGTAATTTTATCTTACTTTTCTATAAGACATGATTCTGCTTAAGTTAGCATATTTGCATCAATCTTGTACATCCCATCAATATTTATATCATTACATCCTCTTGCTTTCTTAGTTGATTTATTAAATATAGAGAAATGTTCTCTTCCTTCTGGTAGTGGAGCATCGAGGAGTGTTTGTTTGGTACCATTGTTTCTCTTGAGTTTTCTTAGTTTTTTGAGTTGTCTATTACTCAAATAAGAAGCAAAGCCTTCTTGATGTTCATCAACTTGTATTTCATTGCAGTTATCTATCATATTTGTATTTGTATTTACTGATGTCATATTCACAAAGCACTCTCTCTGTTCGAGGCTGTCTTGATTTAAATTGATTGTTTCATTATTCATTTCCTTAATCTTCTCTCCAGCAAGCGGTAATTCATACTTATTAACATGATTCTGATTCGTTATGAGGTTTCCAATTTTTTTAGGCAACAGTTGTAATAAATCAACAATATCATCCACATTCTCGAGATTTTTAGAGGCAATTGCCAGTTGACTCATATCTTATTTTATTGATAACAATATTTCAGAGCTTTCCCTTTATTGATGCCATTTCTGCTGCAATTTGTTTGAGATAGTTGACCTCTGTTAATAAGATAGATTGCGTTGTTAGAATATCAGACATTTGCGACAGTGTACTACTAATTGCCCTCATTGCAGACATAACTGGGAATGATGAAGGCGTATCTTCATCACCTGGGGATTTGCATCCATTTTTGTCCCTATTCCATTTTTTTGTTTCATGATCCTGTTTGGTACACAGTCTTGTGCCTGGATTGTTTTTTGAAGTGTTATACTGTAACTTTGATGATGTTAGGTTTGAATTTGAGTTTAATGAATTAACTAAATGATCCAGTTCCAGCAACTGACCAGATGTTATTGAGATATTAAATGACTTATATAAAAACGTCTAATTGCTCAGATTTCGGATCATTGATAGTGTTCCCGTACCCTGACATATTTAACTCTTCACGCCCATATATTGAATCTGTTTCCGAATTTATTGCTTCATTATTTCCTGCATTACTTACTGCATCTGTATTTTCATAGAGTATTGATTTCTCGTTCTCATTCTCCTTTCCAACCACTCTGAGCAGAGAAGACAAGGGTGAACTTTCTAATGTAGTCGAATGATCCCCCATTCCATTATTACTACCTTGAAGGCTCTGTGCAGCTGGTGTAGATTGTTTAGATAGTGGGATTTGCTTGGCTTGTATTATCAGTAGTAGCGGGGCTTGTGCTTGCAATGTATTTGTGACTGTCTCACTTCTTACTTTGACATTATCAATGAAACCTGAGCTGTTCACAATCTCTTTTCTCCCAAAGCATTCTTTAATTGAGTGCTGCTTTAAGGATGGTGACTCCATTAAATCAAGTTAAATTCCTTGGTGTATCTTTTAGCAAAACGTTTAACGTTGTACCGGGTGCCAATTCACTCTCCACAGTTCTTTTTATTATTCTGCCACAATTGCTTCATTCAAGAGTGTTTGGAGGGTTTGATCTCGAGTCTCCTGCTGTACCTATGGTACAAGACTCTTTTGCCATGTCACCTTTGAGTTTCCTCGCTTTCCTTTGAGCTCTACTACTCATACTTTGCTTACTCTGCACCAAAACATTTACTGATCTAGTTTTCATTATCCGTTAGTTTCTTTTCTTATTTCTTTGACTTGTACTGATTACCCACCTTAGCCCTCGACCCTCTTATTTCAATTGATTGGGTTGATTGATTGATTGGATTGATTACGTAGAACACAGCTTGGTCACGGCTTGGTCACAGTTTAAGTTATGCAGTTATCCAAGCTATCCAAGTACTCAGCAATTATCCATTTCACAGAGTCTCCACAGGAACATTGAGGGTGCAAATAAGGTATGAATAAGGTGCATATAAGGTTACCATAAGAGGCTTTCCCTAACACTACTTGCTTATGCCTCCTATGTAACCACCTATATAGCACCATATTAACCACGCTATCCAAAGGTAAGTTCGGAACCTGCAGTTGTAGCAATGTTGTAACAATGGGAACAGACTGGCTGTAATATGTAATCAGTAATCTGTTACACCAATTACATCTCAACAACACAGCAATGCGACTTAATACAGCCTGGCACAATCGGAAACCAGCAATACACAGCAATAAATGGCAACCAGTGACTACATTTTAAGAGTGCCTTTATCGTCAAAGACACCCCACTTACATCAGGTCACCGTCCCTGCCCTGCTATACACTAGCCTCGTGGCCACAGTTGCGATTGAAGCTGTCGTTCTCCGCTCTTGTCCGGGGTCATGGTTTGTGCATTTGCTGGACTTTGTTTGCTTCAGCCTCAGCTAATCTCGTGTCCCACGGCTTCTTCACTGGCAGAGTGATAGAATGAAACCCGGATCTCAAGCCGCACCTGACCAAGCGGGCCGCTTCCGAGAGTCAGGCTAACAGCTGCCTGTTGTACCTGCCATCACCACTGTGACCCGGGAAGTCCCAGAGCCAATATGAAGTGAAAAGAGATAGTGACCGCAGTCGTTTGTGGGAACCACCGCCGTTTCCAGGCTACTGCGGCCTACTGCTGCTGAGGTGGGGGGCCGACGGGCCAGCGAGGCCCAACTGGAGTTGCTGATGGTATGCGCGGCACTGGCCGTATCCCAGTTGCTGCAACCAACTGCTGCCGAAAATCACCGCCATCCTCCCGAGGCAGGAGCTGAGTGGGGACTTGCTGGTCACAGAAAACTGGGCACCCCCAGCAAAATGGTGGCAGCACGGCTTCAGCACCGGCAGAGCTTCGGCAGGGTACCGGCTCCGGCTCCATTTCTCTCGTGGTTGATAGAGCGCTCAACACTCTATAATTTTGTAAGGTGCATTATATTCATCTATGAACTGCCCTCGCATATATTTTATTGTTTTGCTGTAATTCGTGTTATTACATTGAAGTTTATATCTTCATGTTAAAATACGTTATTTACAGGACTGATCACATGTTTAGAGAAATCATGTAATCATGCATGTGCATTATGAATATTAGGTAAAATAAATGTATTCACTGTTTATAAGGATTCATATAGAGGCTTGTGTAACGGGTGCACATTAAAGAACGTTCTTAGGTTAGCCAATTGTAGGACTAACTTTCGTTTTACTTAAGTTTTGTTTCTCCTGGTTAGCTCTCAAGTGGGGAGTTAATTAAGGTTTATGCGTGTGTAGAAGGTTTTCTTTCCACGCTACTGCAGGTGCAGGAATTCGACCTCATTATTTTAGATTTAAGAAGATACATGGGAGGAGAGGAATGTCTTTAAAGAACTTGAACAGAGAGAAGGGAGGACACCTTCCATGCCTGGTGAAAACCTGGGAACCAAGGTCGTCGGAAAAGACTTCCAATTAATTGGAGTCTGTGGAAAGTTACTCAAGGAAGGTGTTCATGGAATAGCTTACCATGTGACCTGTTAGGGGTGTAACTTTGTCTTTTTGTATTAGGCACAGGGACAGTTTTGCAGGACTTCTGCTTTTGACTGAGGAAAGGGAGCATCTTAGAACGAGCTCCGTAGCGTCACGCTACTTGGCCCATTTAACTTGAGTGCACTTCTTAGGAAGTCAACATGTGCTGACACCTTTGAGGAAAATTCTTCTAGGAAATTAGGAAGGGATGCCACTTTAGAAGTAGAAAAGGCACAGATTATTCTTTATTTCCGCAAATACAAATGAAAAGGGATTTGGACGCAGTGTCTATACTCAGTTGTGTTCTGATTCTGGAATTCATTGTTCTGTGCATATTGTGCCGAATGAACTATATTCATAGATTGGTATTAGTATCTATACAAAAAAAAAAACAACGGCGGACTTATAGGTCTGCACCTCACGCTAGTTTCGTAAGTATCATGTCCAGCACACAGACTCTCCAGCACCAGGAGAACTTCAACAGGGCTGGAAATTGACACATAAAAAGAACCAAGATCAAAATACAAACAATGATAACAAAAATAAAATACAAACGGCACAGGACTCAGACAAACGCCTCAGCCATCTATTAAGAATTATTGCAAGGAATACACAGAGACACTGATATTGACACCGTGTGACAAAACCAAAAAACAACAACTCAAAAGGATGTTACTTGAATTAACAACACAGTACATAGATAATTATATCTATGTACTGTGATAACATAAATAAAATACAAACGGCACAGGACTCAGACAAACGCCTCAGTCATCTATTAAGAATTATTGCAAGGAACACACAGAGACACTGATATTGACACAGTGTGACAAAACCAAAAGAACAACTCAAAAGGACGTTACTTGATTAGCAACACAGTACATAGATAACATTATCTATGTACTGTGTTGTTAATTGAAGTAACGTCCTTTTGAGATAACATTATCTATGTACGGTGTTGTTAATTCAAGTAACGCAAAAGAAACAATTGATGGACGGAATGCTGGACAATGCAAACATTCACCCCCAGTCACAAGGATCTGGGTTAAATCCATCATTCTTTTGCTCACCACACCACCCCAGTTTGGACCCAGCCATATGCAAATCAGTCTTGACCCTGTTCCTTGTGGGAACAGTCCAGCCCGAACTGCCAAGCCAGGCCCTCCCTGGACCAGAAACAAGCATCCTTGGACTGGCTTCAGGGCATCACCCTTCATCAGCCAGGATAGCTTGAATCCAGTTGTGTAGTGAGCACGGGACCCACGTCTGGGCATACCCTTCCCACTTAGGGCGACAAATGCAAAAGAAACAATTGATGGACAGAATGCTGGATAATGCAAACATTCACCCCCAGTCACAAGGATCTGGGTTAAATCCATCATTCTTTTGCTCACCACCCCAGTTTGGACCCAGCCATATGCAAATCAGTCTTGACCCTGTTCCTTGTGGGAACAGTCCAGCCCGAACTGCCAAGCCAGGCCCTCCCTGGACCGGAAACAAGCATCCTGGGACCGGTTTCAGGGCATCACCCTTCATCAGCCAGGCTAGCTTGAATCCAGTTGTGTAGTGAGCACGGGACCCACGTCTGGGCATACCCTTCCCACTTAGGGCGACAAATGCAAAAGAAACAATTGATGGACGGAATGCTGGACAATGCAAACATTCACCCCCAGTCACAAGGATCTGGGTTAAATCCATCATTCTTTTGCTCACCACACCACCCCAGTTTGGACCCAGCCATATGCAAATCAGTCTTGACCCTGTTCCTTGTGGGAACAGTCCAGCCTGAACTGCCAAGCAAGGCCCTCCCTGGACCGGGAAACAAGCATCCTGGGACCTGTTTCAGGGCATCACCCTTCATCAGCCAGGATAGCTTGAATCCAGTTGTGTAGTGAGCACGGGACCCACGTCTGGGCATACCCTTCCCACTTAGGACGACAAATGCAAAAGAAACAATTGATGGATAGAATGCTGGACAATGCAAACATTCACCCCCAATCACAAGGATCTGGGTTAAATCCATCATTCTTTTGCTCACCACAACACCCCAGTTTGGACCCAGCCATATGCAAATCAGTCTTGACCCTGTTCCTTGTGGGAACAGTCCTGCCCGAACTGCCAAGCCAGGCCCTCCCTGGATCGGAAACAAGCATCCTGGGTCTGGTTTCAGGACATCACCCTTCATCAGCCAGGCTAGCTTGAATCCAGTTGTGTAGTTAGCATGGGACCCACGTCTGGGCATACCCTTCCCACTTAGGGTGACAAATAAAAAGAAACAATTGATTGACGGAATGCTGGACAATGCAAACATTCACCGACAGTCACAAGGATCTGGGTTAAATCCATCATTCTTTTGCTCACCACACCACCCCAGTTTGGACCCAGCCATATGCAAATCAGTCTTGACCCTGTTCCTTGTGGGAACAGTCCAGCCTGAACTGCCAAGCAAGGCCCTCCCTGGACCGGAAACAAGCATCCTGGGACCTGTTTCCAGGGCATCACCCTTCATCAGCCAGGATAGCTTGAATCCAGTTGTGTAGTGAGCACGGGACCCACGTCTGGGCATACCCTTCCCACTTAGGAGGCCAATTGCAAAAGAAACAATTGATGGACAGAATGCTGGACAATGCAAACATTCACCCCCAATCACAAGGATCTGGGTTAAATCCATCATTCTTTTGCTCACCACAACACCCCAGTTTGGACCCAGCCATATGCAAATCAGTCTTGACCCTGTTCCTTGTGGGAACAGTCCTGCCCGAACTGCCAAGCCAGGCCCTCCCTGGACCGGAAACAAGCATCCTGGGACCGGTTTCAGGACATCACCCTTCATCAGCCAGGCTAGCTTGAATCCAGTTGTGTAGTTAGCATGGGACCCACGTCTGGGCATACCCTTCCCACTTAGGGCGACAAATAAAAAAGAAACAATTGATTGACGGAATGCTGGACAATGCAAACATTCACCGACAGTCACAAGGATCTGGGTTAAATCCATCATTCTTTTGCTCACCACACCACCCCAGTTTGGACCCAGCCATATGCAAATCAGTCTTGACCCTGTTCCTTGTGGGAACAGTCCAGCCCGAACTGCCAAGCCAGGCCCTCCCTGGACCGGAAACAAGCATTCTGGGACCGGTTTCAGGGCATCACCCTTCATCAGCCAGGATAGCTTGAATCCAGTTGTGTAGTGAGCACGGGACCCACGTCTGGGCATACCCTTCCCACTTAGGACGACAAATGCAAAAGAAACAATTGATGGACAGAATGCTGGACAATGCAAACATTCACCCCCAATCACAAGGATCTGGGTTAAATCCATCATTCTTTTGCTCACCACAACACCCCAGTTTGGACCCAGCCATATGCAAATCAGTCTTGACCCTGTTCCTTGTGGGAACAGTCCTGCCCGAACTGCCAAGCCAGGCCCTCCCTGGATCGGAAACAAGCATCCTGGGACCGGTTTCAGGACATCACCCTTCATCAGCCAGGCTAGCTTGAATCCAGTTGTGTAGTTAGCATGGGACCCACGTCTGGGCATACCCTTCCCACTTAGGGTGACAAATAAAAAGAAACAATTGATTGACGGAATGCTGGACAATGCAAACATTCACCGACAGTCACAAGGATCTGGGTTAAATCCATCATTCTTTTGCTCACCACACCACCCCAGTTTGGACCCAGCCATATGCAAATCAGTCTTGACCCTGTTCCTTGTGGGAACAGTCCAGCCTGAACTGCCAAGCAAGGCCCTCCCTGGACCGGAAACAAGCATCCTGGGACCTGTTTCAGGGCATCACCCTTCATCAGCCAGGATAGCTTGAATCCAGTTGTGTAGTGAGCACGGGACCCACGTCTGGGCATACCCTTCCCACTTAGGACGACAAATGCAAAAGAAACAATTGATGGACAGAATGCTGGACAATGCAAACATTCACCCCCAATCACAAGGATCTGGGTTAAATCCATCATTCTTTTGCTCACCACAACACCCCAGTTTGGACCCAGCCATATGCAAATCAGTCTTGACCCTGTTCCTTGTGGGAACAGTCCTGCCCGAACTGCCAAGCCAGGCCCTCCCTGGACCGGAAACAAGCATCCTGGGACCGGTTTCAGGACATCACCCTTCATCAGCCAGGCTAGCTTGAATCCAGTTGTGTAGTTAGCATGGGACCCACGTCTGGGCATACCCTTCCCACTTAGGGCGACAAATAAAAAAGAAACAATTGATTGACGGAATGCTGGACAATGCAAACATTCACCGACAGTCACAAGGATCTGGGTTAAATCCATCATTCTTTTGCTCACCACACCACCCCAGTTTGGACCCAGCCATATGCAAATCAGTCTTGACCCTGTTCCTTGTGGGAACAGTCCAGCCCGAACTGCCAAGCCAGGCCCTCCCTGGACCGGAAACAAGCATCCTGGGACCGGTTTCAGGGCATCACTCTTCATCAGCCAGGCTAGCTTGAATCCAGTTGTGTAGTGAGCACGGGACCCACGTCTGGGCATACCCTTCCCACTTAGGACGACAAATGCAAAAGAAACAATTGATGGACGGAATGCTGGACAATGCAAACATTCACCCCCAAGGTTCTGGGTTAAATCCATCATTCTTTTTCTCACCACACCACCCCAGTTTGGACCCAGCCATATGCAAATGTGCAAAACTGGGGTGGCGTAGTGGGCAAAAGAACGATGGATTTAACCCAGATCGTTTGACTGGGGGAGAATGTTTGCATTGTCAGCATTCCGTCCATCATTTGTTTGCTGTAACACTTTTCGCCCTAAGTGGGATGGGTATGCCCAGACGTGGGTCCCTTGCTCACTGTGCCACTGGATTCAAGCTAGCCTGGCTGAAGAAGGGTGACATACCCTAAAACCGGTCCCAGGATGCTTGTTTCTGGTCCAGGGAGGACCTGGCCTGGCAGTTCGGTCTGGACTGTTCCCATGGGGCACAGGGTCAAGACTGATTTGCATATGGCTGGGTCCAAACTGGGGTGGCGTAGTGGGCAAAAGAACGATGGATTTAACCCAGAACTTTTGACTGGGGAGAATGCTTGCATTGTCAGCATTCCTTCCATCATTTGTTTGCTGTAACACTTTTCGCCCTAAGTGGGATGGGTATGCCCAGATGTGGGTCCCTTGCTCACTGTGCCACTGGATTCAAGCTAGCCTGGCTGAAGAAGGGTGACATACCCTGAAACCGGTCCCAGGATGCTTGTTTCCGGTCCAGGGAGAACCTGGCCTGGCAGTTCGGTCTGGACTGTTCCCATGGGGCACAGGGTCAAGACTGATTTGCATATGGCTGGGTCCAAACTGGGGTGGCGTAGTGGGCAAAAGAACGATGGATTTAACCCAGATCTTTTGACTGGGGGAGAATGTTTGCATTGTCAGCATTCCGTCCATCATTTGTTTGCTGTTAATTCAAGTAACGTCCTTTTGAGTTGTTGTTTTTGGGTTTTGTCACATTGTGTCAATATCAGTGTCTCTGTGTGTTCCTTGCAATGATTCTTAATTGATGACTGAGGCGTTTGTCTGAGTCCTGTGCCGTTTGTATTTTATTTATGTTATCATTGTTTGTGTTTTGATTTTGGTTCTTTTTATGTGTTAGTACTTATGTATCTTTTACTCTGATTTTGAGGTGTGTCTATATTCTGTTATTTTTGGCTTTGTAATAAATTAACAAAACCTGAATTCAGAGTCTATGGTCCTTTAGTCAGACGGGGAGGAAATGTATAATTGTTAACTTGTTTTCTCCCCTCTACACCTCTATAGCAGGCAATAAAGACCATCGGTCAGGGGTTCCTAAGTATATCTAGGTCATGGAATCTGGCCCCATCAATTGGTAGCAGAAACGGATGGTTGCCTCTAGAGGTGAGGGAGAACCCAGGAAAATCTAGAGCAGAATTAGACCCATAGAGTCCGAAATAGAGCCCCATGATTGAGAACAGAGCACGGCGAGCGTTGACGGAGGTTGGCTGAAATTGACGGTGCGGCAGAGACAGCGGTAGAGTGAGTCTGAATAGTGATCTGTGTGTTAGATTGCGGTGAATTGATTGTGTGATGTCTTGCGGAGTGGGAATGATAGTTGAGTGAATGTGAGTCTATTGGTTTACTGGTCCGAACACGTGTGTATCAGGAGGTTTTGGAAAGCGGACTCAAGAGAAGTCCAAGATCCCGGGATAGCTTTGTGCTGTAATTGTATGATCATTGATGTGGGTGTCGTGGAGCGCTATCGACGGTTCACTTGGGAAAGGAAACTTTGTGTGAGTGGATCTAATAGAGTCGCATGTGGAAATCCTCAGGTGCCAGGGGTGGACTACAGCAATTCGAGTGACTGACGCAGGTCGTGGGTCACGGAGTGTGAATGCTCTTGAGAGAGAGTATACTATCGATCTTGTAGACGGCAGACAATTACTTGGTTTTATTTAACTGTAGGTTATTGTGACTGCCTGATTGGTAGTTACTTGGTTTAGTAGCTTTTGGATAACAGTTACTTGGTTGTGTAAATGTGAGAGCGAATATATATGGTGCGATTGTGAAGGAGGGTGAACCGCTGCAAAGAGGGAACAGTGATGTCAGAGTGCGCCGCGCTGTGATAGGCCGGTCGGTGTAACGCCGCGCTGGGATTGGAGGGTTCTCGGCGAAATTTGGAAAGGAAAATAGTGTTTTGTAACAATTAAATTCAAAATGAGATGTTTTAAGGTATTGCGAGATTTATGTAGAGGAGATTCAGGTGTGGTGACTCGGGTAGGGGAAGAAGCCCCGCCAGAGGATACCCCAGCACATTACATGGCAACAAATGTAGGACTTCATACAATAGTGTGGCTCCAAAATTGGCATAAGATTACAGAAAAGGAAGGAGAATTGGCTTTTCTACGTTATGGGTCATTTCGATTGGATGTGTTGTATCAATTAAGGGGAGTTATGTCTTCATTAAAACCTCCACCTAGACCCACACAATTCGAGGCATTAGATGCATGGATGAGGGCAGCACAAGCTAGGCGGAGAGAAAACTCCCAGGAAAGGATGAGAAAAGCAATGAAGTCATATCAGGATGCCAGGTGGGATGATCAGTTGAAGAGGTGGAGGGTTGATACCATTGAGGGAGAAAGATTGTACCCACTGTTGGTACAAGGAGCTGGTGCACTAACAGGAAATACAGAGGATGAAATTGACACAGATGATAGCTTGTTAGACAGACAATTGGCAGAGTGTCTTCCACCTTATAACCCTCAGTCTGAGGGGGAAAGCGAGAATTGGGAGAAGGAAACCCAGGAGTGGGATCGACTCCGGTAGGCCTAAGTGCACGAGTAGTGGGAAAGATTTCCATGGGATCGGAAGGGGCAGGATGCTTAGAAGTTGGGAATACTGAGGTGAGAGGAGCCAACAGTGACATACGGCTACCAGAAGCTCTCACGGTGCCGGTTACTATTGGACCCGTGGGCTCGATATACAATCCAAGTATGGGAGAAAGTGGGGGTCAACAGCAGACAGGAATGGGGGAAGAAACTATCTCTGGAGGAAGCCTTACAATGGGAGGGACGGTTGTACCTTTAGCGCCTGTAGAAGCTAGCACTCCATTGCCGCGACGTCAGACCCTTCAAGGGTGTGCACAGGATTGTAAACAAGGCGAACAGGTACACTGGTAAATTCTAGGGCAGAAATAAGAATGTGGGTTCCACCAGTGAGGGAGACTATGAGAAGCACAGCTGAGATAGGAATGAGACAAGAGGCGTCTAGAACACGACTTGGGTTCCCGAATGCAGGGTCAGAAAGTAGATGGAAGAGTCAGAGTTGTGAGAGGGAAGCCCAGCCCACTGTCCAAGTTGAGGGGACAGAGGATCACTGGTGAAACCAAAGTTGTGACAGGGAGGGACCGTGCAATGTAACCAGTAGAGGAAGGCTTGAGGGTGCAATGAAGGCAGAACTGTTAGATGTACTGAAGTTGAAGGCAGAAGTAGATGAGGTGATCGATGGGAGGTAACTAGTCACAATATCGAATTTTTAATATCGATACACAATAATATCGAGTTTAGTATATCGATAATACTAAAATATCGATGTTATATATATCGATGTTAAAAACATCGTTTTTTTTTAATGAAATATCGAAGTATGATATATCGAATTAAAAATATCGTTATTAAAAAATATCGTTTGTTAGTGTTGTTAAAAATATGGAAAAAAATATAGAATGTATAAAATATTGTTTTTTTAAATATCGCCATAGTATTATTTTATATTAAAATATTGTTGTTTTTAATGTAATAATAGTTGTAGTATATTGTTAAAAAAATAAATGTAATATAAATTTTAGGAGCGGGATGTTGGGTTTTTAGGGGATATGGGTGGGGAGTGTTTTCAAATAATTGTAAAAAAATGTTTTTAAATTAAATATTTTAAATTTTAAATTATGAAATGTTTTATGAGCGTGATGTTGTGTTTGTAGGGGATAAGGGTGGGGAGTGTTTTTAAAAATTTGAAAATCAAATTTTGAAATTTTATAATGAATTTATGGGAAAAAATATTTTTTGATTAGGAATTTTTGTGTTTTTAGGGGTTAATGGTGGGGAGTTATTTAAAAAAATATTTTTTACAATTATTTTTAATTTAAATAATATAAATTAAAATATAGAGTTATTTGCAATGGGATGTTGGGATTATAGTGGATGATGTTGGTGAGAAATGACATTTTTATACAAAATTTAAAATTTAAATTGTAATTAAAATATTTTTTAACAAAACATTACATTTATAATTGCAAATTTGTGTTTATAGGGATGAGAGATAAAGAGTGTTTAGAAATATAATGTAATATTTTATTTTATTTTATTTTTTTTAAATATTTATCCCAAAAAATAAAAAATATTTCGAATTCATAATTAATAAGTGTACTTTTTATAAATATATTGGATTTTTATTTTAAAATGTTAATATTTTAAAATGGTTAAGTAATAAGAATGTTATAACTATTGGTGAAAAAAAATATTTTAAATGTGGATTAATGCATTATATTTAGGGCCGATTCCGATCTCGGTCGGAGGCGCACCCAATACCATTCGGTCGGGAAAAAAGCCATGCGAATGCCTGTTTTCCGACCGATCCGTACATTATTCCGAACGAGCAAGTACGATGCGCACAACAGCATAGAATCCGGCCGAGCCGTACTCACCCAATCCAGGTCCTGTTCTCCGACCGAGGCGAATCCGGAAACGCCGAATCGAGTCGCACGGAAGGGAAAATGCAGCCCCGTCCGGCCGGACAAGTACGATGCGCTTCCCGTACGCGCCGAACCCGTCGCTACGTCACGGCACGTCAAAGCATCCGGGAGAGGCGCACATAAGCTCCGATTCGTGCCACAACACGATCCACGGCTACGAGGCGAACACGGCACGCGAGCGAGCGAGGACGACGGCGAAGCAACGAGGCGGCGAAGCAGAAGGACGAACGACACGAACCAACCATGAATCCCTTCGTTCCGATCCTGCCAATATTCTACATTTACTACCGGAACAGGCACGGACGCGTACGGCGCAGAAGGTAAGCCAGACACCAACCACAAAAACATACAACACGTACACGACACATCACACACACACAGAGGGATGCTGAATATACTTACACCAGCAACAGCAGCACCATAGGGGCGGGATGCCCATCACCAATGCCACATATGCACACAGGGGCCTGGATGCGCACCACCACTACCACCCCTACCCAGGGGGGCTGGATGCCTACCACTACTACCACCCTTAGCCAGGGGGCTGGATGCCTACCACTACTACCACCCTCACCCAGGGGGCTGGATGCCTACCACTACTACCACCCTCAGCCAGGGGGCTGGATGCCTACCACTACTACCACCTTAGCCCAGGGGGCTGGATGCCTACCACTACTACCACCCTTAGCCAGGGGGGCTGGATGCCTACCACTACTACCACCCTTAGCCAGGGGGCTGGATGCCTACCACTAATACCACCCTTAGCCATGGGGGTGCCAGATGCCTACCACTACTACCACCCTCACCCAGGGGGGCTGGATGCCTACCACTACTACCACCCTTACCCAGGGGGCTGGATGCCTACCACCACTACCACCCTTAGCCAGGGGGCTGGATGCCTACCAATACTACCACCCTTAGCCATGGGGGTGCCAGGTGCCTACCACTACTACCACCCTTACCCAGGGGGTGCCAGATACCCACCACCACTACCACCCTTACCCAGGGGGCTGGATGCCTACCACTACTACCACCCTTAGCCAGGGGGCTGGATGCCTACCACAACTACCACCCTTAGCCAGGGGGCTGGATGCCTACCACTACTACCACCCTTAGCCATGGGGGTGCCAGATGCCTACCACTACTACCACCCTTAGCCAGGGGGCTGGATGCCTACCACTACTACCACCCTTAGCCATGGGGGTGCCAGATGCCTACCACTACTACCACCCTTAGCCAGGGGGCTGGATGCCTACCACTACTACCACCCTTAGCCATGGGGGTGCCAGATGCCCACCACTACTACCACCCTTACCCAGGGGGGCTGGATGCCTACCACTACTACCACCCTCAGCCAGGGGGCTGGATGCCTACCACTACTACCACCCTTAGCCAGGGGTGCTGGATGCCCACCACTACTACCACCCTTACCCATGGGGGCTGGATGCCTACCACTACTACCACCCTTACCCAGGGGGGCTGGATGCCTACCACCACTACCACCCTTAGCCAGGGGGCTGGATGCCTACCACTACTACCACCCTTAGCCATGGGGGTGCCAGATGCCCACCACTACTACCACACTTACCCAGGGGGGCTGAATGCCTACCACTACTACCACCCTTAGCCAGTGGGGGCTGGATGCCTACCACTACTACCACCCACAGCCAGGGGGCTGGATGCCTACCACTACTACCACCCTCACCCAGGGGGTGCTGGATGCCTACCACTACTACCACCCTCACCCAGGGGGCTGGATGCCTACCACCACTACCACCCTCACCCAGGGGGCTGGATGCCTACCACTACTACCACCCACACCCAGGGGGTGCTGGATGCCTACCACTACTACCACCCTTAGCCAGGGGGCTGGATGCCTACCACTACTACCACCCTTAGCCAGGGGGCTGGATGCCTACCACTACTACCACCCTTAGCCAGGTGGGCAGGATGCCTACCA